>PVIH01000326.1:5992-302945 GCA_004025045.1 Sigmodon hispidus | reverse complement strand
TATTGGCCATGTCTGATCAGACCCACCAAGGACAGGGAACTATCAAGAGCAGCAGCCTCTCTATTGGCCATGTCTGGAGCTGTTCACCCTGTATTTGCTATCTCAAATCTTTGCTGTATTTCTCTCTCCATACCAGTTTTTCTCCTCTCCCTGACAACCTGGTAAAACCTGGTCTCCAAGCCCTAGCTTTATATGTTATCCTGGTTCAAACACAATAGACATGAATTTGGCTGGGTTTACATTTCTGAGCAAAGTGCTATAGGCCCTGGTGTGTGGAGTTCATCCCATTAGGTCTGGCTCAGAAAAGACCCTGTTGTAGAAACAGATAATCCAGGGCTATGGACAAAGATTCTTTTGCAGAGAGATGTGGATGGGAACAAATTCCCAAAATCTAAATGACTTGGAATGTTCAAACCCTGGTTCTTCCAACTAAAACCTCCAGGAAGTCACAGCCCAACCAGGCTCTGTGTGATTCCAACCACATAAGCATGTCTACTTTCCTATCCTTGCCTGCTTGTTTTTATCCCTCATGCCCCAAGTGATATGGCCAGCACACACTTGTGTCTTTCCATAATGTCAGCATTTACTGAGTAACAATAAGGTCACAAGGTTGAGGAAGTCTGATGACAGCAATTGTTCATAGACTCGGCATACCTCCTGTCTTGAGTGAGGTGGAGTATGTTATTCCAAGATTACTTACTAATATTAACACTCCTTCCACTCAGGACACAGTAACAGGCCCTCCCTCCTTATCTCCCTCTATGCTCCCCTCCTTTCTTCTATCTGTGTATGTGTGTGTGTATGTGTCTGTCTGTCTGTGTAGGCTTCTCTGTGTGTGTGTCTGTGTGTTACAGAATAAATGCAAGCTAAAGCGGCTGTAGCAGAGTACCAGATGTTCAAGGGTTCAGAAATGAATGGAGAAAGAAGGCTGTATAGTGTCAGGTTTTAGAGAAAGACTGCAGAATCCAAGGTGAAATGGCTGATCCTGGCCAGAGCTGAAAGTGGTTCAGGGGCAGGAAAGGTAGGTCATGGCCAAGTTCACACAGGCTCAGAAGGGAACAGGCAGGCAGTTGAGTAGTCTATGTCACTGGGGTCGCCAGTCTATGTTGATGTGTCCTAGGTCCCTGAGGCAGGTGTCAGGTGTGTGCATCCCTCAGTGTCAGCTGTCTATCACTTTATGAGAGACTTACACCCTTTTGTCTATCTGGTGTGTTTAGTAAATCTTTGGGTCTAGTTTTCCTCATGGGATTTTAAGACTTCTGTATGTCCCATGTTTTAGTCTTTCTAACAAACTTATAGAGTGACTCCCTTTCTATTCCTGGGGATAATTTGTCAGTCGGTCTGCCCTGGATGGGTGGCACCTCACAGATACTGCAGTTTCTTGGTCCACTCAAGGGCTATACTTCTCCTTCCTCCAGAATAGACTCTAAAACTGCTGGTAAAAGAGTTTCCTAGAACAATGCACAGCCTAAAAAACCACTCTTTTATACAATATAAAATAACTTAGAGTTTGACCTAACATTACTTTCCCCAACAGGTGTCCCCCCATTCTCTGCTTGCTTCCAGATGCCCTGGCCGTCCCTTCCTCTACATACTACCCCTGCTGTATGGGTGGCAGAGGCCCCTCACCCTTGCACCTTCTGAGGATTAGAAAACTTTTAGAAACCATAGTGAAAACTGCACCGCTAGTCCCTCATCATGGCTCAGAATTTTGGGTAAATTATATTCTCGGAACAAATTCTCATGCTTTGACATGGTTTAGACTAAAATGAACACATTCCTCCTATCACCAGCATGAAGAACAATTAAAATAATTCCAGAGAATGAGCTGTGGTTTGATATCAGCTGCCAGCTTTGTGTTTCTTATGGTCTCTAGGATTTTGTCCATATGAACAATTTAATTCTCTTAATCTTAGTCTGTAAGAATTGATGTGGCAGTGATAACTGTGATGTCCGTGAGACTGTGGCTCAGAGACATGACAGATAAGAACGCATCACATCTCTTAGACTCACAACCTATTTATATTTACAATTAGTGGAAACCATGCTTTGTGTTTCCTTGCCTTCATGGTCTTTCAGAGCCAACATGTGAACAGTATGGCAATGGGGGTGCCTTTTAACTTTATTCTGCTGGTGAATGTGCTCCCATCAGCTGTCCAAGCCAAACACTGTGCTCATTGCCAGATCCTTTGGCAAAAGATGAGCAGAGGCAGCCATTAATTCAAGCAAACAGGAGCATGTTTTTAAATTTCTATTATTCATAATAAAAGGTGATGGAACATCAACATCCTTTCAGGGCATTGAAACAACTACTAAGCACACTCGTCATTGGTTTCTGTTCTGAACTGGTCAAATACAAAATGGCCTAAGTAAGGGGCTGGAGAGATGGCTCAGTGGTTAAGAGCACTGACCGCGCTTTCAGAGGACCCAGGTTCAATTCCCAGCACCCACATGGCAGCTCACAACTGTCTCTCACTCCACTTCTAGAGGATCCAAGACCTTCACACAGACATATATGCAAGCAAACCACCAATGCACATAAAATAAAAAAAATAAATAAATCATTTAATAAAACAACATGGCCTAAGATGAAGCCAGCAGGAAGAACCCTCTGCACAGTTCACTTCTCTCTCAAGTGGCCGCTGTGAAGCAGCACTTGCCTTGTGTGTTTCTTTGGGACATGCAGATTTATATGTACCTCCTGTTCATGGATTTCCCATTGCATCCCAAGTAAAGTACTTGTGGACAGCACTGCCTCAGACTGTATAGGATGGGACCACCAAGAAACCTAATTAGAGGACTATTTATGTCTACCTCTGAAAAAGATGCCACTAAGCTTCACCTGAGCTGTTTTTAATTGCAAGTAATAAATTAGAGAATTTAAAGTACAGTAGGATAATCATGGCTGAGATTCTAGGCAAGCCTAAAGCCTATGTTTCAGGTGCCTGTGATAGCTCACGTAGCCTGATCTTCAGCATACCCCTTCCCCGTTGGGCACTATTTTTCATTCCTGTCCTGTTCAAGAGGTAACCCTGCTCTTCCTCTGACCTAAGCCATCACACATGCTGTTCTTTCTTCTCTTCTCACCTTACCTGGAACCCGTGTACATGTCCTGTGTTTTTATTGTCATAATCCTCTGCTCCCATGGCCTCTTCTCCCAAGCTCTAGTCTACAGAGCAATGCTTATCATTTCCATCCACACAGCTGGAAACTTTCCAGAATTTCTACTATCCCAGAAAGTCTACATGTGTTTAGGCTTCTTGAGGAGAAAGATGGTGTCTGGCTCTTTGCAATATAAAGAGCCAGGAACCATAGGGTGTGCATCCTCATGGGTTGTGAATCTTATGGATTGAAGTTTTTCAAACTAAAACACATCTGGAAATAGTCTGTTAGCAAGAATAGAATCATTTCTAACACTACCTTGTGCTTGTCACTCATTGCTCAAGGCCATCTTTGTAATACGTGTGATCAATACGCTCATCTTCCCATCCCTGCACATCTGTGTTTCCAGTATACCAATTCAGTGAGATGTCTGACTCCATAGCCTCTCCTTGGATAACCAGGAGAGTGGCATCCTAAGCGGCCAAGGAAGTTTCCTATTAGACATGACATTGCTGCAGGAAAGCTTATCATATCTGTTCACTGTTAAAATAAAAGGAAATGGTTAAAAGTAGTTGTACTGTTGGAATTATATTTGGATGCTAGGCACATAATGGGCACTTAGGTAATCCTGGAAAATAATTCCTTGCATCGATTTTGTATTTTTTTGGCCTTCCATCTGCTGTGTTATCTACCGCCTTGGAGTATCTTACTATGGTAAGCACTGGTCCACCACTGATACCAGTCTTCACTCAAAGAATATCAGCTTTCCTAGTCCCTTGTCCGTTGTTTTCCATCTCAGAAGGCCCTCACAACCCTGGGCTGTTGGGCATGCTTCTTTGTCATCTGCAAAGCCACATTATTCAGATCCCCTCCTGAGGAGAAGTGTCTGTGAAGGATTCCTGCTTCTACTGAAATATCACCCTGTCTGTCTGAGTTTCTATCTTAGGACTCTGATGATGGATTAAAATTAAGAGCATGGATTTTCCCATTCTTTAAAAAATTTCTTGTTTTTGTCCCTCAACAACACAAAAATCATGGCCAAAGTCTGTATTCTGTCTGTGGAACTCAAGCCTGGCACATGATTTATACCATGTATTAACTCTTAAGACCAAGGATTGCTTGTTGTCACCCATCCTGTGTTCGATACCCATTGCAGTTGCCTCATGGACTGTAGATAACACTTTCCCCACTGTAAATAATTTTATAATGAGCCCAGAAAATTAAGAGAAGTAATACAGAATATCAGCTACAATATGGATGGTGATGCTGAGAATACTATTCAAAATATTGTTGTGTTTGACTTTCTTTTTGAAAACCTTGCCTTCTGTTAAATTCTTTCTGAAGAAGCTGGTTAGTATGAGTGCCATCTTCAGGTGCTGAGGAGCAGTTCCTGATCTTATGGGGAAGGACTGGGAAAATCAGGGGTGACACAGCTGTGAAGAGCAGAGTTGATTGCTTAAGTCATATTGTTTATGCTAGATGCCTGAGTCTGATGGAAAAGTTCCTAACAGTGGCTTTCTTGCTATAGATATGGTTTATGATGAAGTGGAGAATGTTACTTTTTTTCTTTGTAAAGCATCATCCTAATTTAGGAGGACTCTAAAGAAACTTGATATTAAGGGAGGTCGGGAAAAATATTTAGGTCCATAAAACCTCTTTATCATTAGCATATCTTCATCAGAACATAAATGATATCTGCTTTTAATTACTGGTCTCATCCAGGCCAACCTAATTACTGTGGGCTATGTTGAACAGAAAGGTTCCCAGAAAGCCCGCTATCATGATGGAAGGGTAGAGTGTTTCCTGCAGGAGATGCTAAGGAAATCCTTAATGAATTAGCGTCTTGACTTTTGCAACAGAATACTCCGGGCCTGGATGGGTGAAATCATAGGCTTTTGGCAGCTGTGTGCCTTCACAGCACTTGACAATCTGCTTCTTATTATTTTGCTGTTATGCAAAAGCATAGAATTCTCAAGTTAAGAAATATCGATCATTGCGTGACAATGGACACAAAACAAAAATGTATCATCTTCAAAAACCTCTTTAAAAATGAAAGGCTTACTTATTTTGTTTTGAAAATGTGTGGGCCATTTTTCTACTTAGAAAGTGCTGTGGTTTTGTTAAACATACATTATTTAGAGGTTAAAATAATCTTAATCTTAACTATTAATATTATTAAGAACAGATTTTTTTTTCCAACCACAGACAAGTGAATGCAAACATGAAGGGACTTGGGAAAGAACCCTGATGGCTGCACATGTGGGAGAGCCGAGTGAGGGCAGCAGCCTGGTCACAAGGCCTGCATTCACAGCAGCCTGTGCTGTCCTGGCAGAGCTATGCATTTTTATAAGGTCTAGTGATTTCCCCAGACTTCATGGAATCTAGATCAAATGTGTCCATTTCCCATTTTTCTTGTTATGATAATCCAACACAGGGCTGAGTGAGAGGGCTCAGAATGTGTTATTTTGTGGTCTTCCTGTGAGCCCAAATGCCCTTCTCTGTCTGTAGCTAGTCAGTAAATGACAGGGGCCACCGTTAGCACAGCACTATTATCTTGTGTGACCAGCTATAGGCTGGTCTAGTTCATTTCCAGACACCTACTAGGCCAAGAGTCAGTCTCTGCATTGGACACAAGGGTGTCATACTTTCCTCTTTTTATTAAGTTCTTTCAGTGAGCTGGCTGATAACTGTTAATCTTTTTCATATTTATTGTTTGGTCAATGAGGATGTAGGTCATTGTTTAGAATATAACCAGATTGCTTTAAAAGCAAGAATCTTGAATATTCTGGCATCTGTGCAAGTATCTATTTGCTCATACATGTCAAAGTCACCTGTTGGGGAAGCCTAGGCTCTCAGTCCTTTTAAGATTCTGATAACATCTTTCACAGGAGCAAAGGTCTCTCCTACAGAAATCAGGTCATTCTCTCTTTGGAATCAGATGGCTGGGGGTCCCAGTTACAACTGAAATCAAGACTATTTAAATACATGTCTGGAGCACTAGTCTTAACAGACAGATCTCCAAAGTCCTTATGTGAGTTTATGTGAAGAAAGCCAATGTCTATGAACTCTGTTAAACTGATCCAGAGTAGACATCTTCCAGTTTTACTCATAATGATCATTTCTAATGTCTGCAGTAGCCACTGACAACTCCTCTGACGTGGTCAGAGATAATAATTTAAACACTGTGCAGAATTTCTATTCTTATTTTTTTCTTAGATTTATGTATTCTTATTTTATGTGTAGGAGTTTTTTTTGTTTTTTTTTTTTTTTTGTTGTTGTTGTTTTTAATGCATGCATGGAAGTATACCATGCACATGCAGTTCCCAGGGAAGCCAGAAGGAGGCATCAGATCTTTTGAAAATACAGTTACAGACAGTTGTGAGCTGCCATGTAGGTTCTGGGAACTGAGCCCAGTTCTGTTCAAAAGTAGCAAGTGCTCTTAACCACTGAGCCATCTCTCCAGACTTGAGGACATCTGTTAATGATGAAAGCAGATAGAACCCCTATAGTTCAAAGTCATAACTCATGTTGCTATCAAGCTATCTATCCTGAGGCCTTACACAGTGACTTCCATCCTGTAGAACACTGCTGTGTTATGTTCTTTTCTATGACATGGGGGTAGTGGTACTGATCTCCTGTACTTGGTAATCTTAAAAAAACAGAGTCCTGCTCAGCACTATGCCAAACACATAGCTAGTACTTGATAAAGGCTAATCATTGATAACTAGCATTCAGAATGTTTTATTTATGTTCCATATATAGTATTATGGAATAAATTTTCCTTTTACCTAGGATTCTCCAATTCTGACAATTTCCAAAGCAAACAAACAAATAAGTAAATAGTGGAGGGCAGGTGAGATAGGACCACAAATGCCCTTTCCTTCCAGAACTACCTTGGCTCAAAGAGCCTGAGGTGAATAGTGTGTATCTGTCCTGTGCCTATTGGAAGCTCTGTATCATGCTTAGGTTGAAAAAGATCAAATGATACTTACCAAGGTCATTGCCCCATGTTGCCTTGGAAGTCATTACAGCTGTAGCCTTTGGAAATAGCTGGAGGAGGAGGGAACTGTGATGCTAGGATTTGCCATGCTTGTCAGCTGTCTGGTGGCCTTCTGTGTATCAAGAAGCCAGCAGGGAATGGCTAGTCTGCAGTTATAGGTAATGCTTAGACATATCCTTCCCTTCAGTGCAGGCCTTACCTGAGCCACACAATGAGGACAACCAGAATGTTGAGAGCCTCAATAATGGACATAACCAGAGCCTGTGCAGTTGTCTCAGCTTCCTTTAGATGTATTTTATTAACTCTAAATGGTAGGGACTAAGAGAAAATGAGCAACTTGCTCAAGGAGATGTAGTAACTAAACAGACAAGTGAAATTCATCTCCCGTAACCTGTGTGGATGATACAGTACTATACATTCTGGTATTTCCTCCCTCTTCTCTATATGTTCTCTTATGGGGAACTTGACCCTACAGGCTGCTTCCTAGTGGTGCTAGAGTCTTGAGAATGCCTGCTGAGACATTAGAGATGCCATTTCTTTACCGCAGGCTTGAGTTAGTCTGTGTCTATAAAATTATGAAAACTCCATTGGTTTGCTTTGATGAGATGAAAACATTGAAGCCCAACTTGACCAGGATTGTGTTACCAGACCCTTGGCAACCCAATATTTAAATTTTGCAATGGGTAGAACTTCCGTGGAAACTTCTCTGTGCCATGATAGAAGACAGAACAGAAACCCTTGACTCTTCACACTTGTGAAAGAAACAGCATTCATGGGGTTAAGTCTCCATTCATATCAATAATGTCTGATAGGCTTTTAAATGTCCTGGAATTTATATGTTGAATGTGTCATACATGAGAAAAGAATGGGGGAGGCACTATCACAGCAAATATCACAGCCTATATTTTGTGTATTTTCAACTATTGCCACTGTGTCAGAAATTTTACATCATTGCACAGTTTTCCTGAGGGAACTGAGGTTTCTGAGCCAAGATCTTCCTGGCACTTTAAATGACTTTACATGGCTGGTGTGCTTACCTCAGTAAATAGCCCAGCAAGTTTCTCAGTGTGTTAATAAATGAATCAAAAACCCTATTAGACAAGCCCATGTGATCTTATGCAGCCAGGACAGGGAGGACCCTGGGCAAGATTCTCTTCCTCCATGCTCTAGATCCCAGGATTCAAACACAGGTCATCTTAATGGCAAGCTCCTTTACCCATAAAACTGCTTGTCTGCCCCTGCTTGAACTACTGTTTAAAGAAGTAGCTCTCTACATTACTCTTAAGTTGACATGGCATTGGCCCTGAACACTTATTTGTTTGTTTATTTATTTATTATTGTGGCCACATATTCTTATTACCCATTGTGATGCCACACAATTGGAAGAATGCATGACTCAATGGTGACTTAGTATCCACTCAGAAGAACATTTCATTCCCATGTAGTTGGATTTGTCTTCCTAATTTTTCTGTAGTCTTTTCATTCTCTGTATAAGCCCTGCCTCCCGTGGACCCTTCCCACTGGATCCATTATTCACATATAATAATGGTTCTGCATCGCTCCAGTCTTCAGGATAGTCACACCGAAACCTCTTTCCTCTGCCACTGTCACCTGCTCCAGAGGCTGATGCTTTACAGATATTTAGTAGGTCAATAAATAAGGAATAAGTATGTGAGAGTTTTGATAGGCTTAAACTAATAAAGTTATGAATGCAATGAGGTCATCGTTAGTACCCAGTTGCTAGACAGTACGCAATTTTGCATCCATCTGATCTATTCATGATTTAAAAGAAAGCACACTATGAATTTTTACATATGAAATATTGAAGCTGGGAACACATACAGTAACACCTCATAGGGCCTGTGTCTTATTTATCTTTGCATGTGGCTTGCATACCCAAGACTCATTCTTTATGTGACTAGGCAAGCTTGCTCATGAATGTATGACTTCAATTTGCTGTCTCTTGTTATGTTAGGTTTTCACATTTTCCACCACGGAGATGTGGAAGACATTGTTATTTGAAAGAGCTCCGTGGTTGGTGCTTATTAATTTCAGTTAGCAACAAAAGAAAGATGAAAACCCAGTGTTACTATCCTCACATGTTTGAAACCTTGTCTCTTTCTGTGGGTGTTTCTCTCTACACACATTTTCGAGTACACCCTTCTCACCATACACTTAATGTCAGTTGCTTTGAGTTTCAGGGCAACTGAACCCTGAAACAGTTGCATTAACTTAGTTTTGGGTAACAAGCTTACAAGGCAATAATACAATCCGACCCTGGTGAGCTAACCTGCCTTATCGGCTCAACCATCTCTTCACAAATTCAGTTTTTCATCCATTAATTTAGCTCACTACTAAGTTTTTTTAAAGGTTTTTTTAAATTACTATTTTGTATGTATGAGCATTTTTTCCTGCATGAATATCTGTATACTATTTACATGCCTGATGCCCATAAAGGCCAGAAGAGGTTGTTGCATTCCCCTGAAAGTAGAGTCACAGATGCTGTGAGCTGCCATGTGGATACTGGGAATCAAGCCCAGGTCCTCTGTAAGAGCAGCTATTGCTCTTCACCACTGAGCCATCTTCCAGCTCCAGATTTTTAGTTTTTAATACCAGTCTATGATGTTAGATAGTATATTGAGCAAAGTGTGTCTTGTGGTTCTCCTTTCCTCTGTCTAAAAAAGGAAAATCTATCTTACTCCAAGCTTTTCATTTTTCTCTTAAAAATATAGGACATAAGCATACTCTACTTATATGTATGAAACTGGTTTTATAGCATTGGAGAGGAAGGATCTTTCCATATGCCTCATAATCTCTTTACATTCACTAATCAAGGCACATGAATTAAATGGATAAGATTTAATTAAATGGATAATAGAGAAATTCCTGATTTTGTATGTATCTCAATGCTCATGGGAAATAAGGGGAGCATCTCCTCCCCCCAAGCCTTTAGGCGTGAAAGCCTACATACTACTTTGACAAAGGACAATTCAATGTGAAGAAGTAACTAAAAAAACAGGTCATCTGGTCTTCTAGGGGTGATTGATATTTAGAGTTAAACATGGAGACACTGGTGACTGAGTTTGTTTCGAGAGGGTTTCTGTGTGGACATAAATTGTGCTCTCTCACTTGCAAGGACTCACCTGCCCTGGAGAGAGCAGAAAGAGCCTCCACAGCCACAGTGAAGTTTATACTCTGAGTTTAGGCAGGTGTGGGAGGGCATGGAATTCCTTCCTTACCTACTGTCTTCAGTTCAAAATAATTCTCATGCCAAAGAGGCATATTTGTAGGTAGTGGTTACTGAATTTACATACATTTCATTATTAATGAGCGTCCTTTGGGAAATCAGGAAGGGATGTCTTCCAAATCTCCTTTAAGTTCCCAGAAGTGGGAATCTTGATGATACAAAGAACTGACCTTCCTCCACAGTGTTCTCAGGAGAACAGAGGCTCCTCACAGCTGGATGGGCACAGGGAAAAGAATGTGAATGTAGAGAGAGTTCCCTTCTGTTTTATGGAGCTAGAGGCCTCAGTAAATCAGCTGTTTCAGGACCCTACTTTCCCTATATAACTTGATCGGTCCTCTATGACTAATCATGTGCAAGGAAACTGACATTGGGGATAATATGAATAATCAAAAATCCACATCATAATCATAATGACCCAGGGCCTAAGGACTAAATTTTCCCACAGTCAGCAGTCACAGCCAGTTAGCTCTAAGAGACTTCTTATAAATTCTCAAGGTCTGGTGTTATTTAATAAGAGTTAATGAGTAAAAAAAAATCTCTTCCCGCATTTATGCATTGCTGCTTGAGCAACTAAAGATGGTAGCAAACATTATAGCTATGCATAACAGATGCCCCTGTTATCTAAACATGGATAAAGGAGCTATAGCAAAAATGTACTTATATATAGAAATGTAAGAACAAAAATCTATTTAGTTACCAGGCATGGTGATGCACCTCTGTAATCTTACCATTGATGAGGCTGAGGCATATAGGGGCAAAAATTCAAGGTCTATGGAAGCACTCAAGGCCAGCCTGTGTTATATAGTGAAACCAAAACACACACACAAATTATATTTAAATATAAAATTAAATGTATCATCAGGTATAAATAAATCACATTTTATGAGACAGGTGCCATTGTTGTTGGTACCCACTGATGATAAAAATGAACTATAGAAAAGAGTTGAATACTTCCCAATTGTCCATTCAAATAAAAATGATCTCTTCTATCTTCGAACATAAATGTTGTTAAAAATAAAAGCAGTGGGTTATTTCATGTTCTATAAGGAAGCTAGGAGATTCTGGGCAGTTTGGGCCCAAATCTCACTATTTTGCTGAGTTTTCTCTCTGCCTCCATCAGGGACCCTGTAGCTAGTTAGAATTTAATCTGTGCCTCTGATTCATTTTCGTGTTACTCTTTCAACTGTCTGAGCTGCCAAAGCCTTTTCCAAAGCCCCTCTAAGGCAGACCTGGATTATGGTCATGTCGGTCAGGCAGTGTGACTCATCTGAAAACAGCCAGGGCTTACACATAAGCATTCATGTTGGGCAGGATGAGTTTTGGCAGTCCAGGCTGGCTCAGGAGCCCAAGCCATTCTCTCTGTCCTGCAGCCAGACTCTTTGTCCTCAAAAGAGTTGTAAAGTTGAGTTATTGGAGAGCCAAGATTTCCTACACAATGAGAGGTGTGATTTTTCTTTTTGTCCCATGATGGTATCAGTATCACATAGCAGCTGGCAAGGATGGTTTATGCTAGTTAAGAACATAGGACAGGGTGTTGTGTTTAAATGTACACTGTGGGATTTAGGACAGCTTTCTTAATGCATCTGTTTTCCCGTTTAGTCATATATATAAAAGAAGGATCATGGGAGACTATGCCTGTCGAGACTGTAGTCAGGGTAACTGATATAGTGTGTTCTCTCAAGGACCTACCTTTTTCCCTTTTATCTGTTGGTTCTATGACATCCAGCGATGTATGTTATTTCTGGAAGGCTCAGCATCCATTTGCTGTTCATCATCCATGTCAAAATGGAAAGGTTTTCAGGAGCCAGCCTGGTTCATTCAGTTCTAGGGAAAGTTGGTGTGAGTGTTGAGGAAGACCATAGACCTGTTCACGGCATGCTATACCACATGAGGTGCTCACTACAAAGCTAGATTCACTTATTTATAGTTAGCAGATGAAGTGTGCTTACAATATTTTCAAAGAAAATTTTATTTCCGTTGATTCCCATTCCTACCTTATCTGCCATCTCCTTGTCCTGACACCCTTCCATACTCTGTAGCCTTTCTGCTTTCATGCGACTATATATATATGTCCTATTGCACTCCCCAGCCTCTTCCTTCATACCCATGTCCCCCTTCTCAAGGTCTCCTTCCCAGTTTCTATAAATAAATAGACTAGGGAAATGTACAGACAGTTCTCCAAAGAAGAAATGCAGTTGGACCACACATACTTTTGCAAGTGTTCTGTGGTGATATATTGTATGTTTAATAAAAATAGTCTGGAATATCAGAGGACAGAATCACCCTCAGCCAAGCCATAAAGGCGAGGCAGTGGTGGTGCATGCACTTGGAAGGCAGAGACAGGAGGATCTCTGTGAGTTCGATGCAACCTAATCTGCAAAGTAAGATCCAGGACAGCCAAGACTGTTACACAGAAAACTCTGTCTTGAAAAAAACAAAGCAAAAAAAGGTTAGAGAGATGACTTTGTCCACTAATACTCCAGACTATTATTTGTATTAAATATACAATTATTATTTTATTAAATATGCAATATATCACCACAGTACTCAACATCCTAAACTACCAGTAAAATACAAATAAAAACAACTAAGATTCCATCTTAGGCTGGTGAGAATGGGTGTCATCATAAAGAAAATAGGAAGAAATGCTCGTGGGGATGCAGGGCCAAGAGAACCCTTAAAGTACTCAATCCTAAAGCTTTTCAGGTTCCTCATGGGTATGTCCAGTGTCTGCTTAGGCTGGGGACATTTGAGGATTTTGACACCTTTTCCTCTGTACTATTTACCTGCTACCCTCCTGAATCAAATTTTGACCTCCCTTAAATTTTTGCTTCTCTGGGCACCTCTCCTCTGAGGCTCAGGAACTGTAGCTGTTGAAGAAGCAGCAGACAATTCTTGGTTTTTATCCCTCAAGTTCACTATTGTTCACACTTTGAGCCCCACACTCTGGGGACCACAGAGCTGGCACTTGCCTCTGCCCTCTGAAGGCTTCCCACACCAGCCCATTGTCTAGAAGGGTGTGTTAGGTGTATGTGAGCATAGGTGAAAGATTGTGGAATCAAAGTCTGTGTAAATCCCCATTTAGCCACCACCCCACAATCAAAAACACTTGATTGATTCTGTGGGGTCTCCCGACCCTGCTAACTAGTCGTCAGCCTAGGAGTCACCCAAAGAGTGCCTGGCCTTGACTTGTAGTTCCGTTGAACTTTCTGTTGTGGATAGGATATGGGTAGTCTTTAGAAAAGAATATTTCCCTGAGTTCTCTCCACATAACAAAATTCCTGTGCATGGCAGGTACTCCGAGGATGTGTTGCGATAAATGATTCTGCATCTACTTCATCACCAAGAGTTTACTAACTACATGAACACATCATTATCTGTGAACTGACAATGAACAGTGGTCACCTAGTTCACATTCTCACTCCTGGCTCAGAGGGAGTACCTTCAATTGTCAGATCTAGCTCCCTAGTTCAGAGCATGCGCAGTGGGTACATGTGCCTTTCTCTCAGAGCCCATCCAATACAGACATGGAGACAGAGAAGCAAGGGAAAGAAATGTGAGCTTAGTTCATGTGTGATTAGCTGCTTTCTACTTGTAGCTTCATAGTTTAAATTTGCATGATTCTTTTAAAAGTGAAAAATTAATTATTTATGACTGTAGCTTTTAACCAAACTGTGCATTTAAAGTAATCACTCTGGATAATTTAAATAAAGTCTTTTCTGCAAACAGTTCATGCTCATCATAATGAGAAAACTGTTGGTTTATTTAATTAAAAGGACATTATTTGCCAGTTTGAATTCAGTCTTCTTTTTTTCTGCTTTCCAATAGAGGGAAATCACATTGAGAGAGACTAGAGTTAATTAATTTGTCTCACAAGTAACTATATTTGGCCTTTACTTTTTAGTTTTAAAAGATATATATTTTAATACACTCACTCATTACTTTTGAACAGTGGAAGGTGGTGCCTGACCCTCACATTGGCAGCTGACACTACAGTTAGATTCGTTTCCCAGTTAGCACCTGAGAGTTGCTTGTGATCCTGGCCCTGGACAAGAGTGATGGTAGCCCTTCTGCAGATGATGTGGCCACCTTGCTTCAGAGGCCCTTCTTCTGAAGCCCATATCCACAAAGCGCTTTCATTTTCAGGTCACTGCTTAGCACTCTGAATATCCTTGGTTTGTGACATGCTCTGCGTAATGGGAAACCCTGGTCTTTCCCCAGAACATGACAGGTACACAGTTTTGTTCTGAAGGGGCACATTCTTAAATGCTAATTAGATAAAATATATTACAACCCAGGAAGAGAATTTTGATCAACGACTTGTCTAGATTAGGCTGACCTGTTTGCGTGTCTGTGAGGTATTGTCTTGTTTTTTGATTGATCTAGCCCATGTATGTCAGGCACTATTATTAGTCATGAGGCCCAGGGTTGTAGAGCAGAGGAGGCTAGCAGGGTGGAAGCCAACAGTTACTATGATTGCATTTGTTTATCTCTGCTCAGGACTGTAGATGTGGTATGGCCTTTGCAGCAATGATGGACCTGGGATTATAAACCAGATAAACCTGTTTGTTTCCCCATTTTTTTTAAACAGAGTATTTGTCCCAGCAACAAAAATGAAAGAAAACCAAGTCAGCAAGTAGCTGACTGGAGGTGTCCATCTTGGACTCTCATATGCAGTGATACTGTTGATACCAGATCCAAGACACATTTGGTCTCTTTGGTTGACCCAGGGCATATAAAATGCTTGGTCTCCACAGAGCAGTCATGAGTTGCTAGAATAGATTATGAAGCATTGGGTGCCTTTGTAATCTAAGGTTTTCTGACCTATCTGGGCGGATAGTTGGGAGGAATCTCTCCCACCTGTGGTCCTGAAGCAATTTATAAAATAACTATTCAGAGGTTTGTTTTAACTACAAGCTGTTTGGTCTGTGGCCTAGGCTCATTACTGACTAGCTCTAACAATTAACCCATTGCTATTAATCTATGTATTAACATGTGGTTGGTTCTGTGGCTTTCCCTGTGTTCCATTACATTTTGCTTTCTGCGCCTCAGCTTGCAGCTTCTCTCTGACTCTGCCCTCCTTTGTCTTAATCTCTGCTCTTTTCTTCACCTTTCTCAAAGCTGCTTCACCATAGGGCAAAACAGTTTCTTTATTAACCAATGGTAATAAAGCATATTCACAGCATACACAGAGAAATACCACATCAAGATGTCCTTGGTGATGAGAAAAATTCAGCCTTAGCAGATTACATGGCTAAGAATCTACTGATTGATTCCACTGTCTTCAGGTGTGGCTGAATCTAGGCACCCAAAGGATATCAGAAATCTTCCTTTCATCATCTCCTGTCTCTGTTTACCTCTAATCTCATCTAAGTAGTGCTTCTCCTCTGTGTCACACCCATTCCTAACTGCCATATGTTTATGCCTTCTGGTGGCCCCAGCTTATCTGTTCCCATGCCCCAGGGTTCTAGCTAACTCCTGGAGGCTGGCCCTCAGGCCTTCTTTCCCCTTTTCATCTTCTCCTGAGCCAGTTTTGTTCTCAACAGAATGGAGACTTCAGGTTTGGGGAGACACATATCTATCTTTTGATTAAAAGAAGGGTGGAGACATCCTAAGCCCAACTACAAGGTCTGAGAGTAAGTTATGACACCAGCCTTGAAGATTATTTACAGGTCCAGTGGTGAAAGATATCCATTCAAGTAAATTACAGCTATCCTATGCTGACCTCTCCAGATAAAGCAGCCAATGAATCCAAGCAAGACCTCGAGCTTTCCTCCTGAGGATACTCCGTTCAAACCTGGTGCTAGAGGAGATGTGCCTCTGTAGGGAATAAACTGATTGGTATTTGTAAAAAGTGATGTGTGCCTGAAGACTGAGTGGAGATGAACAAAGCAGTGGAGACCAGAGACAAGAGGAAAGGCCAACTCATCTTGGTCATCCCAAGACACTAAGATGTTTAGGGAGGTATCAAAAGTACTTAGTGTACCATCTGAAATCTCTTTTAATGTGAAGGTGGAGGCAGAGATGGGTAGTTTTAAGCCACTACTTTCTGGATTCTTGAAGCTGTTTGGCAAGTGGTACTTAAGATTTTGTTTCAATCAACTTTTGTGTAAATGCCCCAAATTTATGAGCTACTTGAACTTTGTAAATAAAGGCATAAGCGCTATTCTTTTCAAAATGCTTTACAGTTAACTCTTGAGGGCACCATGGCCCAGGAATGTTAAACCTTCACTTCAAGTACCTTCCAGAAGCAATGGAGTAACTGAAGACCAGTTAGGAACCACTCTTGGTAATGGTGTGACCAACAACTCCTAGAGCACCAAGCTGTAACTCTTGTGAAAACAACCCACATTCAGGGCTGTGCTACACTGTGCTGTACAGTGGCTTTGAAGAGAGAGAGCTGCTTCTTGTCACCCCTACCTACCACCTTATAAGTCAGCCTCATGGGTTATATTGTCTTCTGTAATGAAAAAGCGTTCGCATATGCTTTTGGCCACTGTTACTGCTTAGTGGTTATTGTCATTACAAAACTTAGTGGTATGACATGCCCATTTTAGTATATGCTCAAAAGCTGCTGTGGCCATTTACACAGGGCAGAATGAGTAGAGCTTGGCTGTACTCTGTATCTGTGGCCTCTGTTGGAAAGGCTTGGGTGACTTGGTATTGGGGTACTAGTGTCAACAAGAAGCATCTTTACTGCTACGTCTGATGTTTGGTACTGACTATTAACGAGGACCTCATTGGCATGTGAGGGAAGCACCTACCCTAGGCACACCTTCATTGTCCTTCCACGTGGTCACTGCATGAGCTCTTCCAACTTCCTCACAAGATAGCTCCTGGATTATGGATAAAGCAGAGTATGTGGCATTTTAAGTATCTGCCCTGGGAAGCCATGTGGTGCTACTTCACTCATGCTATCCAGATCAAGGCATTCACTAGTCTTCTCCATTTTAAGGCCAGAGAGTCCAGATCCCTGTTCTATGTGTAGAACACTCTTCAGTGAATCCTGAAAAGGGCACTGGCATCTGTACAACCAGCATGCATGGCAAATTATAACAATTGACGCCAACTACAAGAATACAATAACCCCACATTCCTGCAATGAACAGATTTGACCATAGCATATTTTTTTAATATGCCACTGGATTCAGTGTTCTTACACTTTTATTAAAGATTTTTGCCTTTATTCTTAAAAAGGATATAAATCTGTGACTCACTTCTTATACATGGTCATGTTTTGGCATCTTACTCTGAGAAAGTAAGTATTTTTTAAAACAAGTTTTGTGAGATTGCTTTACTTTGGGAATATTTATTAGAATTTACTAATAAAATCATTTGAGCCTGGAGCTTTCTTAGTGGGGAATTTATTTCTTTTATAGGTATGGGGCTATTTATGTTTTATGTTTCTTGTGTCAATTTTGCTGATTTGCATTTTAAGAAACCTTTCCATTTCCCCTAAGTTGCAGAATCTATTGGCATGAAGTGTTCATAACAGTCTTTCACTATTCTCTTGATTTTTTTTTTATAGTGATGACTTCTCTCATTCCTGATATTGGTAATTTGTGGAATTGATTCCATGTTTCAATTTTATTGATATTTTCAAAAGAACTAGTTTTTGTTGCTTCTGGCTTTACTCTAGTATTTGCCTGTTTGCTCTGGCACTCATTTTTCTTCTGGTCCTTTATTGCTCTCTGCTTATTTTGTATTCACCTTGGTGTCTTTTCTAGCCCTTACTGAGAAGCACAGATTGTGGATGATAGGGACTTCTGTGATGTTGTAAACTGCCCACCTCACTCTTGCTCCACTGAGACACACACACAAACACACACACACACATATATGCACGCATGCACGCACACACGCAAACAAACACCCTGTGCTTCCAAACCCCTGCCTTACCCCAACCCCAGCTCTGTTTCCTTTCTAAGCACTGCTCTGACTACAGTGTTTTGTAACTATTAAATTACTTAGGAGTTTGTTACCTTTTGGATATATTTGTTATCATTGTTCATTTTAACTTGACTCACGTTCAGAGAATACACTGTGTCTGACTTCAGTCATTGTTAATTTATTTATTATGATGTATTACACTATATTTGGACTTCCCTAGGGACCATTTCCCATGTACTTAGAATGTACATTTTGTAATTAGTCTGTATTTTGTTTTACAGATCTCAAGGAGATAAATATTGGCTCATAGTGTTCAGTCTTTTTTAATGCTATTGGTTCTCTGAATGATTGATTTTCCCAGTCACTGAGAGAAGATTGGTGGCATCATTAAAAGCCCAAATATTCTTATTCTGACAATTTTTATATTTTACATAATATATGTATATAAGTTATGTTAGGAGCATATGTAAGGATTGACAATTATTATGTCCTTTGGAGAATAAATCCTTTGTCATTATGAGATATGTCTACTTATCTCTGTCAATATTCTTGATTGTGAAGTTTATACTGTGTTTTATTCTAGTATGTAGCCCCCCCCAATTTTGTTATTGATTATTCTTCTGTGGTATGCATTTTCTATAAGTTTTTACCTTTAGTCTACATATCTTTTTATTCAAAAGACAATTTCATTAACTAAATATATTTGAATTTCCTTTTTCTTTTTATTCAGTCTAGTATCTCTGCTTAATTATTTATAATCATTTTACATTTAATGTAATTATATTATTTATAGTTAAGTATATGATATTGTATGACTGTTTTATATATTCTGTTCCTTTATTCTTCTTAAATTCACTATAGTGTTAAAGATATATGTCCAAATATATTGCAGATGCTTATTGTTATCTATACATAACATACATAAATATTTGAATAACACATAACTATTTAAATATTATATAACAAAATAGATTTATATATAAATAAATATAATATGTTTATGCTGTTATATTTAACTTTATCATGTTATGAATATACATTTACTATTTATAACTATATAAATAATTTATATATTTATATTTAATAATTCCACATAGAAGATGGCATATGTAATTGCAAAGAACAACCACAGTCATATATTTGTACACCTAGGTACTCTGTTCTTTTCTTTCTTTGTTGATTCCTTTCATTGTTGTGTTTCAGGTCAAGTCTTGGATAGCCTTAGAGTTCAGATTCTCCTGTTTTTACTCTTTGAGAGCTAGGATTATAGACACAGCACCATGCTGCTAGCTTCTGCCTTCTTTGGAACTGAGTTTCTTTTATTTGCTTTATCTCTGGTGATTTCTCTATTGTTAGTTATTCATATCTCTAAGTTCTCACAGTATACTGTCCTATAGTGGACCCAGCTGGCAGTAGCATACCTCCTACCCGCTTCATGGCATCTGCCTCATTAGCTTACATTTTACTTCCACATATGTCATAAGCTCCACAGTACATTGTTTTATTTCTCTTAAAACAGTTAAACTTAAAAATGAGACAAAACCCTGTTTATATCCATCTTTTCTCTTCTGGTGCTATTTACTCTTTTGTATAGATTTAACATTCCATCTGGAATCATTTTTTCCAACAATATCTTCCTTTACATAACTCTACAGAACAGTTTGACTGGCAGTGAAAATTGTCTCACAATTTTTTTGCCTGAAAACATTTTAATTTTGTGTTTCTGGAGGGATATTTTCACTATAGACTTCTAAGTTTCTGTGTTTTTATTTAAGTATTTAAAAAGGCTGTTCTGGTCTCATCTGGCCTCCATTGCTTTTGGTGAAATGTCAGCCATCATTCTTAGCCATGATCCTATAAACTGTTGTTTTTGTTTTTGTTGTTGTTGTTGTTGTTCTTACTGTTCATTGTTTTTAAGATTCTCTACTTAAGATTGGTTTCCGGAAATGTTGCTGTACCTGGTATTATTTTGTTTCTTTTTCTTGAGGTTTTAGTATTGGCATATTAATCATCTCTATCAAATTTAAACTACATATCTAATATCTACTAAGGCACTTCATTCATACCACTGTTGTAGTAAGTTTTCCTGGCCTGTTTGGGGCCGGAGGGTTTGTGACCTGGTGCGCCGCGGTGGCGGTTGGAACCTGGTTCGAGCGCAGCTTTTGTCCCCCAAAGAAATTAATCACATGCTTATATCCTTTAAACTGTTTAGCCCATGTCTTATGCACATTACTAGCTAGCTCTTTCATCTTAATTCAACCCATTTCCATTTATCTTTCCACCAAGTGGCCGACAGCCCGTGGCTCACCTGAATTCCTACATGCTTCTTCTTCGGGGGTCGGATGGAGACTGGCTTAACTCCACCCTTCTTCCTACCTGCTTGTGCTCTGATTCTCCACCCACTTCTATGGTGCTCTACATAGGCCAAAACAGTCCTTTATTTACAGCATACAAAGAACATTCCACCACATACCACCCTTGCTCCAAGCTGCTTTGGAGTTTCACGCTGACCTGGCTCACATTGTCTTTCTGGTTATGGCAGGTCCTGCTCAGTGTACATTCTTTTCTCTTGGCTTCAGCTGGTATTGCTTCCCTTTCTGTGTCTGCAGGTTCATCCAAGATTTATTATTATTTATTATGTAGTGTGTGATCTTTCATATCCATATATTGACTTTAAAAGATCTAGGGTCTAGGGAAATAGTTCCGTAAAATGCTTGTTGTACAAACATGAACATCAGAGTTCAAATCCCCAAGGGCCACATAAGAAGTGGGCATAGTAGCACACACCTGTAATTCCAGTGCTCTTGTGGTAAGGTGGGAAGCAGACGGAGAGCATGCAGAATCTCACAAGACAGCAAGCCTGGTGTGCTGACTAGCAAACAACAAGAAACTGTCTTAAACAAGGTAGATGACAAGCACTGAGGTTGTCTTCCAGTCTCCACATGTGTGCAGAGGTATGTGCATGCCTGCACTCACATACATGAGCAACCTTCCTGCTTGCATATATATGTATACACAGATATATACATCATATACACATATACAAAATCAGAATAAATATGTAAAATTTTTAAGTTGTCTATTTTTCTTTTTAGGAGTATTATTTCACTTACATTTTTATGGTGTCTTCATTTATATTCCCTTATTTATTGTGTCCATATTTTTCTTTAAATCTTGATGTTTTACAGTGCTATTTTTCAAGTCCATGTTTGAGAACTCCATCATTTTTATTTTACTTATAAATATTAAGCAGATTTTTTATTCAGTGAAGAGTCATATTTTTCTGTGTCCAGACCCAGTAATGTTAGCAGCTACAGATAAAATGACAATAATAGGCATCATGCTTTTGAATACATTTGTCTTCCCTTAAGATATGCTAAGGTTTTTTATTTTTTTCTTCTGTCAGTTACTTAATGTAGTAAAGTGTCATTATTTTTATTTTAAGCTTTGATTGGGCAAAAATGGGGCTCATTCGCTGTAGAACTAGTTTAGTTGCAGAAGAAGCCTTAGTTCCTAGTGTTAATCTCAGACAATTAAGCAAGTTTCATGGTCTTGCAGGTTAAAATTAAAGGATGTAGAGCATCCCTGGAGCCTCCATTGTACCTAAATCATATGCATGTATATTTTTAATGAGTAGCAGTTGCTGGTCAGGTCTCTGCCTTTGGATCCTAGTAGTTCTCAGATGGAAACTCAGAAGCACATCTGCCTCTTTGTGCTTTGTGCCTAAATGCCACTGATAAGACAGGACTTTCTCCGGTAAGAGGACCTCCTGCAGAATGGTAAGAAGGCACTAGGAAACATAAACATTTGATAAAAGTTTTTCTGATTCACAATTTAATTGTAAATTAATCAAGACCATAAGAAAAAATCCACTGAAAAGACACATGGATTTTAAATTATAGGAACATGTGTTTGGCAAAGTATGCTTTAAGGATTGCCAAATCCCAGCCTTACAGGATGGGGGTGGGGGAAGAATGCAGTTTGAGAGACTCAGCAGCCCCAGACATGACCCAAATCAACCTGCAATAGTCCATGGGTGTCATGGCGGCCGGCTAGTGTGGAGAACACAGGTCTCTCTTGGTCCTTGGACAAGCACATGATTTCAATATAATTTGTACTTTGTGTTCCCTTCCAGGTCCACTAATAGGTGACTAAAGTTATTTGTGAGGGAAGACTGGCTAGATTTCTTTTTTAACTTGATTGTGCTACGAGGCCAAAATAAAGCTTTGGTGTCAATCTTTCCTGCCACTTATAGAATATAGATGATCATACTTTCACCCTATCACCATCTTGGGGATTTCAGGATGAATGCAGAGCCTTCAGCTACTGCCCTGCCTTAGGGTGCAGATGCATTTGAAAGTTTGTTATTACTTAGTTCAAGCCAGTCTTTTTAGCAGACACTTCCTACAGGGAAAACTGGTGTTGGGGAATGGAAGATTTTCACTGATGGACCAAGGCAAAACAAACCAAAGGATGGATAGATAGATAGATATATGAGCTCCTCTCTCTCTCTCTCTCTCTCTCTCTCTTTCTCTCCCTCCCTCCCTCCCTCTCTCCACCTCCCGTGTGTGTGTGTGTGTGTGTGTGTGTGTGTGTGTGTGTGTGTGTGTGTGCTATACTTGTGTGCAGGGTTGTTCAGATGATAACTCTTGAGGCAGTTCTTACCTGCCACCTTAGGGATCTGGGATTCAGTCTGAAACCATCAGGCCCAGCATGGGCAAATGCCTCTTCCCACTGCACCATCTCACTAGCCCAATAATATAAAATTTTAATCAGGAGTTTAATGTGAAGTTTAAATTATGTTAACACTTTATTAAGGTCCTTATTGGTCTTGATTAGTGTTAGAAAGTTGGTAAGGAGTTATCTGTCAAGAACCTATTTTTTTCTGTAAGTCTTGTTATTTTTGGTATGTGATTATTATGGAAAATGAGACTGCTCTTCATTGATTTTTTATGTTTTATGTGTATGGCTGCTTTGTTTGCATGTATGTCTGTGCACCATATATGTGAAGTGCCCTTGGAGGCCAGAAGACAATGTCAGATCTGTTGGGATTTGAGTTACAGATGATTGTGAGCCATCATGTGGGTTCTGTGAATGAATCTGGGTCCTCTGGGAGAGCACGCAGTGTTTTTAACTGCAGAGCCATCTCTATAGACCCAAAGGTGCAATTTCTAACAGGAGGTCACATCATAGCAGAAATTTCAGCAATTAAACTCAAGTCTAGCTATTTATTTTTTAATATGACATGTACAGCTTTCTATGTTTTTGTTTCAATATCTAGTCCTGACTTGGGTCCCATTCTTTATAATACATAGAGTATTTTTTTTTCTTCTTTGCTGGCTCTTTTCACTTTTGTTTCCTATAGTAAATCCTGCCTGTTGTCACTGCACATGCAGAGGGTGACCTGAGATCCTTCACATTAAAGAAGAACGTGGGTTGGGACTGGGGGTGGCTTTCTGGTCATCTTTCTTCAGGGTTCACTGTTTTCCATTAAGTTACCCTGTGGATTTCTCTGTGGTTCACCAGTTTGTCAGGTCTCTGCAGACTTCCTTTTGAAGACATCTATGGAACAAAGTAATCACTTCATAACAGAATCTTGAATTTTCATTAATTTTATTCTGAGGGGTTTTTTATGCCTCATTTTCTTGGAAGGTTGGGAACTCACTCTTCTATTGTGGAGATATTTGAGCTCATTGCCTCCTTTCATGCTGGTAAGATTTTCCTTGTAGGGTCATTCTGGCCATCAGCGGCCCTGCTGGCTCTTCATAGCCATGACCTGCCATTATTGCTGTCAGCTCTCAGGCAGCAAAGCCCATATTCCTCCCAAGTGGCTACAGACACCAGTGACAGGAGGGGAAAGAAAAGGTCAGTGCCTTCCTCTGCTGCACGCTCTTGGTCTTTCCTTTCCTACACACCATTCCGCTCTGAACCTTCTTGCAACTGTCTCCTTATATGGCTCTGAGTTGGCTCCAAGTTCATCTTCTCAGAGGAATTACATGACATGCATAAATTATGAAACATTTTTGCAAATTAAGTTTTAATTAAAACCAGCAGAGCCTCCAACTGGAAGCCGTCACAATGTTCAAAAGTGACACTGGTAGGGTGGGAGTTCAGGAGGAGGTCTGGGTGGGTTCACATCCTGACCAGATCTTTCTAGAAGGAAAGCTGCAGAAAAGAACTTCCCTACCTTAATCAATACTGCTACCAACCCCTCATATCTATATGCCTCTGAGCCATGACTGGCCCCATGGATTATATAGGAAACACCAACCCATCATAGTGGTAATTATATTTGGAGTTTGCCAAATTTCTATTTGGTTTTGCCAACCTGTGTCCCCATGAGAACTGGTAGACCCTCTGCTCCCCCACATTGTCAGGACTGCAATTCAGATGGCTTTTCAGCAGGATGACCACCCAAAGAAGGCTGAAGAATGACAATTTTAATTGGAACCTTACTTTCCCAATACAATGTAGCATTCGAGCCTGCTGAGAAGTGACTTCTTATTGTGAGAAATATTAGAATGTTATAACGAGCAAACTGTCCAGGGCTTTCCCCCTGCTGATAGTCTAAGCTATATGTAATGTGAGAATTGTTCTGCTCTGCCCATTAATAATCCACATTTTCCAGCATCCCCCCCAATGTCTTCCATCAAGTGAATAATTTATGTGGGCTTGTCTTTCGTCTAGGCAGGGCTTCGTGGCCAGAGTGAAACCCCAGATCATTTCATCTGAAACTTGTTTGAAACATCTGACCTTTCGTCATCAGTCTACTCCATTCCACTGTATCCCGTGATGCTGCTTCTCTGGGCTGGGGGCGGGGCAGCATTTTATTCTTTCTAGACCTGCAGCAGAGCAGTTAGCAAGCCCCTAAACAATTTGGAAGACTCATGCTCTGTCTTTGACTCATTTAGGACACAAGGAAGGCCCATTCAGCTCATCTGTATTTAAATGTGACTGGATATGTCTTTTTTTTTTTTTTTTTGAGATGATGCAGTGCTGGCATGGGCCAGTGAAATGAGTGATCATCAAAGAGAAAGAGCATTTGAACTAAAACCTACAGTACCTTGTAGTTCTTGAGAGATGAAGTATGCACACAACAACTTCAGGACAGGATTATTTCACTGCCCTTCGTGTTAACGAGAGGACAAAACCAGCCTAGACAGCCAACATTGGGAATTCCATATGTAAATTTTTATGTACAGAAGTAGCTTAAACATCATGCTGTCATTTCACATGTTAATTAAGATCAACCATGGAGATTAGCAACATAGATGGCTTTAAATATATCTTTCCTCTTATCCTTCATGTCTGTTTTATTTGTGTGTTGTTGGTGTGTGTGTCTGTGTGTTGGTGGTGGTGTGGGGGGGTGTCTGTGTGTGTCTGTGTCTGTGTTTGGGTGTCCTCTTCAAGTGCTCTCTACTGTATTTTTTGAGAAGGGTCTCTTACTGAGCCTGGAGCTTAAGGACTCAACTTGACTAGCCAATTAGCACGCACGAGGACTGCTTCTGTTTTACCAAGTGCTGGGTTACAGGACTACACTGCCCTGCCCTGCTTCTTCTGTAGGATCCAATGATCTGAAATGCTATACAGCAAGCGCGTTGTCAACTGAGCCATCTCCCTGGCTTTATATCTGCTTTTCTGCAATGAACATGCCTTACTCATATGATTCTTTATATGTGTGTATGAATATTGTATTACAGAGGTCTTTCTGTCCATTTCTTTTTGCATTTAAGTATACTGTTAGAAAAATAATTGCCATCTGTACCATAAACTTGATATTGAGAAATCATTAAATTATACTTGGTTTGGTAATGTAATACCTGAGCTTAAAAAGGCAAAAAGGATTTGGAATAGAGACTGTTTTCCCCATGAGTCTTTTCAGCAGAGGTTGAGATATGCATCAGGAATCTGATGGGAATCTGAGTAATGGTAAAGTGGAATGGTTAGCCACAGCTCTTCGCTTCTTGAATTCTGGCTTTGTTTATACTTCCCCCTCTGAAGTGTGATCTATTTCTACCACTGCTTGAAGTTTATTCTACCTTCTTATCACTACTCCAGGACAAGGGTTAATTGAATCTGTGAGAAGAGAAAGTGCCAGTTCAAGTAGGGACTATAGAATGAGCAACAGGTACCAACCGTAAGAAACTAGAGAGGAGATCTGGGATGTAGAGAGTGGTCCACTGCCATAGAAACTCTTTCTGTCCCTGACTTAACCAGCATTCCATAAAAGCAGGAATTCCTTCTAGACATTGGGGAAATGAAATGCCCTGTGTATTTGACAGGAAATTACATTTAGTATTGGGAATCTTTTAAGGAAATCACCGTTGAATATATTTGAGGCTGAACATTTAGTGAAAATATTTGGATTACTGACTCCATGTATTCAGGAAAAAATCTAATCATAGTTTGCTATGATGTATGCCTAGAGATGGACAGAAACAAGGCTGCACTGACAAAATCTCAGCTCTCTCAATACTGCCAAGTAGTGGCTGTGGGGTCACTGACATTGTCATTCTAGATCCTTCCTGTCATATGCCTGCCGGCCCTGTTTTGGTTTTGCTCTCAGGCCCTAGCTGTTCATATTTTCAAATTTGAGGTGAGAGAAGAAAGGGATCCCGACAAGACAGAAAGAGTTATTATCCTATAAAAGGCTGGAGGAGATGAAGTTAGATCACATCTTCATCTGACCCAAGTATTTCCCAGGCCTCTGTGGCTAGAAGTAGTACAGGCAGTCGATTGGTAACTTGGTCTGTCAAACTCTAAGCCTCCCTCCTCCCTCCCTCCCTTCCTCCCTCCCTCCCTCCCTTCCTCCCTCCTCCCTCCTCCCTCCCTCCCTCCCTCCCTGAATTCTCTTGCTTATCTTTCTCACTTTCGCCTTCCCTTCCTCTATCTTTTGTCTTTGTTTTGTGGAGTTTTGTTTGTTTGTTTGTTTGTTCTGTTTTCTATTTTCTTTCTTTTCTTTCCAGTTTCTGTCCTTCAAGGACTATACCAACTTCTTGCCCAGACACAGGTATACCCCTTAGAGCAACACTACTAAATAGGATAGCCCTGACCTGAATTCTTATGTGGAGGAGTAATAAGCAAGTTGATGAATGAGCAGGAGAATTGCAGAGTGTACTGCATGCTTGGCAATGTGATGCAAGCCGGTGCACAGAAAGATACTTGGGTAGGTATGGGGAGACTTTCCAGAACAGGAGCTGTCATGGGTTAGATCTCAGTGGTGAGTGGAGCTCAGTGAGGGGCTCTGAGAATTGACATGGGGTTGAGGGGAGCAGCAGCCAGTCAGGGAAAAAGGGCCACATAACAGATTGGTATGACTCTTCTAAAGCCTGAACAGAGCTGATAGGTATCAAGTTTATAGTTTTAGATCATTCTGGATGCAAATTAAAGAGTTGGGGGGCCAGGATTTGGGGTACAGAGTACAGCTGAGGGGTTCAGATAAGCAGCAGTGGGGACCTGGCAGAGGGTGGCAGAAATGGATGTGGGTGGACAGGATGAACAGACCAGATTTCAGCTCCATAGAAAACTCCCCCTCCTTGGTGCTGGTGAGGAGGCCAAACCAATCCACAGACCTGCCTCTGATGTACAGAGACGATTGACACTTTATCCATATTGCTTAATGCAGAGGAATGGAGGATTATAGATGTGAGCATCCACACAGGAGAAAAATGAGCACATTGAACCTTTGCAGCAAGCGGGAGTTACTGCTCATTCCTAAGACCTTAGGCAGTGGGCCAGTTTTGCAAATGGAATCAGCGTATGTAGACCAGGCTTTTAAAAAGACACTTGGCAAGAAAATGCTTTGTTTCCTGGTTCATCTTTACATATTGCCTAGTGACATGTGTTGTTTTGATCAATAGAGCTTCACTGGGGTTTTGCTTTTGAAAAAAGACACAACTCAACTTGGGAACTTCATTGAACTAGAGCAACGAATATCCCTGGATTCACCCCTAAGGGCTTTGTGTGAAACTCCAAGGTAGAGATAGAATGAAGGAGAAGAGTTGAAACAGAAGCATGTGTGTGTTCTCAAAACAAAGTCTCATTTAGAAGGCCTTGATGTATCATGGCATCAGGACTTGGCCTCGGCAGGACCCCGTCTGTCTAACCTCTTACTCTTCTATCCACATACTCTGCCTCAGTGCACAGACCTCCAGCAGGTAGACAGTCCAGAACTCCTCTCAGGGGACTTTGTGGACTCAGTCTCACTGACTAAGGTCATACATGGGCTGGGCCTCCATCTGCCCAGCTGCCTACGGTTCTGCTCCTATTACCAGCCCAAGGGATCTTGATTCATGGCAATATTTGGTAGCAGATGCAAGCAAGACTTGGCCATGGTGGTGTACACCTTTGAGTCCGGCACTCAGGAAGCAAAGAAAGGTAGATCTCTGTGCCTCTAAGGTCAAAAAGAAAAGGAAAAATGTCATCATGGAAGGTATAGTGATTCCTGCAGTAACTCCTTTGTTCATACATCTTCACTTGCAAGTATTTAATGTAGAGTCATTGGTCTGGTTCATGGCCTCTGGTTTCTGCTACATTGTCAATGCTGGGCCTTCAATGAGATATCCTGTTATTGCCCTGTGTCTTAAGGATCCTGCAGCTTTGAGTCCTCAGGACCTGCCCCTTCATCCTCTTCCACAGATTATAGGTGGGGTGGATGTTGGGGTGGGCCAACTCAAAACCCTGGTTCTGGGATTTTGTTGAGGTACACAAGCCATTTTGCTGAGTGCTGTTGTTGATGAGGGGCTGGTACAGCTCTTCCACTCTAATAACCTCAGAGCCAGCTCTCCCACCCATTACAGGCAGCAAGGAGGAGCATCTCTCCCCCACCCACACTGTCATATGGCAGATGAGGGGCAGAGCCAGATCTCCCATGCTCACATTCAGTTTACTGGTAGCCTGACAATAGTGTCAGCTCTACTGTGCTGTCCAGGTGAGGTACAAGGCCCACACTTTCCGAGATGCTGCAGCTGGTGACGGGGAAGATCAGCTCCCTTTCCTATCATAGGTAGCAGGGGTGAATGAGGGGGCATCTTTCCCTTGTCCTCTTCACCACATGGCAGACAAAGGTTGTGTGATCGGCGCTCCCTCTCACACCCTCAGGACCTGCTCACCCACACACCAACAGGGTCAGATCTACTATGCCACCCATGTGAGGAGCAGGACCCAGTTTCCTGAGTGCTACAACTACTAAGAAGGAGGGCTTGGGAAACATCTCTCCCCCTCCTTGCCACCACATGAGAGATGAGTAGTAGGGTCAGCATTTCCATTCTCAGAACTTGAAGGCAGGCTTTCCCACACCTCTGCCCATACGGTCAGCTCTACTGTGTTGCCCATGCAAGGTGCAGGAGCTGCTTCCCCAGTTCTGCAACTGAGGAGGAATGGGAGCGGCTCTCCTGCTTATACCTCAGAGCCAGCTCTCCTCCCCACCTCAGGCATGGGGAAGTGGGGGAAGGGCATCTCTTCGAGACCCACACTGCCAAATGTCATTCATGTCCGCCTGTCAACAGGGTTAGTTCTGCTGACATCACATCATCTGGATTCTCATATCTCACAGACCACTGCCTTCCTCCTTCCCCAGTGGCATCCAGGTTCAACCCTCCCTAGAGATAGAGTTCCCATCTCTATCAGTCAGTGACTACCCCATTGACTCCTCAGAATCTGCCTGTCTTAGGGTTTCTATTGTTGTGACAAACACTATGGTCAAAACAACTTGGGAGAAAGGTTTTATTTCATCTTCTACTTTGAGGTAACAGTCCATCATTTAGGGAAGGAAGAGCAGTAGGCAGTAGGAAGGGACTGGGGCAGAGGCCATGGCAGAATGCTGCTTACTGGATGCTACATACTTACTCATCATGGCTTGCTTATCCTGCTTTCTTATACAACATAGGACCCTTCCCTGCCACCATGATGTTGTTCTGCCTCTGTGGGCTAGCTCTACCACCAGTAACCATTAACCAAGAAAATGCCCTATGGACTTGCCAACAAGCAACCTGGATGGAGGCATTTTCTAAATTCAAGTTCCTCTTCCCAGGTAACCCTAGCTTGTGTCAAGTTGAAAAAAAACTAGCCAGCAGATTACCTTTGTTGTTCTTTGTCTATGTGACCTGTAGTTTCATCCTTTGACCTGAGTTATAGTACAGATTCTCTAATAAGATGATGTGAGTTTTTACCTAGTGTACTGAAGTGAGACACTTTGAATCATGACCTGCATGCCACTGCTACATTACTGCTGTTCACAGCATCCTAGGAAGGGTCTTAGGATGAAGGAAGAGGAGATGTGAATGTCTGGGACAGTAGAAGGCATGTAATACCTATCATGCTGCACCAAACACGTAACTATGCTGAATGAACACTTTGATGGACTCCGTCTACATTGCCAAAGGGAGTGGGGCCAAGACTTCTCATTTCCCCTTCTTCACATGACTGATGTTCATGTCACATGGTACATGAGGTCCCCAGTCTTCAAGCAATTGGGCTAGTGCTAATTCTGTTTAATCTTTATGAAAAACTGCCATGAGCCTGGTGGTTGTATCCGAAGTTGGGAGACAGAGAGATTAGGCACTTAACTTGAACATTTTTTTGGCTAGGTGACTATTCTGTTTAACTTTGGTTATCAACTTGACACAGCCTAGAGTCATCTGGGAAGAGGGCCTTGTTTGAGGGGTTTCGTATATCAGATTGATCTTGAGAATGTCTATAGAGGACTTTCTGGATTAAATTAATTGGCATGGGATGGGAACCCCAAGTCTATGGTGGGTGGTGCCATTCCCTGGGCAGCTAATCCTGAGCTGTCTAAGAGAACTAGATAAGCTGGACCCTGGATAAGTCAGCTAGCAACATATCACCTTATCTTCTGCTTTAAGTTTCGGCTTAAGATCCTTTCCTGGCTTCTATCAATGATGGACTCTAACCTGTAAGCTGAAACAAGCCCACCTCTTCCCTCTATTGTTTTTTGTTGGGGCTTATATCAGAGTAACAGAGTAGAAACATGAACAGTGGCCTTAGGGAGGCACTTGACTATTCTAAATATTGTATTGTTCTCAGTTTGTGAATGGAAACCAATATTGATATCTGACCCACATGAAGAGGAAAAGAAATTCAGCTGGCATTTAGCCAAGCACCTGGTCCCTGGGAATGTCACTACTATTGCTGTTACTTCCTCTTTATCATCCTCTTCTCCTTCATTCTCCTGATAGATAGTCTGCATCTCTCTGTGTTTCAGCTTCCAGCCTGCACCCACATTCCCCTGGTAATATGTAGGCCCACAGCAAGCCACGCTCAACAAACATGGCTTTGTGGGGGAAAAAATATCTACAGTGTGGAAAGAGAGACAAGTCTCTCCATGGCCCTATGAAAAAAAAAAGATACTTCCAGATATCTGTCTTAGATAAATTTGCAGGCAAGAAGACTATGACACATGTACAGAAGAATCTAAAAGGTTCCTGTTTGTCCTAGAAGAAAATATTTTTCTTATTTTGAAAGAAATCAGCTTGGTTTATTAGCATACAATGGTGAAAAGTGATGGTTAAAGGCAGGTTTCTTAGATTTTCTTACCCTGCTTTCAACTCTGGGTATATCTAGTGATGTGGCTCCTGATTTTATAAGGAGGTGTCAGTCATGGGGATGAGAATGCCAAGTGTATACACAGGCTAGGTCACATCTCTGTTACCTGGGGGGAATTAGCAAGGCAGAGGAGTATAAAGCAGATAACCTATCTGGCAATTATTAATTGTTCAGAACTAAAAAGAAAAAAATAAAATGAGAAGTCATCATGTGTAGGACCATTTCCCGGATCCTAGCCTATAGTGTGGATTGCTAGTAGAGTGTGATAATCTTTCCAATGGACCTCAAACATCAGAGTCCTTCTCAACACTGCCTTAAGACAGTTGACAACTAGGTAATCGAAGATGTTGAGTTAAACCTATGGGCCAGCCAAGATCTAGCCCATTCTCCAACTATCTTGTGACACTTCCCTCTTCCTCTTTAATCTATGAGCACAGTGACCTAAGACCAAATAGCATTGACCTTGAATGTCCAGGAAGAAACTAAGGAAGACGTAGCATTCCATTGATCTGGCTCCCAGTTCAGTGTTACTCATGAATGCTGGGGCACTGATGGTTGGGGTGCCCACTCCCACTCACAACATCTGTGGCTACAGATGAGTTGATCTAAATCTGTCATGTTCTATTCTAAAGCTCCTTTGAGGGGACCAACCTGCTTAAGGCATGATAAGCTGTAATTTATGTTAGCCCCATGCTCCAATGGGAAAGCTGCTCTTTGTTCTCAGGAGGTATTTTTTTAAGAAAAGTTCATGTTTTGTGGAGAGTTTGAGGCTAGTCTTAAACTGAGGACATTACCACAAAGACCTACTCTCTCATTTTCCTTCCCAGAGTTTCTTCTCATATGCTTAAGAGGGTAACACTCCCAGAGTTTTGTTTCCTGTCTAACCCAAATGAAACTTCATAAAAGAAGCCAAAGCAGCTCCTGTCAGTGGCCAGTAAACTCAGGTGTCTCTGTGGGACACCCTGTGGCTCTTTACTTGCCATTCTATCAGGCCTCTGTGCAAAAGATTTTCCACTGCACAGTGCTTGTGCCCCAGGTTTCTTTCCCATGGCATGAAAGATGTTTGATACGTATTTATTTTTGTGTGGACATAAGGGGCGGGTAGGTGAACCATGGTATGTGTCTGAAAGTCAGAAGATAACCCTAATGCTGAAAGTCACTTTTGCCTTCCACCAAATGGGTCCTGAGGATGTCACCAGCCTTGGCAGCAGACATGTTTGCCCACTGTACCACCTTGCTAGCCCCTCCCGATAGACTGTTGTTTTGAGCTCTTGAGCTTCCTTTTATTGCAGTTCTAGCCCTGCTGAGAAGGAAGGAATCCCAAACACATCCGTGTGCTCTTCTGTTCTTAAACAGTTTGGGAAAACAACTGGCAATGGAGTGGTGAGGATTTCCTCATGTCCTTTTCCTAAATGCTCAGCTTCACTAGGGAAATATGCTCAACTCCAAGTTATTTGGCTTCATTCTTTCTATCCTTGTCTGGGCTCCATCTATAGATAGAGGAGCTAGGGCCTGGGATTTGGGAGAGTTTGATGGAATCCTGACCTTAATGCATACAGAGGACAACCTCCTTCCCGAGGTGACCTCCTTCCCGAGGTGCAAAGAGGCAGCGAGGCAGACTGCTAACTAGAAAAGAATACTGATGACAGGGATAATGTTAATATCATCCCAGATTTGGAACATGATTTTCAAAGCACTATATATAAAATGGCAGTCATGGAGCAGTGACATGAAGCCAGAGTTTTTATATGGGACACTAGACAAATACAACTCACATATTTGATACACCTTTTTCTGCATATCTATTAATTTTAGTTCCTCACTTGTACCATTGGCAAAGCTGCTGTGTCCTATTTTATGGATTGACTATTTTTTATTTGTCATAAATAAGCTTTATTTTATGTGTATAAATGTGTCTTATGCTTTCTTAATCACCAATAAAGGGAATAGTCAGTATAGTGCAAAGCAAAGAATGTTGCCTTTAAATACAGAAAATACTCCTGACAATCTCACCTTTATAGATAGCAGTTTTGTGCTTTGGTTCTGTTGTGCTGTGGGCTGAGTATGTCTCTGTAGTGGGTTCTTATGTGTTGTCCTATGCACAGTGGTTATCTTGCAGTTTAGAGTTTCCCAGCATGCCTAGCCTCTACCCACTTGAAGGCAACTCCTTATATAGGTGTTACAACTACCTCCCAAAAGCCCTTCCCCTAGTGAGAACTCCCATGAGGCCTGTGGCCTGTGAGAGAAAGAATCTGGGCATGGAGCTTTATCCTTGACCATCTTGGACAGAAATGCTCAGGCACAACTTTTTAGGAGGTTGCCATATTGCGTTGATTGTGGAGATTTGCAAAAGACTGCTGCAAAACTCCCAGAGTGTCAGTTGGGGCCACAAAGTTGGACAGCATGCTGAATAATCAGTGCTAAGATATACTTGAAAAGTGACCTCAGATTGATTTGATTTCCTTCATTTTTCTCCTTGTTTTGGTTTCTGCAGTTGCCAGTAGCAACACAATAATGCTTTACAGATAACTTCGTATATAACACTTTTTCTTTTTGTTTGTCTTTTCCCCCATTTTTTCAGCTCCCTCAGGCTCAAAAGGTAATCTCTTTTCTGTCCCATCTGAGTCATCTCCACAACTCACTGTCGTGCATGTCGTGGTGCTGTGCATTTGACTCTGTTTATGACCAGTGAAAGAGTCTCCTCCTTCCATTTCACAAGCTGAAAGCTAGGCCGGATCACAGAGTTCCTCAGCTGGTGTTTGGCCTTCACCCCCAATTTCCCACCTTTACTACATTAGTTCTACTGAAGAACCCTCTCATGGGCTTAAACAGTGAATCTATATCTAAGCATTTTCTTAAGAATTACTAAATAATGTGGGGCAAGAATAAGTTGGATTCAAAGACAGCATTCCAGGCTTTCCTGGAATAATCTATCTCCCAGGGAGAAAGACAATGAAGATCATTTTTAAGCATAGTGACCAAGCTTAAATTCTGGACCACTGACTGGACTCTGAAATTTCTATGGGTTTCATTAATTACAAAATTAATTCCTGAGCTGGACAAATTGCTCAGAGGTTAAAAGCACTGGCTGCTCTACCAGAGGACCCGTGTTCCATTCCCAGAACCTACATGGAGACAAATAGCCATCTCTAACTCCAGTTCCCAGCAATGTGATGTGCTCTTCTGGCTGCCTCTGGCATTGCATGCATATGGCACACAAGACATTTGTGTAGGCAAAACACCCATACACATAAAATAAAAATAACAAATAAATAAGATCTCAAAAGTAGATTCTTTTTTATCTGTGGCCAATAATATCCAGAGAACATTAGAGCATAGTTAAAGCCAAGGGCTAGACCCTTTCACTGGTCTTCATTGTGTATATGAGATGATCTCTTGTCCACCATCTAGAATGTTCTCTGTCCAGAAAGACTCCATGTGGTTTTAGTGATGCCTTTGCCTTGTTGTTCTCTTGGCATGCTGTTGTATTCTAAGGACAGTTATTTTTTTTAAAAAAAAAAGTCATTCCATGCCTGCCACATTGTTCTCATGTATTTCACAAACATAGCCTTCCAGAAGACACAACAGTTTCTGGAGACCAGATGTGGGTTAGTGTTATTTCAATAGTTAAGGTATAGTGCCTGCATGAATCCAAGGCAGTACTTTGACACTGCCATGTCAGAGCAGGATGCTTTGGGTCTTCCTCATTGAGATTGTGCTCACTGCTGTACAAAAGACAGTCTGTTCAGACCATATGGACAACTGGAGGTCTACAAATCATTACCCAGTTATTCAGATATATTTAAGATATTTAAACAAGGTGAGACAAGCTAGTGTATGACTTGACTCATGGCAATGTTTGATTACAATTAAGTGCCATCACACAAGGACTGCACACATCATTAAAGTTCAAGGAATCCAGGATAACAACAACTTCCACAGTAAATATATGCCCAGAATCCAAATTGTTTGAAAAGCTTGATGTCTTTGATTGAACATGCTTTCATAATTACCCACATTTTGGGAGAAAATGTTAGTTTAGAAAGAGACTTAACAAATCAGAAATGGGCATATTTAACCTCACTGGCACTTAGTCAATTCCACTGGTCCATATACAAAGGCATTCTTGTAGAAGATTTCCCAAGAACCGGATGTGTTATCAGACATAGGATTTTAAAACAAGGCCCAGACAAACCAAAAATAGACAGCGGTCAGAACAATGTCTCCAGGGTTGTGGGTCATGTGACCCTCCACTGAGCGGACTTCATTGCATTCATTCCTTCTGCTATCACTTACTGACTCTCATCACATGCTCTCCAAGAGGAATTATGCTTCCATGACCATGGAACTGAGTCAAGGAAGCTTCCTGACTTTGCTTGTTCAATTCTTCGGCTGCCTCCAGCAGATGGCAGACAGGCCAAAGGCCTCCTCCTGATGCCCTGTCTCACTGGCAGGGGGAGATCCTGACTCCTCATCTAAACTTCCTGTCTCCCCCCCCCATAAAATAGAGAAGGAGCTTAAAGGAATTTTTTATGGTGAGGTTTAAGAGGAGCGTTGAGAAGGAATTTTGTCAAGTGACGAGTGTTTTTTTTTGTTTTAAGAAAAGTTAATGATCATTAATGAACCAAGAAAGAGGCAACAGCTGGATAGAGGCTCTGAAGAGATTTTAGGCTCCAACACCAGAGACAAGACAGCATGGAGGGTGTCTGAAGGGAGGAATCATAGTTTGTGACAAACTGAAGTCTCATCTTATCCCTTTCTGGGCATAGGAGAGTATCACAGCACAAGCCTATAGCCAGACTCTCTGATTCCTAGACAGGAGGCAGGGAGGGGGTGGGGTTTGGGAGCTGGAAATGTGGCCATTAGTATCTCTTTACTGTAAACTCACTCCCTCAGGTAAAAGACCTTGGCCCAGGGAAGTTTCCTGGGATTCACCGGCCGAATAGTCTTAATACCCTAAGTATCTGGAACAATGGGAGGGTTACTGCAAGGGATTGCGGCCTGTGCAGCAGCTGGATTCTACCATCACATCCTTACAATGCATACCTTCAAAACCACATGAAGAATTCTACTTCAAATGGTTTCATAGTTCTGGGGATGGTATATATAGACTCACCTCAGTTATCCAGGCTGCAGGATTTAGAGGGAGTATCTTCTCTATCTAACCATGCTTTACCATTCCCCCTTGCCCATTCATTTTCCCCCCTTTCCCTAGAGTGCCATCAGTGACACCTTTGCTGGAAGGAAGAGGTTCTTGTAACACTCTGCTTCTTTCAGATGTCCTGGCTTGCAGCTGGATCAGTGAAGGGATGTGCTGGTTTTCTTCCCAGCCTTCATCCATCTATGACAGTGGGCAAGTTACCAAGGCTCTCTAGGCTCCTAGGGCTCATCGTTACTTAATGAGAATATCAGACTGCTTCTCCAGTTTGACTACATGCATGATTTCTCTAGCTCTGTCTAGCACAGAGGTAACATATGCAAGACTCTTAAGACATGTAGTATCCCAACAAGTATTCTGTATGGTCCCTGACACCCCAAAGCTGATCAAGGGAGCATTTATGTATAAGATGATAATCTGGGACCTTGCACATATTTGTGGTCCCGAATCAAACCTAATGGACAGGCAGAAATGACAAAGGAACCCAGCAGACATGCAGCCTTCCCAGCCCCTCATTAGCCACTCTGCATTTCGGGGACACACCTGCTTATAGTTAGAAATGGATCCTGAAACACCAACAAAGCAAAGGCGCGAGGTTCTTCTCTGGGTGAAGGGAAGCAGACCAGCCACGATGTCTTTGGCCCTCTTGTCTGATGAGGTCATGACTATATGCATTGGACCATATGGCATCTATGTTTGTATTGTTTTTGTTAAAATGTGCCTCAGTATTATCTACAACTGTTTTCTCTATAAATAGTTATGATTCTGTAAACATGCTTGTTTTAATCTCTTGGCTTGTCTACAACTAAAAATATCCCATTTGGGTGTCCTTGTGTTTAATGTGGCAGAAAGTAATGATGGTCACTTCTAAGTTATGATTTTCATGATTTCATCATTGAGGTTCTTCTAATATGCCTTCCAGTATGCCTCTTCTAGACTATCAGGACAATTTTTCAGAACAGGAATTGGAAAATGGGAATTTTATTTATTTATTAATTGCCTGTAACTGTTAAGAATCTCCAAGCTGATTTTTGACTTTATAAATGTCAACTCTTGATAAAACATTGGGGTAAAAACAGATGCTGATACGCCCAAAGAATGATGACCATTTCTACCAAATATGTAATCCATGAATTCTTGAAGCTATGTGCTTCTCACAGCTTCCTTCCCATAGGTCTTTTCTCACTGGTCCAAACTGAAGTCATCTCCCAAGTAGTTCTCTGGAGAGAGATTGACACAAGCAAGTCTTGTCTTTGGAAGTTTTTAATTTTTTTTACACAGTTCTTCTGGACAAAATAGATGAGAGTTTGCATTTTATAATGAGCACACAATAAAAGCAGCCAATGCTATTTCTAAGTATCCATTCAGATCATTGAACTGGATGTCCTTTGATTCCACTGGGTTCTGGCTGTAGGAATTGCACAGCAATTGGTCACTGTGTGGTTGATTTAATTAATGTATCATGACCTTGAGTGTCTAGTCAGATGTACCTAAACTTGGCCATTTGTGAGTTACCTTGTCCATACACTAATACCTTTGACCCTTCATTTACACAGCTTCAGAATTTGTCAAAAAACATTTCTTGACAGTTTCCTGAGTGCTCTGTCGTGGCTGGCAGCATATTTGTTAATATCAGCCTGAGAATTCTAAGAAGACATAAGCATTTTTCTTCCAACCATAGTTAAAGCAAATCACATCTCTAACCCTGTTTGAAACAGCAATTGATGCATTCAGGGCTGCACACTAAGGCAAATGATCCCAGTTTAATGGCCCGACTGCGTGTTTTGTTCCCTGTTAGGAACAGCTTAACTTGCCTTCTTGAACAAACACAGCAGGGTTCAGGATCTGTTGTTCTGTGCCTGCTGTGATATTCTATGCAGCTTAACTTGTATGAGAGACTGCATAAATTAACTTCTTAAATGGAGGTCCAGTTTGGGCCTTTCTCTCCGGATAAACCTTTTTATTAATCTCTGCACACCCCAAGGTAATGGAGCCCTGAATCTGTTTGCACTTTCTTTTGTGTACTTATATTTGGGGATAATGCAGGCATTCATTTATCTAAAGGGTTTCTTATAATGTTTCAGGGGAACACATGGGAGTGTTCAGTTATCTAAAGCTAGCCTGCTTAACTTCCCCCTTCCCTCCCTCTCCCTCCCTTCCTCCTCTTTTCTCCCCTTCCCTTCCCTCTCCCCTCCCTCTGTCTTCTTTATTCCCTCACTCATCTTGTTCTTTAGGCACAAACTTGGGTGGGGGGTAGAATATGGCCCATCTCCTACCTCAGCATAACTGGCTCTTGGTGATTGCAGGATGTTGTTACTCTGTACCACTTTTAGGGTCTGTACTTTGAACTGTTGGATTAACTGTTATAGAACTTAGAAAACCAAGTTCACAAATTGCTCTTTGGAAGACCTGCGTGCAGGTGTGGTGAGTTCAGTGTCCACTGCAGCTGCTTACAGTGGGCAGATGCAGTAATGGTCGGAGTGGTGATGTGCTAACTACTTGCCTTTGATTCTGGCTTCTTCCTCTACTTGCTTTTCATGAGAATACTATTGATTTTGACACCCTGTTCTTATCCAAACCATTTACTATTTTATAGGGATATAACTCAGTAGCCCAATAGACTAGCTTTTAAGACCAGTGACATAGAATAGAAACAGACACAGTCAACTTGTCCTGTGGCCACTGTGATGGACACCAGGGAAGACTGAGTAACAACATGTTTGTTATTCAATTATGGTGGCCACTGATATTTTGTTCCTATGTGTGTCCATAGTAGCCAATGCAGGCAGCACTGCCACTGACGAGGAGGAGAATGTTACAAACTTCACATTCAAATGCCTCTGGCTGACATCTTTCCCACGGCCCTGTCCTGTTCTGTGATTGATACCATAGTATTAATGTATGACACTCAGAGTCAATGCGCATCACTGCCTACTAGGCACAGTTATTCACTTTTGTGGTCCTAGCATCTGGGAAGCTGAGACAGAGGATGATTAAAAGTTCTAGGCTGCCCAATCTAGAGAGCAAGACTGCCCCCAAAACCCCAACCAACAAGACAGAAAACAAAACCAAAATTAAACCCCACAAAACCCATAACAACTATATTTTCTCCCTACCCAGGGCCCTAAATGTGTTAGGCAAACCTGATACCACTGAGCTCAACTACAGTCCTAGCCTTCTTTTAGAAATCTTTTATTTTGAGATAGGGTCTTCTTTATTCTTTAGCTCAGATCAGCCTTGATCATGATCTAGCTAGGACTATGGTCCTGTGCTACCATACCCAGCTGCTACCTACATTAATCACTGAAAGTAAATAAATTACTTATCATTGTTAGGCATCCATACACCAAGAGTCTACTTGTGGTTTTACTCCATTTCATATTGATGTGAACATTTGAAGTGTTTATGTGAATATTTAAAGTGACTTTGAGAGTCAAAATAAAAATACAGACTTTTAATAAGGATATATATTAAAAGATACTTTAGCATTGTACATTCAAACATTGTCAATGTGTATCAAAAAGTTTTGCATTTGCATGCAATGATCTAATAAGCTTCTTTTTCAGATTCTAACTTAAACTTGTTCACGACCTACAATTTTATTTATAACAAGAAAAAGAAGAACCTAAAGCCGTTCAAAAATAGAAAAATAGCTACAAAGTCATTAAACTTCCCAAAGATGAGATATTAAAAGCACTGAAAATTAGGTGAAAAGGTTAATACTGCCTATTTCCTGGTGGCAAGAAAACAAGGATTTGTCTTTCCCTTAATATATCTGCATGTTTTTAATCTTACACAATAAACACTATGTTTATGAGGTACTAATTATATTCATACTAATACACTATTTTACTTTTTGGTGTGTGTATGTGGTGTGTGAGTGTGTGAGAGAGAGAGAGGGAGGGAAGGAAGCAGGGAGGGAGGGAGGGGGGAGGGAGGGAAGGAGGGAGGGAGGAGAGAGAGAGGGAGGAGGGAGGGATGTAGTACATGCAGGGGCCAGAGGTGGGTGTGGATTACTTTCTTCTTACTCTCTTGCTGCCTTACTCTCTGGAGACAGAGTCGCTAATGAACCTGGACTGATTGACCTGCCTCTGCCCACCAAAGCAAGGGGTTATGGGCACATGCTTGGGACCTCACACTTGCAGGCCAAGTGTTCCTTCCCACCGAGCCATCTCCACAGCCCCTGCTTTATTTATCATACATCAGATGGGATAAAGCTGATAAAGGCTAATCTAATATTAATTGAGTTTAGCTTTCTTCAGAAGAAAAGGGAACAGTGGGAATTCCAAACTGAAGATACAATGTTTTGTGGTAGATACAGCTAGACTCAGAAGGGTTATGAACAGTGGTTGTCTGGTTGTCTTGCATGGGACAATTCTGGACATACTGATGCTTGTTAGTAATCTTTACTTCTGGCTGGAAAGAGAAAGCGTTTATGAAGACCGTCTAAGGTCTGTTCCATAGCAGATGCTTGAAGAAGACTGAACTGAGCCTAGAGACATTTAACAATGGCATGGGTGGGATTCCATTCTGGGATCATTCCCCCTCCCTTCTCTGTTTTCTATGCACCTGGCTTATGCCTCTGGGAGTAGGGCAAGAGCTACTTGGGTGAAAGGTATGGAAATGAGATTGAGTGTGCTTGGACAATGAACTGATAGTATGGTTCTTCCTGCACTTACCATGATACAAGTACACCCTTGCTGCAGAGGGGGAAACTGCCTTGGGCTTTAAGATACAAGTGGCCAGTCTGTGGAACATTCTAGCCTGAAACATCCTTCCTTGGATCCAGGACACAGTATCTTTCTCATTGTCAGAACAGAATAGGATGAGTTGTGTGCATAGCCCTTGCCCAGGGCCCAGCTCCCCGTGGGCTCCATTAGATGTTAGATGTTAGATAGATAGCTGACCTCTGCAAGAGTTGTAGCATCACAGATAACTCCAGTTACACACTAGTTTGTTTGTTATAACCTGGTGATTTTTTTTAAGAAGATAAGCACTAGAACTAGGTAAGTATACACTTAAAAAACCAAAATCTGTGATATCTCAAGACTTTTTGATCCCCAACTTGGCTTTTGGAAGTTTTGGAAGTATCTAAGAAAATCAAAACCTAGTTTCATGAATTTTCACTTATACAAGAAATGCAAATGTTTTCTGTTTATTTATATCAAGCCCAGTGATGAAATACAACCCTCTGGACAAGACAAGTAAAGCTGCCTTCATTCAACAAGAGAAATTGCCTTTTCCTTTGAAAGTCAAAGAACATTTGAGCATGCGTGATGGCAGTTTTGAAAGTTGTCTCATTTCAATTGTGTTTAAACTTGTGCAGTGGTACAAATACCGTTTCTTCTGTACAGAAAGGAAAGCAGAGAGGGAGAGACACCAGCTTTGTGGCTTGGGGTAAGGACATCATGGCAATGTCATGGCATCACCAGTGGGGCAAGCTTGATGGGCCATCACCAGCTACGTAGGATTCTGGCTTCCTTGCTTCCAGACGCAGCTCTGACAGTTGCTTTTATTGGCTCAATTGAAATTTTGAACTCACATGACAGGATGACTGTTGGAAGTCCCTTTTGTGTGCTGATAGACTTTGAATCACATAATACACTAGTTGTATTTTCTGGAAAAGTGATCTATGAATCTCACTTTTTTTGGTTGATGAAGTCATGAAATATGTGCCATTTAAAGAACCACTATATGAAGTGTCTTAATGAAATAACTAGCCCATAAAAAATGCAGGTACTTGAGTAAGAAGTGTAGAGAGAGAATATACAAAGACCATTTTCACATGGAGGCAAATCAAAATCAGTACCATTCTATGGTTGATTTGAAGACCATATTTGAAAGTTTACATCATGTCAGTTTTTATTTACTGCCAGCCATTTTAACCTTCCTTCACTGCTCCTCATAGGAGGGTTTTTTTTTATATGACAGATAAGTCTAATAAAGGCCACAGTGATTGCAGAGAAGGCACCCACTATTCACTCATAGCCATAGCCTACCCACTTCTTTGCCATAATTTTTATATAATAACAAATCCAATTTTCATTGACAAGATCATCATGTTTTATTACAAACTGAGTCACCTGTTAGTCAAGTCTCCTCGTAGTTCAGCTGCTCAACTCTTTCTCTGGTCATTTTATTCACTTCTTCGGCCTCTCCAGCCAGTCTGCCATGAGGAAAAAAAATGACTGTGTGTGAGCAGCAGATACTATGCCAAAAGATTCAACTGAAATGACGCTTTGGGAGAAATTGGGGCAGTTGTGCAATTCTGAAAAGCCATGCTGTGAAGTTCAAAAACAAAAGCTAGATGTTTGTCTCATCCCAATGAACTCATAGGATTTGGAGGTAGAATAATGTCAGGCAAGGACTAATGCCATGCTATGGATTTTTTTTTTCCAGAAATGACTCAAAGACTTGAACTGCTTCCTGACTCATGAGCTTTTTGCTTGTATTGCACCCACACCTATCTGCCCAGGCCCGGAATGCCTTAGGTGATCTGAAGGCTAGGTATCACTGAAACAGCTCTCCTTCCCCAGCTCCCTTCCTCCATAGCAACTGTTTCCACATTGTTCCCATCACCCTAACCTCCTTTAAGAGGCATAAGTCATCATTAACCACATCAGTAGTTTCCTGAGCCATGGTTAGCTCTGAGACCCATGATATTCCATTAGAGAAAAAAAAAAAAAACTATTCTATTTTGTTTTGTTTTGTTTTTTAATGTGACTCAACCGAAGAGATCAAGTTCAAATTTACTGGAATAAAGAGTGAATTTGGAAAGGACTCACAATCTCCTCTCCATAACCTGAGATGGTCCTTGTGAGGTTAACTACACATGGCAAGGGTACCACATACTATGCTAGGTACTTTGTTGATAATTCTGCTTAATATTTTAAGAGCTCTTAAGGACTATTTCTATCTTAAGGATAATTTATTACTTGTCTGTTTTGCTCTGTTCTAAGCTCCTGAAGGCAAAACGTGACATTTTACATCCCGAACAAAAGGATTCTGGGGGCAGAATGATTAATACTTGATCTCCAGAAACTAAAGCTGTCTTTACCCTCCATTCTGCTGCCCTCTGGCTATTTTAGCTTTGATTTCTTCTTATGTTGAATGTGCACAGACAATTTACAAGGTTGTGCCACGGTTAGAGCTAAGACCATATAGATGTAAAGCATGGCAGTGGATATGCACAGATAGTGGAAAGGGAAAGATGGGGATAGCAGGGGCCAGAGAATGAAGGGATAAACACACTGACTCAAGACACTGAGACCCAGATGGATGTTGACTCAGGTCTGCTTGTTGGAAGTCATAGTCAACTAAGCTGTCTTTTAAAAATTACATCATTTTTCGTATTGCCGTGGCATGGGCTGGGCAGCATTCCTCGGCAGCATATAGGTGTCATCTCCTCAGAGAGTCGCTAGCATCAAGCCAGCCACACTGACAGTGACACACAGGCTGGAAGCGGAGGAGGGCCAGCATCTTGTGGGAATTCTGCTGCTAACCACGCCTGATTGTTTTCCTCTCTGAGCCCCCTATACAACATAAACAAAAGGATGATGTGGGTCTAGATTCACTCAAGATCGTTTGCTGAGCACTTTTGTGGATTAGGCTCTCCCCTGAAAGCAGGGAAGGAAAGGAAGGAAAGGAGGCGCTCTTCCTTCTGCTCTCAGAGTTTCACAGACTCCACCATTTCCCCTGTCTCTTCCAGCCATCATGTTCAGGGACTTAGCTGTATTAACAGTTTGCACAGATTTGGACCTAGATGGTATCTTTGGTTGTAGAGTAAATATGATTATCTTTGTAGTGGCGTTTAAGGACATCTGGTTCCCATTTCCACTTAGTTAGGGAAGGCTTTATGGAGGAAGCCACGTTTCAGGGGGTCTTTAAACAAGGGGAAGGTTTTGTCCCAGGGCCCCACAGCTCCAACTGTTGGCTGGGTTTTCAGGCATCTATTTGGGAGGTGTCTAAACCACGTTTGTGAAATTATGAATGTTTGGCCACAACAGGGGTTTGGTTGTATGTCAGGCTCATCATGAATTCTGGCCCAAATCCAAAACTCCATGATCATTCTCATTGTCATTGTTCCTGGGCACTCTGGAAATAAGCAGGTCACTCCTAATAAACACACAAAGCAGTCTCCAAGACAGCTTTCAGATATGCTAATCAGATGTTAATCAGTAGTGTTCTCTTGACCATGGATTTATTTATAGATGTGTTCCTGGTCAAAGACAGCATGCTGATGCTATTGAAATGTTTGCTTATAAACTATATTCCCTGCTTAATGGCTTTTATCTTGGAATCACTGGGAAAGAGAAACAGCATCGGCATTTTCCTAAATAATAGCTATTTTCCTACAAGAGTGATTCTAGATTTTTCTTAACGATGTTTCAACTCTCATTCAGCATTATCATTCACAAAGTTTTTTTTTAAACGTTGAAAAAGAAAGTAAACAACTTTAACAACACAGTTTATACAAGATGTAGCTAGTATTCAAAGAGGGCACTGTGCTCATTCTAGTATATAGACAATGTCGTCTAAAGTAAGGTCCTGTTGAAATTCACCACTGCCTTTGTAAGAAACAGTGACACAGCTTAAAAAATATAAACCAAGAAACAGCCTTAGACAAAAGCAAATTAACATGTAAGTATCATCCTTATGGGTTCAAAGACTATAATTTGCCATGACAATCAAGAGCAAAATCAAAGAAGACATTGCTTACAGTTTATTTATTTCATATTTCTTATTCTTCCACTTTAGTTTTGCAAGGGCCTTAGATTACTTGGGATTCAGACATCTTGCAAAAATGTTGAAAAATGCCCTGAACAATAGAAATCTAAACAGTGTTCAGTGTTCATAATCTGCCTAGATTTTTTTTTTTAAAAAAGAGAAAGATATTCTTCTAGGACAGTGTCAAAAATGATGATTTGTGTTGTCTGCACTGAAGGAATCAGCTTTTCAAGGAAGGAAATATTTGTCTTTTTATGCTTCTCACTGTAAAGATCATTGAAAATATTAATGGTCAAGCACAACACCTTTAACCTAGACTATGAAAACCCTGCTCTGACAACATATCCAGTGGCGATGTGCTTCCAAGGTTACAGTAACAGGTTGTTTTTCTCTTTGTGTAGAAAGGGATTTAAGCACTGGACTTGGGAGTCAATATTATTGTTTTAAATAATGCATTTGAGTTTGGCAGCATTAATCCTCACTGCAGGTATATGCTGCTAAGCAGGTTTACTTATGCAGTGTTTCCTGTGGCGTAGCTGTGGGAAGCCTCCTAGCTGTTCAAACTTTCTGTCACACAGAAAGGAAATCAGAAAAACATGTGTGTACTTACCATTCAGATTGAAGATTCAAAATTGTTATAATATCCACTTAAGAGGGTTTTTTTTTTAAAGAGTTGTTTTTGATGGTATGAAATGTCATCGGAATTGAAGGGCTTGCCAAGGCTGACTGTTCTTCCATGGGATATCCAGGCTTTCATTGGCAGCAGCTTACTTCAGATATCTTCCTGTGGGAAATCCTGGCTATTAGTAGTAGCTGTCAGAACACAGCCTTTCTACCTCAGTTTCCACATCTGTTCCTATGTACCCATCTTTCTAGTATAAGGGTGTTCCCCTTATTCTTAGCACCTGTTCCCAGGACCTTTACTGATCCTCCGGGCAGCCTGTATTACATTTGCTCCTTTGCTAATAATTTCATTAGATGAATTTCTGCAGATACCTGCTTAGATTGTGATCTCTGATTTTGGATGACATTTGTGTCCCACTTGTCTGTGCAATTTTCCCAAATGAGTGTCTGTATCTGTACAACAGACAAGCATCACTGTTATGCATGTTTAAAATTTTGGACACATAGTTTCATACTACCTGTGTGCTTCTAATACCTGGCTATATTCTTCCAAATGTTGAGATTTATCTTGACATTTCTATGAGATGGTCAGTTAGGATTTAAAAGAGCTCACACGTGGACTTAGGTTCTGGAATTAAAACAAAAATGTCAAGAAAAATTTTTTTGAGTTAATTATAAATATGGATTTGTAGTCTACTGCTATACCACCATAAATGTCAACCCTGTGTCATCTGAATATGCATGTATCTATACACATCATCCTGTCACCATGGTGGGGGGGCAAGAGTCTTGGTGTTCGTCTAATAAAATACACAGTTCCTTCCCCTTCTCATTTCCAAATGGCTTTTTAGATCCTAAGTGAAATGTTAGTCAATGCTCAAATATGCACATTCATAGAAATCATGTCACACCTGGCCTTTATTAAAGAGATAGAAGGAGGAAATCAAAGAGTAAAGCACACAGCCTGAGCAGTGTTGGCATAGACAAACAAACTGCTGACCCTGCCTCCCATGGAAAGCATGGCTCAAATTGGTTTCATTGTCTCCTGTAAAGAGACTTTGAGATGCTTGCCCAGTCAAAGGCTGCCCCTGTCTTCACCAGGGTCATGTCTGCACTAAACACATCCTGTGACACTAGTGGATCCCTACGAGATTTCTCCCCTAAGATCCCAGTTTAGTATTAAAGTTAGCTGTGTCATTGTGTTTTGATAACAAAACATATTTGGGGGCAGTGGCATACATGCAGTGGACGCTTTTTGTTTAAGGCTAGAAGGTGGAGAGGTGCAGACTGTTTTGCCATGAAGAGCATCAGCTATGCCACCTGTTCCCATCTGTCAACCGAGCCTTTTTCTCCCTTCTTTCTGTGTAGATTCCTTGTATAGGAATCATTTTAGTGACTTTTCAGAACTCTCTGTGTAACAGAAAATGGAAACTATGGGTGACACATGTTTATGTCCTGTCCACCATTCCCATCACCCAGAACGTGGCCACGGGGGAACTCCCAAGTACTCAAAGACTGCATGGGCCCATGGAGAGAATGTAAGAAAGATAGATTTCCCCTTTGCTCAAGCTTGAGAAAGTGAATCTTCAAGGACTTGACTTTCTGGGATCCCTGAAAACTTCACCTCAATAAATAGTTATTTTCCTTTTAGAATGTTTCACTTGGTATTCAAATGTGCACACAGCTGTGTTTTTCCACCTCTTAGTACTATTCCTTTCCTGTCAAAGCACAGTTAATGCAGCTTGTGCCTCATCTACGTAGATACTAAATAACACTGGCTGCCTTTTAAATGTGTTTTTACTGGAGACGCTCATACTTTGCAAATGGCTTTTCATCTCCCAGGACAGTGTGCCTGCAATTCACATATATAACCACTAGATGGCAACAGTGTCCTTTTACAGAGTGCTAAGTGCTGTTAATTGTAGGTGTTGAAAGAAACAGGAGAAACATGGCTTTGTACTTAAGCATTATACTCGCGTATAAAATATCTATGTATAGTAGTATTGTGAATTTATACCATACACTCAGCTAATATAGTCAGTGTGTTGATCAACTTCAATAAGCAAAGCAGAGAAATGGAGGAGTGAAATGCAGAAGAAATAGTGTATTGGAAGAGTGTAAGTGAATTAGCCTTTGCCCTTGGCTGACAGCCAGCCTTCCAGCAGGGGGGGCCATTGTGCACGACCTTCCCTTTCAGCCTCAGCCTCCAGGGCTGAGAGATCTGCCAGGAGACTCTGCTGAACCCACCTGGCAGTCCTCGAATGTGCTGCCAAGCATGCTACCCTTAACTCACTTGAATGCCCAGCTCACCTCCTCCCCAGAGCTTGGCAGCACCCCAGGGCATCCAGCTGCAGGAGAACAGCATCCTGTCACTGGCCTCATCAGTTCCTTCTGAATGGAGATGTAAAAAAATGGCAAGGCAGACAGATGCCCTTCAAAAGCAGCCACTGCTCAGTGGCCAGCAGTGTTCTCAGTCCCCATGGAGCACCACATTCACCAACACTGGGCCTGCCCTCTTGCCCTGAAGATACTTGGCCAGAGGAAACTCCCAAGATTGCATCTTCATACTGGAGATCTCAAAGCAGCCAAGATCTTGTTCATTATGAACGGTTTTTGTTTTGTTTTCCAAAAAATTCTAAGAGCAACATACTACCATAAAACCTGTTCCTATGGATGAAGGCATCTAGAGGCTGGTCATTCTTCTCTTCCCATCTACTCCCTCCTGTCTTCCGTCTTCCTCTCCTGCTCTCTTGTGGCTTTTTGTTTGTTTGTTTGTTTGTTTTTGGTCTAATTTTCTATTTAGAATGAGGGGACATGAATGCCAAACTTGGGATCCTATAACCACCCACCAGAAAGATCATCTTTTCACAAACTTGAGATCACAAAAAGGCAAGAAATCTCAGAGAATCCTGATCAAATCTTGTGCCTAAATATAAACCAACCTTATGGCTTAGGTGATGTATGCACACACACAAGAAACTCTCCGATTGACTATGTGGCTGTATGAGCAGGGGAAAGGCATCTGTGGCCAGGATACCTTGTGGTTAAAGGGTAAGAAGGATTTATCTAAGGAAGGGGAGGAGAGTGATTTTTGTAGGAAAGAAAGGAAAGGTGTCCAGAAGTTTCTAAACTTCTTCCCTGGTACTGTTTCATGTATTAAGGATTTACTATAGGAGCCTTGGGATGAGGCAGGGCTGCTTTCTGCTTGTTACGCCAGCTTGCAGAAGGCATTCTTTATCTGACCGGTATCAATAAATACAAGATGCCCACTCAAACCCAAGCTAGAGCAGGAGAAGATGGCCTCTTTGCTCACTGCAGAACCAGCATGCCAGCCACTGCCAGACCTCTTCCCTTTGTCTCATTAGTTTTTCTGCCTCTGTAAGTGACCTGAGGTTTCTTGAGGGGAGACACTTTAGTATTGTCTATAGTTATCTTCATAGCACAAGGAAGAGAACTGGCATGCAGCTGAGGCTTAAGGACATTCTGAAAGACAACATTGAATAACAATGTGAGGCCAGCAGTGAACTGGGGATCTGGTTGTCTTATGCTGTTGGGGGCCACACCTTAGGGACTGACCACATTCCTGTCTGGTGCCATCCATGGAAACTGTGAAGCATTAGGAAGAGAGGCCAGACATAACTGCACAGATCTTGCACACACATGAGTCTGAATGCACATTCATAAAGATACATGAATGCTTAACTTGGGGAACTGACAGGAAGCAGTCAATCTGTTGAGCAAGTTCGTGTTTTATAAACCAGATGTTCAGCATTACTATCCATCATTTCCTTTGATACCAGAACAGTCCCCATTATGTAGCATAGGAAATGAAGGATATAGAATAATATACACTTATTATATAACAGAACACCATAACCAAGCAGTTCTGGGGCTGTTCAAAGCTTGGACAAGTGTAATTGAACATCAGTTCACGTTAGGATTCCCGCTTAGGCTTAATGGGATTTTGCACAGATGGACCATGATGACCCCCATCTCCTACTTCTACCCTTTGGAAAAATGAATGTTGATTCTGTGTCTGCATTTTTCTTGGAAGCCTTGAGTATGAATTCTAGATGCTGGCCTTGTCTCTGCAGCAGCTACAGGTTTGGGGCCACAGAAAAGCCAGTAACCCTATTGAGTATTAGAGACAGAGGTCTTCTGACCGTGGTTGACTGCACAATTTCTATTTGGAGATCTGGATAAAAACCTTTTGCCGGGGCTGGAGAGATGGCTCAGTGGTTAAGAGCACTGTCTGCTCTTCCAGAGGACCCAGGTTCGATTCCCAGCACCCACATGGCAGCTAAAAACTGTCTGTAGTTCCAGTTCCAGGCAAACACCAAGGCAAATAAATAAATAAAGTTTAAAAAAAAAAAAACTTTTGCCACTGGTTGCTATTTCCTATGACAGGAAGCCAGAATGCCTTTTGATCATAAGGTACTTATGGTGCAAACAAACTTTCAGATTGATTTTCTTCCCCACAAAATGTTTCAGATGCATGGTGGGCAAATTGGGAAGAGTGATGGAGGGCAGGTGAGGGTTATAACATTGTACACGTGCTGTTTCTGGGTGTCTGCTAGTTTTTGTGTCCATCAGATGAACTAGATTACACAGGAAATGTACAGTTGGAATTCTGGCCAAGCCGGTCTACAAGTGGGCCACAACCCTTAGCAGAAGAGTACACAAGATTATAGTCCCACATGTAAACCCTGGCCTGCCTGGGCTTACTGCATTTTTGTTTTGTTTTGTTTTGTTTTGTTTACCTGGGACTGGTTACAAACGAGTGGCTTTTGTACAAATGCAGTAGTGTAAGATCTTTTTGTGACGGGAAGGGGTGCCCCAAGTGAAGCTGATACCATATTCTGGTTTCACATTTGGAAGCCCATTTCCCCTGATTTTGCGTTTGTGCCAGGACAATTACTAGTGATTTATAACTGGCTCTTACTGGTCGCAGGGAACAAGCTTCAGTCCTCATTACTGTCAGGGCTGTGTTTTGGTTTCATCATGATCCATGTTGGCATTGCCTGAAATTTTGATTTGAGTTGCAAAGTGGAAATTGTCCAGGGTTATGGATCAGCTCAAATTAGTTTTTCTGTATAGCGGCAAGGATTAATCAAGGAGTTGGGAAATGGGATGTCTAATGCTAAGAGCTGTTTACTGTGGACTGGGTCTGCCTTTGAGCCTCCAACAGCCGCCATGGTATACTTTAAGTATTTTTAGTAGAAGTTGAAACTGTGTTTCCATAAACAATTACTGTACTGCGTACACTGGCTGACTTGGTTCTTGGCACAACAAGACCTGTCAACAGTATCTCGAGTTAGTACAATTTGCTTATTAATATTAGAAAATAAATTATTTACTTATTCTAATTCCCAGCAAGTAACTTGAGTAACATGCCGATTAATCTGAGGCCTTGGAAGAGATGGGTGGTAAAGGAGCTCCTACAGAGAAAGCATGTGTATATGTACACTGTGTATGTACATAAGCATGTAAAGACAGCATATGTGTGTGTGCATATGAGCATATAAATATATACATACACACAGACTTATATTTGGATTGAGCTTTATAGTAAAGACTATAAACGTGGACTCTAATAAGTCCAAATCTGTGGAGCAGATTGGTGAACTGGAAATTCTAAGAAAGGTTGATGTTTCAATATTGAGTTCAAAGTCAAACTGGAGGCATAACTCCTTCTTCTTTGCAGGGTGTATCTATTCTCTGAAACCCTTTACATGATTGGGTAAGGCCCACCCAAATTGTAAAGGGCAGCTATTTCATTCAGAATCTTCCCGTCTGAATCTGAGCTCTATCAGAGAAAGGATCTTCCCAGCCAACATCCAGACCAGATCAAACAAGCGGTCAGACTCCACAGCTAGCCAGGAAGATATTGCAGGCCTCCTGTTCTTTAAAGACCATGACATTTCCCTTCATTTCTGTTGGGATTTTTTTCTACCATCTGACAGCTTTTCTATTGCTCCTTAGATTGTGAATGGAGGTGAAATGGGAAAGATCTCCCTGTAACAATATTCCTTCACTTCATGTACACTAATTATTAAGATAGGCATTCCTATTTGAAAAGTCTAAAATGGGCCCTACAGTTTTGCATTTATGACAAACACTGGAATACTGTTGTCTTGGGCATCACATTTTAAGCATCAAGATCCATCGGAGCCTCAATATGTACCCTTGCTGAGTATTAAGTAAACGAGAGAGCATGGTGGTGCTGACCTGTAATTCCGACACTTGGTAAGTAAAGACAAAAGAACCAGGAGTTTAAGTACAGCCTGGGCTTTATAAGACCCTTTCTCTAAAACATTTGATAAGATGAGCTAAATCTAAGTTCAATGACTTTTGTACAAGAGATTAGACAATCTGTATAGCTGGCAATCACTTAGATTCTAGAATCGTCTCCTTAAGTGGCGTCTTTCTAAGAACGAAGAGTGATGGAAGAGCCCCTAAGTGCTCCATGGAACTAAAGCCATGGAAAACTGAGTACAACGTCAAAATCATTGTAGATCGAAGATTGTGGAGTCCAGATCTCAGAGTTCCCCATAGCAGGTGCTGAAGGAAGATAGGAAACAGAAAGGATCTCTCTCCACTAGGCTTGTACACCCAACTTTGTTGCATGTCAACTGTGCCAACTAAGTCTTTGTTCTCTTTTAATTTTGTTTAATGCTGCCATGTACTTGCTGTATGAGCTGAGGGCAGAAAGAGGAACCCAGTGTCCTTTGGGTGCCTCTTTGTCAGAGTACCATGCTGGGCACTGGTCCATCTTCTCTCCATGGTGATGTTAATTAGTATGACTTCACATGAAGCCAGGAAGGCCTGAGTAGTGCAGCTAAGAAACTCATAGCTGAGAATCAGAGCTAGATTTGTTTTGAACCAAAGCCTATTACTGTGCTCCGAGACTTTGTTTCCCTATTTGTTACTGGGGCAGAACAGCTGTTCCTGCCTGTGTCCTTCTTAGCAAAGTATGAAAAGCAGATGTGCCCAGAGGTCTCAAAGTATCTATTTGCAACTGAAAACTGCAAGTTTGCATCCTAATGCAGGAGCAGGTCTTTTGGAAGTGCCAATTAGCTTCCTCTGGGTGATTTTCATTTCTCAGCTTGCCATTTGGGGCTAGCAGTCAGCAATCTGAAAAGGTGAAGGGGCTTGACTGGCCTGCCTGCCTGACTTGAGGACAGTAAGAGCTTCTGGGTTCTGCCCCACTGCCCCAGGACACTTCGTGAAGCCCCTGATGTCTGATATTTCTGATCCTGCATTATCAAAAGTGTCATAAGAACACACGCTGAACATGAATGTCTAGGGAGTAAAACAGTAAATTTGATGTGTTGTAATAAAACTAATCACTGAAATCCAAATGAGGTTGATTTGAGGCAAAAATATCTGAGCTCAGACACAACAACTACGGGTATGATTTTAGCCTTGACTCGGGGCAGTTGGCCTGAAGATCAGGTAGAGAGATTCTGTGCTCCCTCCCTGCCAAAGGATCTGGAGGGCTCTTTCTCAGCAGCCTTTCCCTAGAAAGGATGCACTGGTCAACAGGAAGCCTCTGCACTCAGACATCTACAGCATGCCCAGTAATTGTCTTTCCTCTCTCCATCCAGCTTGCTGATGATCAGGGCCTCGTCCTGATGACCACAGTGGCCATGCCTGTGTTTAGTAAGCAAAATGAAACTGTGAGTATGACACTGTACCTCCTACCTCATGTGGGGATGGTTATTTCTCAAATATTTTGCATCTAAGCTCTGTAAGCTCGGGTGACATCTCCCTGCCCCCAAGAATACTGCATGTGAGTTTGCTTTTCTTTTTTCATTTCCTTGTGAGGGCTAGTGAATCAAATGTAGATGAGAAGGCAGGGAGGGTTCTTAGCATCCTACTCTCTCTAAGACTCAGATACTCAATGAGATTATGGTATTATAGTGGCTGTAGCTCTTCTCCATTATCTTTGATTCATTTCTTGGAGCAAGCTGTCAATGTACTGGAAAGCGGGATGGTTTACCTAATAATTGTGGATTTTGCAAGTCTGAACTCAAAATGTAGGCAGGAGCAGGGTCCCTCCAAAGAACAAGGGAAGTGTATTTCCTTGTTATTTCTGGTTGTGGAGCCCAACATCCCTTGGTCCATCATTCCACATTATACTGTTTATATGTGACCTTGTCTCTACACCTCATCACTTCTCTTTCTAAGGACCAGTAACTATATTTAAATGTGTCTCTGAATATAAGGTGATTCTTCAGGAGGTCTTTAGCTGTGGTATCAGCAAAGACCCTATTTTCCAAATGCCTTTGGATTCTGAAGTTCTAAGAAAATGTGAGTTTGCTGAAACATTATTCAAACCACAGACAAAACCACAAAGCAACAGATAGCAGCAATTTGCATGCTCTTTCCAATGGACTTTTTGTTATTGGGTGTTTCAGCAAATCACAGAGGCCACCTGCCCTGGAAATTGAGGGCACTGGTTCTACAATACTGCTTTAAAATGTGTCTCTTTGGCTACTAGGCATCTCCTTCATGGAGGTCAGATGGTGGACCTGGAAAAAACAGCTGCCACTATATTTCTCTTATACAAGGCTTTGCTAGAAACTAGTTCATAAGCAGGGGCCATGAAACTTTCAGGCCCCTGAACACTGTGTTTTAGTTTTCAGGAAGAAGGGGGCACTAGAATGTCTTAGCACAAGTCTGTTGTTATTAGGTCAGAAACACTCCCTGTTTTGACTAGTTATGATTTGAGTGGAAGGTAAAACCATAAAGAAGTCTGTGGAGATCTGAGTTAATGGTCTCACAGAAGGCATGAGACAGTAATCTATTATATTCTGCTTAATGTCTATTTTCAACAGAGGTCAAAGGGCATTCTTCTGGGTGTGGTTGGCACAGATGTCCCAGTAAAAGAACTTCTGAAGACTATCCCCAAATACAAGGTAATGTACTAGTTTACTGTGGCCAGTGCCAAAGAGGGACCAGAAGCTTTGATTGCACAGAGGTCTGGCTCAAGACTCTGCCTGCTCCTTAGGCAAGGTCCTCATTCTCATCATCATAGTCTATTGCTACTTCTGTATCATCTGTACTGTTCCTTTTGGATATTTCTTTATTTAAATAGATTGTTTCCTTACTATCTCCTCTAACCACAGTATAGTGACTTCCTGAAGAGCATTAGTTTTGGTGAGGTCCTTGTATTTTTACTATCAATGTTGACATGATCAGCTGGCCTTTAAAAAGATGATACAAAGATTAATTAAATTCCCATCAAGAAAATTCTATTTGCTGGTGGAGAGAAGAACAAATCAATACATGTGGATGGAGATGACCTACCCAGTGCCCAGTGTAGGCCATGAGTACAAAATACATGGAGTATAGGCACACAGCACTGTCCCAAGAGGCCTTAAGTACAAAATACATGGAGTGTACTGAAGTTCTTGGTGGCCCACTGGTCAAAGGGCTCTACCCATGATCCCGAACTTCATCCTTTCTTGCCTCCACAGTTCCTGGTAGACCAGATGGCCCACCTACCTAGCTTTGGGCTCACTTTGATTGACAAAGGCTGAGAATCTACTGGTACTGACTGTCATATTCTTTGTGTGGCTTCCTGATCTGATTGGCTAAGGCTGGCTCAGGCATTGATTGGCCTTGCTGACCTTCTGAAAGAAATCTATGGGTGTTAGGAGGGGAACCTTCTCCAGCCAGGACTTCCAGGATTTGGAGTATGTTTCCAGAGCCATAGCAAGGATCTAGCCCCACATAATCAAGTAGTAAAAATGATAGAGCCTCAGAAAATGAAAGCCAAGAATGGAAAGAGAAAAGGTATATGACCTCTGAAGAGTGCAGGCTTCTGTGAAATCTCCAGATCTTGGCATTCATAACCAGGGTCTAATATTTAAGAAAGGCATCTACTTATAGAATTGTATGTCAACTGTTTTCACTTGGATATGTCAAAATTCAAGCACTTTTCACTAATTTATATGTACCAAATGAATCAAGGAAAAAATTGAAAATGGATTATCAAAAGTTATCTCTAGGCTCAGTTTCTCAAAATTTCTTCTACTGGGAAGTGGAATAAGATGTGTTACTAATATATAGGTACCTTTTACCCCAACTTTATAGCAAAAGAAACTGGGGAACAGAAAGCTGGCAAGTAGAAAAGCCATGATTTTAGCCTCTAGGACCCCAATATCACTAGGAGTGATGAGAGCAATTATCATGAAAGTTACAACATGGTTAAAATCCTAAAAATAGTGAAAATAGTATTTTTATTGCTTTTACCATATGGTTCGTGTCATCCAAAGTACTCTACATGCATTGTTACCTTTTCCACATCACTTACCTGCAAAGATATCAACAGAACACAGTGACATGAGCAGAATAGAGGGAAGTCAGCAATGGGAGTGAACCAGCATCTCTGGGAATGTGTTCTGTGCTTTCCCTGAGCCTGGGGGAAGAACTGGAGACAGAGGTATGGTACACATTGAGTGAAGACATCTGTACCTCCTCTGCTCCCATAGAGAGCTTTGGGAAAGGTGTGCCTGTTGTCCAGGTAGAGCTGTGGACAGCAGGAAAGGAGAAAGTTTAGGGGGCAGGATCCAGGTCCTACGGCCCTCTTGGTTAACACTATATAAGGATGCTTCAGCTCTTAGCTCTGGGGATTTTCCCAAGGATTGTTCTTTCTCCCTAAGCTTCATATATTCCCCCCAAGCCAGCAGACTTCCTATAATTTTTATTAAGAATCCCAGACACCCCAGCAATAATTTCCAGACACCGTGGCCTCTGTTACCATAACGAGCCATTTTATAATTGGGTTCACTTCATTAGCCTGAAGGCTCTTACTTGGAAGGGACATGCTCCTCTCCCAGGGACAGGGGCTGCATGCTCCTGGCCTCCAGGAGAGCAGGAGAGTGAGCTGTGGATCCACAGTCTGTTTGGCAGCCCCTTGTGCTGGAAGGTTCTGTGTCCAATCTGTTCCCTTTTACTCCACAGGACTGAACATACAAATGGTCAGGGAAGCTGGCTGTATTTCAAATGAAATGAGAGTTAGAGATTTCATCAGCATTTTGATTTTTGGCCAAAACCAAACATTGTCCATTGTCATTTTATGAAGTTTTGACTCTCAAAGAGATCCATCTATAAGCTGCATTTGGAGACTCCACAATCTCTTCTTGTAGCTGTACCAGAGGATCTCTAAGAGTCACCAACCAGCTCACAGAAAATTCAAATGCAGTTTTCTCAGGATGTTCTCCTGGGAAGGAGCTTAACTCAGTAGTTTCTGAATGTCAGGAAAAGTTAGGCACCGGGTTGAGAAGGGCTGGCTGTGTATGCTGAAGCAGATCAGCTTTTTTGGCTCATTTTTTAGTGTTTACTTTGGTTCTGTTTTTCAAGATCATGAAGATAGTGTTTGAGTAAAGTGATAAGTGCCTAAGGTGCAGACAGATTTAACCAAGTGCCTGACGAATGCCTGGCATGGTGCTGAGGGCTATAGACATCCCAAATGAGTGCAGGAGCCCCTTCCAACAAAGAGGTCCCTCTCCCAGGAGGGATGAGTCCTGAGTGCTTTCTAAAGCAAGACAGAGGAGGGAAGGAAGCCTAGGGAGGGTTGAGAAGCAAGAAGGTACAGGTAGCATTTCTATGCCTTGTGTAAATGTAGAAATGAAAATATTCTTGTGGTTTATAAAAATGAAATGGAAAGGAGAAAAGCAAGACAGAGTCAGAAAATGTATAGGAGATTTGTAGGAGGTCAGGAGGATGATAATAGGCAAAGAGTTTACCTGAAGGGGCTGCATGAGGCTGGTACCTGAGGAAAAGCCCTTATAGCAAAGAGTAATGTCACAAGAAGTGACAGAATGTAAAGAACCACCATTGGACATGTGGGCTGCCTCCAGTGGGAGAGCTCAGGGAAGCAGAGTCCCGGGGATGACAAAAGACATGGGTGCTGATGCTCATGCATGGACAGTAGACTTAAGGTAGACAGGAACCACTGAGGATAGGGTCTGAAGGAGAGCCAGGGCCTGAGGAAGAAGAGAGAGAGGAAGAAGGGTGGAGCCTGGACACTGGGGAAACAGTGAGAAAGAGGAAGCAATCATTCATAAAAACAGGAGAATTCCACAAACTCAGGTTGTGTGAAGGCTACTGGGAAGTGTGGAGAGTAGAGGTGGCTGGCAAGGGGACCCCGTCAGAGTCTAGTAGGGCAAGGCAGAAATGCGCTATGGGTGGCAGGTGCTTAGTGAGAGGATGTTGGTACGGAAAGGCCAGGTCCCTTGCCCAAAGGATGGCTTAACTTGTAAAACCTGTGCTATTTTCTATTTCTCCTCCTCCTCTTCTTCCTTCTCCTCCTTCTCCTCCTCTTCTCATATTCCTTCTTTCCCTGTGTTTCCTCCCTGTTCCCCTTCTTCCCCGTCACCCCTCTGGCCATTTTAACCATATGCTCTAACTTTTGCCCTCATTGCTCTTTTATTTGGTGGAGGGAGGCAGACATTTAATAGCCGATGCCTTGACTATCCCTCATACCCTCATAGATGATGGTTCTCATTTGTTAAGTGCTATGCCAGGGAAGAGCAGAGCATTGAGACCAACCTTTTCAAGACCCACAGCAGAGGTAGAGGCGAAGTCAGCATTGTTAGAAGACTCTGGCTGCATTAGCTGACTATAAAATACCATTTGTTTGGTCTGATGCTGAGTTTGAATTTCCAGGCAAACCCGTCTCTTGCCTTTAATGGAAGAAGTCAATCTCCACGAGTCCTTCCTGACCCTTCCAGCCCATATTAAACCAGGACTTCATAACGATAATTAATGCAGTGTTGACTGTCTGACATTCTTCCAGGAGACAAGATGAAAGAGATGATAGGCATCTCAAAGGATAGGAAATCTTGGGTTTATCTCTCCCGGCATAATGAAATATACTTTTATCATTAGAGTCAAGTAGAATGTTATTAAGACTTGCTGTGCAAGGTAAGACCAGGAGAAACGTCTGTTGCCCTTGACGACCGCAGGCGTATTTGCTTTATGTAACACAACGGAAACTTTTAATTGCTGGTGTTAAATTCCCTGAAGTTCATTTCACATCACCTTGACGTTAAGCTAACACACAGACAGGGTCACTCCTGGTTTGTAAACCCTGTTGTCTGGATCATTTAATAGTATCATATTCAAGACTGTGAGTGGCATGGACCTAAAGGAGGGGTCAGCGAAGGCTCAGAGCTGCGAAATGATCCCTCAGACAGAAAATAGAGAGCTTTTTCTTCCCTCTCTCTTTTCACTGCTCTGGCAAAAGTGGGTTACAGTTGTGACGGACAGAGAGAGAGAGAGAGAGAGAGATCAGTATGGGTTTTGAGCCAGAGGCCATTTTAATACATGAATGATTTGTAGGTAAATTTATTGTAGCCAATGGGTGCAGTCAAGTGTGTAATAGAAATATTGTCAAAAAGCTGGGATTATTATTTAAATAAGTACAGTGTTAAATTTGATTACATACTTTTTAAAGCTAATAAAACATTTCATTGCTCTCAAACTATTTCCCATAGTCCTGTGTAGTCAAAAAACATAAATTAAGTGAGGCTCTGCATAGAAAATCACCTAGCCTTTGTGTGGGTGGAAACACACATGGGAAGGCTTGGTAGGCACAGTAGAAATGACAGGTGTAAAGGATTGGCTGCCCCCCCCCCACGGATGGGCCTGGTGGGGACACCATCACACTTTAAACAATATGGAGACGACAGAGCATGAGAGCAGAGTTAGAAATGGCTCCTGTGGGTGCCATAGGAAGCCTGGGAGTGAGACAATATGAGGGCCACCCTACTGCTTCCTCATCTACATAAGGGAGAAAATACCCCAGCCACAGAAGTTGTATTTGCTTGGACATGCTCCCCTTTCCAGAAATATCTATGACTTTGTTGGTTTTTCTAAAAAGTAATTATTTTGTTGTAAATACATAAAAATAAAGCTGCAGAGCGACAGTATGGAGATATGACATTTCGGATTGTGCTGTTTGCCAAGCCTATCTGTGACAGGTCCGCATTTCCACCAAATGTCAAGGATCAGTGCCTTGCCTTCATTTTAATGAAATATTGCACTGATAAGGGTTATGAATGCCAAGTTTAAGCTGTAAATTACTCGGGTCGGGCTGCTTTGTGCTTTGTGAATACGCCTGGGAGTCAGCTAATGAAGATTTCTTTTGCTTTCTTCTTGCAGTTAGGAATTCATGGTTATGCCTTTGCCATTACGAATAATGGATATATCTTGACACACCCGGAGCTCAGGCCGCTGGTAAGAGGAACATCCATCCCTGCATTTCTTCAGCTCTGCAGCTAAGGTGCCTTGTAGCGGTTTTCATTAGAAAGCCAGTCAGTTCATTGTTAAAGAGGCTGTACACTAGTGCTTGGACTCACAGGACCTCAGTGACAAAGAAGAAACCATAGTTTCTACCATATTCTTAGCTGAAAATCCATATGTATCTAAGTGCATTGATTCATCTTCATAGAAATCTATCAGTATTTTAGAATGTTTTTCTTTAATTCTCCACAGTTTGAAATCCACTAGAATGAATATTCATACTCTAGCCATAGACCCACTTATTGGAAATCTGTTTTGATAGAACAGTTCAGATACCAGATCTCTGAAAATCCACTACATTAGGATTTGCCTCCCAACTACATTGTGAATGCAATTTTCATGGAAACTATTCAACACCTTTCTGGATGAGTGGACACAGCTAAGATTGTTCTCCATATTCTGTACCTGATAGAGCTGTTTTTTACTTTCTCAAGAGTGACCTAAGGTCGATCCATAGGATAGTCCATGGTCTGTCTTGTGAAGCTGCATCCTCCAAAGGAGCTTGTCCAGATCACCCCTCCAGAGAACAACAAAGACTCTCTCTCAGAGGATAGCCAGGATTTTCACAAGAAGTTATGACTGAACATCACAAGTTCAAGGCCAGTCCAGACAACGTAGTGAGACTCTGTCTCAGAATAAAAAGATAATGTGTGCAAGGGGATGATTTTGTAGATCATGGTGGAACATTTGCCTTGAGTATACTAGATCCACCATGATGCATAAGGAAGAAAAATTAAAGAAAGAAAGAGACATTAATTCATTGATAGTATGTCTTGTGGATTCTGGAAAGGTGTTGATAGGAAGGATGACATTGTTTGTCATCCTAGGCTAGTTAGAATGTGCTGCAAGAAAGATAGCCCCTTAGATTTATGAGCCTTTAGTTCATTTTAAGGAAGATATGGACACTAAGAGGAACACAGCCTTCTAAGTTGAGAATGTGTAGATCATTCTCTTGGCAACACACAGACACATACATGAGCAGTACCGCCCACAGCAGAAGTCTCTGTCCTTTGCTCAGAATCAGAACATAGCAGCAGAGAACTGTTCAGTGTTTATCATCCAAGTGCTGTAGGAACCCATTTTCTTCCCACTTGCATCATTGTTTAGAAACTGTCTACGTGAGAGCACTGCCGTCATCCAACTTTGCTCTAATCACCATGGTATTAATGGAGTCATCGTGACCACATCACATGAATCTCATATGCTTGCTTTTAGATGGGACTGATGGCATTGTTTAATTGCAGCACACACACACACACACACACACACACACACACACACACACATACACACACATCCTACATGAATATATATGAGTGTGTGTGTGTATGTGTGAGTGTGTTTAAAGGACTGAATTAACTGGTTAGCTAATTTTAATTATAACTCTGAACTTTGGGGGATGTCTGATTTTAAAAGTGACAGATACTTTAAAAATATTTAAGTCTAAAGATATTTTGGAGTCTAAGAAGCTTATTGCACTACCCATCTCAAGCTGTCAAGCGGGCAGAGTGGTTACAAGTAGGTTTGGTGTGGTGGAGCATGAACTCCTCCTGGTCTTTATGTGTTCCAAACTGGAACAGATCAGAGGCAGTGGCATGATCAAACCTGACTCTTCTGCCAGGGAATGAATTAACTTCCTATTTATTGGCTTTGAAGGAGGAAGGAAGTGGAACCAGATGTCACAAGTCAACATAATGGTTTCCTTCTCTTTATAGCACTGGGAATGGCTGTCCTCTACAAGTGTATCCAATGTCTCTCTAACCATTTATATTTCCTGATCACACAGCTAATAGCCTATTGTTAGATCCGTGTCTACTGGAAGGGTAGCTGAAAGGCTGGAGGAACAGGTCCCTACAAACAACACTGAGTCTGGTCATGCGAATGCTCTTTCACACAAATCGTTGTTATCCATATCATTACTCAAATGCTGAGATGAGTGGATTTCCCAGAAGCAATAGCCAGGGTCAGCTTCCCATATGTGAGGTAGTCTAAGAGAGTGTTCTACAGCTTGCTTGTCCAAACACAAACCACATGCATCTGTTGCAACTGACTCATGACAAGGACATGGGCAAACCAATGGGGCCATCTGTCCCATTCATCTGTCCTTGACTCTGAGGCTATCGGATGTTTTGGAGGGGTTAAGAGAGGGAATATTACTATTGGGGAGTACATGAATTTGCTTGTCTAAATATCGTCACTGAGTGTAAGCTAGCTCCACTAAGTGGAAGGCAGGAAGGATATCTTACCCAGATTATTCTTAATTTCTAGTCCTGCCTCATCCCAGCCCTGTGACTGAGTATATTACACACAACCTTACTGAGAATAACTGTCTCCTGATAACATTGCTTTAACCATAATCTGCCCATCACAGCTTTGTCATCAGTGTTACTGGGAAAATGTTAAGTCAGAAATCATTCAGAGCAGCAAGTTCCAGGACATCATGTGGTAATAGAAGTTCTCATAGTATCCCATCTGTCCTGGCTCTGTTGATCTGTGCTGATCTGGGCTTGGCCACTTTAAAGACTGGGAAGACAGGGTACTGGCAGATGATTTCCTACATCTAAAGAATACATTTTGATTATCCAGGAGATTATCCTGATAAGCATTTACAATGTCCCATGTGTATATCATGTGCACATACAACTTTTGCTTATTTGTTTATTTTTGAGGGATTTTTGTTGTTGAACAATAATCTTGGCCCACTCTAATCCAAAGTAACATTGAGACAAAGACTAGAAACCACACAGTAAAGTTCTTGAGGCTATCCTACCTTTAGGTACTGGCTGCTTTCTTCATTCTCTATTTTTTATCCCTCTTCCTGCCAGCCCACCTAGCATGTAGTCAGTCCTCAGGAAACAAGGAAAAGATCCTTCAAACCCACTGTTTAAATGTCCCTTTTGAAGGCTGTAAGTGGATTCTGTGTTTGTGCTGGTAGTCTGGTGTCTGTCATGCAGAGATCTGCCTTGGCTGGACTCTGGAGTACAACCAGCAGGAGACAGCTGCTAGCAGCTTCCTTGACTGGCTCAGGCAAGGAATCTTCACTCAGGCCCACTGGCCTCCTCTCAAGCCCAGACTTAGAATGAAGTCATTATAAATGAACCTTTTCCTCTGTTCAGGCCAAGGCTGCCAGATGAACGTGGTGAATGTGAGCATGGGCTGTGGCCAGCCTGGGGAGGGTGGAGAGAGTGCTCTTCACACAATTCATGTTCCCTCTGTCTGCCACTGAGGTTGCTTCTGCCCTCGCAGCCAGATGAAAGAAGTGCCCTTTGCTGAAGCACAGTACCAATATTTTTCTAATTTGTCCAATAAAATCTTTCCCCCAAACTTCATGTTTGGCTTGGTTCTATCCAGTATTTTCTTTCATCTTGTATGATTTGGGTGTGAATCATAAAATGTCTCCAAAAACAGCTCACCCAAGGAGCCTTGCTCAAACTCACTTAGAAGTCATGCTTCCTTATGATAACCAGGCTTTCCTGGTCCTGTTAAGCGCCACCCCTATCCCATGCACACACTATCTTGCCACCAACTTGTCATTTCCTAATGTCTTCACTGATGTCAAAATGACAGGTCCTTGCTGGTTTCTTGATGAGACTTGTCCTGGGCTGCACTGAGGGCTGAAGTGGCTAGCTGCCTTCCAGTAGACTAGAATGAATGACAGAGCCTGTTCCTGGAGGTGTGGTGGGGTGGGAACTGCACAATTGAGATTAAAGTTAGATTCTGAGAAGTGTCTCTGGTGGAATGGTAGGACTATGCATCTTCTTGTGCCCTTCACCATCCTTATAGGCAGGTTAAAAGCATTTCTATGTGCTGCCTAGATTTTATCTCTTATCTCTAAAGATATTTCTTATAATATTGAGCCCTGAATATATATCCTTTTATTTTGCCTATCAAGGGATGGAGGGACAAAGGCCTATAAGAGGTTGTCTTTAACATGATCTTTTAGTTTTGATAGAATTGGCGATGGGTCTGCCTCTGTATTGTAGAAGATAAGGATATTTAAGGTGACCACTCCCCAAGGGCATCTGGACTATGGACCTGGTCAAATCCTCAAAGGCATACAAAACAGGTCCCTCCTAGCAGCCACATCAATGGCAGAATTCCACGGGAAGTCTGAGGATGATGAAATCTGGGACTCATTTTCACAAAACTCATGCTGAAATCAGCCAGAATCTGTCTGTTCTATGTCTGCAGGCCCAGGAGGTGGGGAAGATGCTGGGGGAGGGGAGGATAATATTATATATGACTTTCTTTTATCTCCCTCCTTTCAATTGTTTAAAAATATGCTGTCATATATCCTAGGCCGGCTTTGAACATCTGATTCTCCCTCTCTGCACCCTTGTGTGGTGACTGTAGGTCTATGTTATTATACCTGCTTCACTAGTGTTGGGATGAAACCCAAAGCTTTTGGCATGCTAGGCAAGTTCTCTGTCAACTGAACCTACACCCCCAGCTCCTGGTTTTGTCCTAGATGCAAATTTACTAATCAGTCATATTGATCACTGTTGAAGAAATGGGAAGTAGGCTCCTGAGGCTGAAAAATTTATGATCTTTCTGGTGTCTTTGAGGCCTTCTACACTCTAGGCCTGTGCAAGGTTACTAAGATATACTTTGCTTCAAGGAAGCAAAGTTCTGATGGGAAGGGATTGGGTGTAAATACAGAGAACCAAGGAAACTGGGGAAGTGGCAGCTTTGGCCCATTTGCTTCTATGGCTGTAACTCTGCGTATGTCTTTCTATTATATGCTGACTCCTCCGTTTGGGAAGGGTACCCATTCCAGGTGCTTTTCACGTGCCTCTGTTTTCATTTGGCACATACAGTGGCAAGTCTGGAGTCCCTTAAAGCAGCCAGAGACTCTGGAATGTTAGAAGGGATAAAGATGGGCAAGATCCTTCTAGAAGTTATCCTGGGCAACTTTGAGCAATGGATTGTTAATCTGGAACGTTTTGTTAATAAGGAAGGCATCACCTACAGAAAGCCAAGATACTGAGGGATGATGTGACTTCCTCCAAATCATATAGCCAGAAAGGGCCAGAACCAGGAGCCTTAGCCCAGATCCCTTGTGAACTAAGTCCTTGGTGCTGTGCTGGCTCCTCAGGAAGTGGGTGGCAGAGTGGTTGGAGAGTGTGGGTGGTGGGTGTGGCTGACAGGCCTGGTCTCTGCAGTTATGTGGATGACTTCCAGGGCAGTCGTGGTACAGTTATAGTTAGAATCTGTGCGGCAGGAACTCAGTGTGAGCCACAGGATGAGCTGCCTATGTTGTTTAAAATTTCCCAGTATCCACATCAAAAGAACAAATGAGGATCAGGTAATAGTAAGTTTAAGGATAGCATTTTAGCTCATGAATTCAAATAATTGGTGCTTTAACATATAATAAACATAAAAATAATTAATATAGCATCTCATTCCTTCTGTAGTAGTCTGTGGAATCTGATACGGATTTGACAATTAGAACATATCTCACTTAGAACCAATATTTCAAGTTCTCAGAAGCTGAATCTGGCTGTGACAACTTTAGGAATTCTTGAGGCCTAAGATATGAACAGACATCTTAGAAAATTTTGAAGAATGGGGATGAAAATAGTGACCAGTCATGGCTACCCACCCCTCCCAGGCTGTGGCTTCTCTGGCCTCTAACGGGGAAGTGGGATGGCTAGAATTGACAAGAGGCTGGCTGGAAGCCAGAGCAGATGGACTTTCTCCTGTGGCTGGGAAGCCCTGACTGTGTCAGCCCTGTGGGTTTACTCCTTCCCTAAACCAAATTGTGCCACTGAGAGTAGACAGCGTTCTCCACATTGGGAGAAGCTGAGGTGTCAGATTATCTAAATCAGGCTATTTGGAGGAAAAAGTCATCTGGGCTCTTCTGGAAAATTCAGACTAACTCCCAAACAAGGCCAACTTCTACAGATAACAGCGACATCTTCCTTAACTTCTCATAGACCTCCACCCTGCTGAAATGCTGATGTAGCTGTTCCAGGCCCTGGCACTTTGCAGCCTGAGTCCTAAGGTATCATCCCTGTGTTGCCCTTTGACTAGCCTACTCTATATCATCATCCTCTCTCTTTGTTTTATGGGCACATGGACAGTTTATTTTCCTAAGCCCTGTTTGCCGTTGTACAGTGGGTACAGTGGACTCCTGTAGAAAGTTATTCAGTCCATGAAGTGAGAGGTGGCCATGCTAAGAGGTGTGTTGTGTGGTCCTGGGAACTGCCTGGGTATGCTCATGGTGAGTGTAAACATATGTTAGACTAATTAGAGGGCAAACCCAGCAGCAGGTGGAGCAGAAGGGAGGGGACAATGACAGCATTCTTTCTCAGCCTAACCACCTTCTGAAGCTCTCATGGGGTAATGAACAGACCATGTGATTAGAAAAAGGTTACATTTTGTTCTGTTTCAGCATGAGCCTTATAGAATTTTGCCAGTTCTCAGCTTCTGTCTGTCCCCTAGAAGCTCCAGGTTCCTCCTTGTCCAACTGCCCTTCTGCCTGGAATCTGCTCTTCTATGTGTCTGACTAGCTGTTTCGCCAGCTCTCAGCTTAGTGGTCACCTTGGAGAAGCCCTGCTCTTCCTCAAAGCTCTCCAGCATGCACCTGCCTGCCTGCTCGGGTCACTTCTTTTCAGGACACGCATATGTGTTTCATTTCTTTGTCACCCTTTGCTGGACTTTGCTACTACTCAAAGTAGGTGCAAGTGGAAAAAGTTGGGCCGGATGATGGAGATGGTAAGAGCCTGGCTACTATGTCCCTACAATAAATGGGAAATGTGGGTACCACATGTGCTTCCATCAAACACTCACTCCTTATTATGTCAGGGCATGTGTGCATTGTCTGGCCCTTCTACCCGGGTCATCCCTGTGCCCTGTGACCTTCTGTTTGCTGACATCCCACAGATGCTGCTGACATCAAGCATGGTACTAGCAGAAGAGTCTTGGGCAGTTAGAGGGATGTTTCTGTGTAGGAACTGCTCATAATATAAGAAAAGTACTCTCTAACAGCAGCAGCACCGATGGCCAAGAGGACCTTTGGGTATACAGAAAAAGGATCTTTCTTTCTCAGGAGTGGGTGCCCTAAGGTGAGAGGATGTCCCAAAGGAGATGGAAAAGGACCTCATCAACTCCCTGGAACTACTAACCTCAGAGATGATTTCTCTCTGCTCTTAAAATGATACATTCTGCTAGGAAAGTCTATCAGGGAGTATATATATATATATATGGTAGATATGCTAGAGCATCATAAACCTTTAAGAAAATAAGCCGATCTTTTTTTCAGCCATCTTGCCCTCCACTCTTGGGATGCTGACAAACTGGTGGAGACTGCCCAGAAGGTGGCGCACAGGCATCACTGTGTGCTGAGCCCCAAACACAGCCCAGAATAGGGATAAAGGGAGATTCTGCTTAGGCTTCCTCTGAATCCACTCTAGTTTAAGAGAAAGAATTAAGGAATGCCTAGAAAATGTATCTGCTCAGAGTATTGTGTTGAGGGGAGCTTATAACCCCACAGAGAAAGCTGCCTCATTTTAAAATACATTATTTGGCTGGGGGGAGGGGGCCAAAGGAAATGTCATGGGCACTGTGGGAATTGCCTGGGCTGGGCTCTGGAGCAGGAATGCTGTACCTTAGACCCTGCTCCAAGGAATAAAGGCCTCTATCAGGACAGCTTGCATTTCCCCAGGTGGACTGAGCTCAGTGATCCCACTTCCAACACTCTAACCCTGAGTTCTTGGTCCTGGGTCCAAGTTTGTGCTTGGAGGCTCAGGTAGTCAATGGCCTATTGGAGTCAATTTCATGTTTTGAATATGTAATATGCTTTAGTATTACCCTTGGATGCTAGAAGTTGCAAGCAAATGGACTGGTAATGACCATGTGTCTGCTACCCAAGATGTCAGAGGCCAGACTCTATGATGGGCATCCTGCCCAAATTGTCTCATTGAGCTCCAGTAGCATCCTACCTGTTAGCATGTGTCAGAGAAGTCACCTGAGTGTGAGACTTTGCCATGTATGCTTGTAGTTTAAAAAATTATCAGATATTTACAGAAGAAAGGAGTCTGATACTTGGACCATGGAAGGGATCTGTCAGGAAGTACATTGAAGGCAGTTTTCACATGAGTCCAAAATGACTATGGACATGATTTGTCATAATCTTGCTTCCTTGGTTCTGAAGCTGCCTGTTTCCTGTTCCCTCTTCCTGTGTTTCCTCTGTCTGTCCCCTGGATGGAGATCTTCTGGGAAAACAGAGGCTGTGCTTCATCTAGTGTAGATGTGGTTGGGACCAAACTGGCTGGGCCCAAGCTAAAGCCATAGACACTGTCTTTCTCCGGGCCTTCTTGCTCTCATCTGCTGTAGCTGTTCCTCCCTTTGTTCTTTCCTGTACAGTGCAAGTGAGCTTTTTCAACATTTCTAGCTTCATAACACCCAAAACTTCTACAGGGGATGTTTTGTGAAAGCCCCCAGCCGGTCAGCTAGCTAACTCTGTGCTTGCTTCCTGCTGAGGTCACTAGTGGCATAGAGCAGTACCAGGTGGATTATTTCTTTTAAGGTGTTACTCCAGGAGAGAAGACAAAAGAAAAATAGGAGGAAATGGAAGAAGAAAGGAAAGAAATAAGAAAGGGAAGGAGGGAGGGGAGGGAGAAGGGACCACTCATCCATTTCTTTTCAATTACTGTTGATTCTTCGTTTCTTTATAGTTCATCACAGGAGAAGTAGGAAATCCATGTCCTCATTTTCTTCCAATGAGTCCCCATTTTATGCAAACAATTAACAATTTGTATCTGTTGCTTGTAAGCAAAGCAGCCTGTGGAGGAAGGAGCTGGGCACATAGGAGGAGACTGAGCACAGTGAAGCTGAGTGCCACACACCAGACAGCAGGAGTGGCCGGACTGAAGAGCATCTAAGGAAGTGCATGGTGCCTAGCTGTGCATCACATAGCTGGGGAAGCATGCAGGGAGCTGGTCTGAATCTTCCAAACTCACAGTCACTCTTCATGATGCTGCTGGCAGCATTTAGGAATAGCACCTGGACCTGGGGTACCTGGGAGAGGGACTTAGCTGGGGACCTTCTCTCTTCTTTGTTTCCTTCCTTTCCCATCCCCGGAAGGAAAGCTTGGTGCTGTCTTGAGGTCTACTTCTGAGATGAGTATGCTCATGCAGTCTGCTTTGGCATGCTGAGTGCATCTGAAAGCACATGATGGGGCAGCACTTGTTCCTCTCTGGTCCAGGCCCCCTGGACGTGTGTTCCCATCATACTTTTTGCTCCTTTGTTCTGGGCATCTTTTTTTGCATTTACTTCCATTAGGCAGCATTAAAAGTCATAAGTAGGCCCCAGAAAGAAACCTGGTTTAGAGACAGGAAATTTTTTGCTTTATTTTTGGGTGAAATAATTTGATGAGAAAAAGACTCTTCTTTACACCAGGCACACTTTGACCTCTGTTTTACTAGATTAATTTCATATCTCGAATGCTCTATCTTGGATGATAAATTAGCAATAAAAAGCTCATCAAAATGTAATTACAGGCAATGTGTTGAATAATGATCTCTTAAAAATTCCTATAGATTTGTCTGCACCTCCTTTCCCTCGTGAGGGAAATGAGCCTCAGCTGCTAGCTACTAACCTGGGCCAGGAATGCAAACCCTAGCCATGCTTCCAGCCTGAGACATGAGTGCTGGTTTCTATCATGGCCAATGTCATCTCCTTGATCAATCATGCTGCTCCATGGGCTGCACATCTTTGTACAGTTTAAAGGCCCATCTTCATAGAGTAGGAAGACTGGAAGTAGAAAGTCAAGGCAGAATGAACCCCCCTCCTCTAGCTCTAGTAGTTGGGGGGGTCATGGAGTGATGTGTGGGTATTCATTTCTGGGAATCAGGAAAACAATAGCAGCAAGCCAGTGCAGAGAAGCTGGGGCAGCAAGCGTGGAAGCTGTCTGAGCTGCAGAGCCACTGGCCTCTGAGAGAAGGGGGAGGAGTCTAATGAGGGCAAGTTTTCCCAGAGGTCCTGTGTGTCCGCTCTAGAGAACTGAGAGGACTAGGTCTAGGTCACCCAGCCCCACCTTCTTGCTATGGAATGGTCCTATAAAACATACAGCTGAGTTTGAGGGCAGAATATTCAAATGATCACACTGTGTGAATGCCCACACTTATTTGAATAACTGAAGAACTCAATCATATGAATGCCAACAATTATTCCTCTGCGTTTACATTTTAAGAAGACCTTGCATCTGAATCCCCATGAGAGCATTAAATTGCTATCTAATTAGCAGTCCCAAATTATATATATTTAAAAGATAATGAATGGTCTCAAGGCTGTTGGAATAACTGGTTATACATTTAAATGAATCGCTAGAAATTTGTTAGTAATGTGTGGAGTTTTCTTTTATTTCTTGATTCTCTTTGAAGTTCAGTAGAGCAAACCTCGCAGGGTTAAGTCTGGTAGCAGAAAGATAAAGGCAGATGTTTTTAATTATTGCAACACAAAACTCCCAAATAATTATAAGCAGCTGTCATTTTTACATAATCCTGAATGATAAGACCCAAAGAATGCAAATAAAAGTGTTGGGACCATGGGCTTTGGGGACACAATAATCTGATCCCATCAGACCACTGACGTGATGACTGTACTTGGTGAAGGAGCCTGCTCTTAATAATTTTCTTTAATGATCACATGGAAAGCAAATATATTTTCAAGCATACAAGCCAGGTGCCATTTCTGCATTCCTTGGGAATGCTTACTGGGTGAAAGCAAACACCCAAACATTTAGATTACCCAGGGAAGAAAATTGGCTGAGCCTGGAAGAGTTTGCCTTGAGAGGGATCAGCTTTGCCTGCTCCTTCCAAATTGACAAGAGTCTACAGCTGTCATTGGCCAGTCACCTCCTCCCTCCATGTCTAAGCATAACAGGATGGTGCCTGGTATAGAATCATAATTCTGTAGCAGGTTCAGTATTAATATGGTTTACATTACCCTTATAGGGTATTCATGCTTACCCTTGCTTATAATGCATTCTCTCTCTCTCTCTCTCTCTCTCTCTCTCTCTCTCTCTCTCTCTCTCTGTGTGTGTGTGTGTGTGTGTGTGTGTGTGTGTGTGTGTGGTGTGTAAGGGCAAGGGCGAGATTCCTCAAAGACTTGATAAAGTCTCCTCCATTGTGCCACCATCCCCTTCCTGTACCATCATGACAATCTGAGTCAGACTTGGTTTTAGAGCAGGTCTTGCCCCAGCACACGTCTCTCCATAAAGCATAACTGACACCTGTGATATGTCAGGATGGCCACTGTCAGCTGTATGACCTTGGGTATAACACTTCACTCTCCTGCCTCAGTTTTCTCCACTGAAAAATGAGAACAGAAACAATGCTTTCTGCAAGAATTATAATAAGCAATAAATGAGTAAATGTTCCTGGATGCCCACAGCAAGCCAGGCATGTAATCACCGTTAGGCAGGCAGTAGTGGAATGAATCCTTACACCAACATGCTCACTTTGCTGTCATCTGCTGTTTCCAGAAGAGCCTGCTCTTGACCAGGCAATTCCCAGGCACTGTATACCCAATGACACACAAACAATAGCTGTGTTCTCTGCTTAGGAGCCAATGTAGAAAGGAAGCCAATAAGCTAGACTCCTGTATGGTAATGGGGCCACTGTGAGAGGCTGAGACAATAGGAGAAGACTTGAAACTGACCCGGTCTAGACTCAGTTCATACAGGAGTATGTCTCAGCTGAACCCATAGGGGTCAGAGATTGACCACTTGGAGTCAAGGGTGAGAGGAGCAGATGGAGTGACATGTGCCCAACCAGAAGGTTAAAGGTTTCAGCAGCTGGCTCTGTCTAGGTGGGGAGTTCAAAGTGAGGAAGGAAGTGGTAAAAATTGCAAGATTAGCAGAGAACTTGCAAAGTTCTGGCATATTGAGTATCATCCTATAGAACATGAGGAGTCTATAGCAAGCATTGACATTCTCTGATTTGGTTGTAGAAGAATTCTTGAATCTGAGCCCAGGGAGTGGGTTAAAGGCAAAGAACCCAGGTAAGCAGACTGCTTTGGGGTTACTTGTTTTTATCCAGGGAAGCATTCCCTTGACAATGAGCTGATGGCCTGCCTGATGTGATTCACCTTCAAAGCACTCAGAAGCCATAGCAATCCATGGCTGTGGTAGCTTGCTTCACTGGTCCACTGGCCCGTTCTCTCATTCCTCTACCCCAACTCTGCCCACATTTCCATGGTCACAGGCAATGAAAGTCTGTGAGAACTCAGCCAACCTTGCAGGAGACCTTTGCTTTTCTGTGAGTCATAAATCACATCAGAAATCTCCTGGGTTTATTCGGACCACCATGTATCCAAAAACATTTGTAAAAAGATACATCCCTCTAACTGGCACACACACACACACACACACACACACACATACACACACACACACACACTAAACAAAAGCAAAACTTGGTCACCAGGCCATTGGGACTGGAAGAGGTACGGATGGATGAAAACCTGCCCAGGTTGGAGGTCAGAACGTGGCTAGGACAGAGAGCATATGTTAGGCAAGGTACCACATGCTCAGTCATGCTGTATGTTCTCAGGGAAGTCTGAAACAAGGGCCACCCAGGTGAGAAAGGAGAAAGGAGCAAGACTCCAGCTGGAAGGATGTAGAAAAAAATCCTTTTGCACATACTCTTCCTTCTCAGCTATTTGCATCAAATTTAGCAGGAAATGAAAATGCAAAGAAAGCTGCCATCCAGTATTCCCAACCATCTGAGGTAGAAACCTTACATGCACAAACACAGGCATATCTAACTGCAGAGCATCAGTGAGGCGATGCTGCTTGGCTTGGAAGGAAGAATCTCTTTGCCTCCCCCTGTGCAGCACTCCTCCATTGCTTCATGTATAGAGCTTGTTAGAGTTTCCATATTTATGACACTCCTCTGGCATTGAGTCGAGAGTTCTCTAGGCTCTGACTCTAGGCCCTGCAAGTAGAAATGGTGAGAGAAGCATCCCTTCTATGGTGACAAACTGGGAGAAGCATCAGGAATGTGGGCTCCCAGGACTGATCAGAGGGAGAAATTAGCCACACTCTGAACTCTCTTTCTCCAGCAAATGGCAGTTGCTGCTCTCCAAGGATGACCATTTTAGCTGAACAGGACATTGCTACTAGCTTGGGATCTTACTTGTGTGCAAAAGGAAATGTGTTTTCTTTGCCATTGCATCTCTAGAATCCATTTGCTGTGCCTGATTAGACCCCCTTTAAGATGGTGTGACAGATGAACATACCCTGGGGTCTTTTGATAATCATTAATGCAGTAATGGAAAATCTCAAATAAAATTCCTTAAATTAGAAAAAATAGTTACTTGCCAGATATCACAGATAAGCTTCCAAATTACAGGGGTTCTCTTGGCCTCAGATAGGATCTCCTAATGGCATGGTGGTATGTGAAAATGTTTCTGAAATAGGATTTGGAAGAAGCCCCACCCATACCCAGGAGCCCAGTGCAACTCCCAGAAACTCTGAATTCATTTCCAAGGACTTCTTGCATTTACGTTTAGACAGGCTTTTGTCTCAAAGTATTCTGACTTCTTAGAGGGAATGTTTCCCAAGTGCTAGCTGCTCCTTTAATTTGCATGTCACATGCTACTTGCCACATTTTCTCCTGGCAGCTGTCTGTCCTCATTGACCCTCTGCTTCCTTCACCAGGCCTAGCATTACCCTCTCCCCCTAGCATGGAATCCCTGTCCTTTGTCTCTTTTGCTGGAACAGTTTCCTTCCTGTCAAGCTCCTGAGCACATTTTAATGTATCTGACTAGCTCGTGGTAACCAGACAGACTGGCTTCTTGAGAATTAAGCTTAATCCAGCCATGGTACAGTGAGCCACATTTGACCTACAAAACCATGGCAGAGCCAGCCTACCACCTCCCCACACACAGTGTGTGACTCATGATTTCTAGGAGGACACTGATTAAGATAAAGGTCATTTGGGTTTTCAAAGCAGCCTCTTAATTGTTGCTTTTTTTTTTTTTTTAAACATCCAAACCATTTTAGTTTTACAGCCATCAAAAGGGGTTTTGTAATCAAACTACAGGAGAGTACATAGGACTTTTCATCTTCTAGACACTTAAACACATTAATTAACAAGAGCAGCGCGCCTCTGAGGAAGAGGAAAAGGCTCTGTCTGGGCATGCTTCATTGCCCCTCTGCAAACTCCCCGCTACTGTGGGACACACCTTCAAGGCCCTGGGTCTAGGCATCTCATCATCCTAGGCTTACAGAATTTCATCTCCATATAGACCCATGGACATTTATGCCGGGACATGATGCATGTGTCATATAGGTGTGTGTTTCGTTAAGGAGAGTAAGTATAGGCTACTGTAGAGTCACACAACATGGAGACAGCATAATTTGGCAGAAACTCCAGCTCAAATGCTACTTTTTTCTAGTCTTGTAGCTGTTGTCTGAGGTCCTGAGAGGAATCATGGTAAAGTTAAATAGAAATTGTAAACTGGGCTTGGGTACAGTCCTGACTCCTTGAGGACCCCATTGTGTAGTCTTTATAATCTAAAACTGTCATTGGACACTAGGGTCAGAGTCAAAGGACAGTTATTGGTTCAGAGGCCCATACAGCCTTCACTTCAGCATAGAGAAGAATGGGTCTGCTGGGACTTACCTTCCAGATGGCTCTACCACCATGACTGAGCACTCATCATCTGTCCTGGCAGAGATGGCCATCTGCACAGAGGGCCAAGTTAGTGAGGTGGGGACCACTCCAGTGGCGAACTCAGACATCTGCATCTGAGTTTCCTTCTATGAAATCCTTCACTGTGCTTCGGAGGATTTGGCAAGATCCAGATAGTAGTTAGCACAGTGCCTCGCCTTAGACATGTTCTATGGAGAATAGTGGGCAGCAAAGAGTAGGGTGGGAGGTCACGTGGACAGAGCAGCCTGGCTTGTGTTTTATGAGTTCCTGGTTGGGGAAGTAGTAGTAAGTGCTTCTGCGTACCCGCTGCGGAAGACTGCAGTGTGACCTCCAAGTAGGGTGGTGAGAAGAACCGTATTTTTAATTTCTGCACTTGCTCTCACTCAGTATTTTAAATAAGCAATTATTACAGGAAGAATTACGGACAATAGTGATAGAAACAGGAATTATTCAATCCATTTAGATGGTAACATTTGTTTGTGGTCCCTGCTGTTGCTAATCCCGAGGAGAGCTGGGCTGACAGTAACCATGAGATCCACATTCTGTAGATCATCCCTATGGAAACTTGATTTGCCCCTGGCAAGATGGAATCCAACTACAGGAGTCAGGAGAGCAGCATCACTCTGTCACAAGCTCGAATGTCTCTCCCCTCAGCCTGGAGGAAAGGTCACCAATGCAGTCTGACATTTCCCCGTAAGCAGTTTACATACATGTTGAGAACTTGTGGGTACACTTGCTGGGATGAGCACTGTATGACACAAAAATGTCATACTTTGGAAACCAGCCATGGCATCAGTGGCCAAGGGAGCAAATTTTTAGGCTGCATTTGTTAGCACCTATCATGTTCTGGGCTCTATGCTCAGCCACATTTGTTTTGGTGCTTCTCAAGGCATCTCTGGGAATTGAGAGCGGATACTTTTATCTATGAAGGAGAGCAATGGGGTTCAGAGACATGCACAGATAGCCCTGGATCATGAGCATGTAGGCTTGACAGTGATCTTGGACTGGCTCCCAGACCCTAGCTTTTAGCTGCCCTACAACTCCCTACCTTGAGATAGTTTGAGCCATTAATAGCGAACTGTGACCAAAACTGTGAAGGTAGGCACTGATCCTCTGCCTACAGCAATTTTTCCAGGTCTTACCAAGACTCACTGTGGCTGGCACAGGGGCTGAGTAGGATATGGGGATGTGTAGGTGAACAGGAAATGGGTAGACAATTGAGTGTCTACAGGAGAGAAAGAGGCCCACATCTTTTCTGAAACAGTCTCTTCGGGCTTAGAGAGAAAAGTAAGAATGGAAGCCTTTCCCAGAAAAAGGTCAGGCCTTCCTAGACACTGAAGCATCTCAAGGACAGGACGGTCTAAATGACTGCCTCACAGTTGACCATATCCTCATCCAAATGACACTGTTCTCAGCATGGCGTCTTCCTCCCTGCCTCCTTCCTTCTTTTCTTGGGGCAGTCTATAGAGCATGAGGTTTTGATCAATTATCCCATGCTGTATTTACATGGAGGCCACAAATATAGAAGTGAATGCTGCTGCCATTGGGCCTTTCCCAAAGGGACACTGGAGAAGCAAAGCCTTGTCATTTCCTTTACTTCAGAATGACCACACCTTGGCTTACCTCAGTGTGCTTCCAAAGGCAGTTTGCAGGTGACACAGAAGGAGTTTGTATTCAGACCATTAAATACTGAGCTTCAAGCAAGCCCTTGGGTACTTCTGGCTTGTTCCAAAGATGAGTGGGTATCTTTTTGTCCTGTCATCCTAGCCACTGACTTGTTTGTCTGCTCACCACATCTGGTCTTTATTTCAGACTCCACCTCAAAGTATTTCATACCACACAATAGCTTTCCTTATTAAATTCTCCTGGACATTTTTTTTTTTTAATTTTTGTAAAACAGACACCAAAAGCTGCAGGCCTACCTGGGCTTCTGAAAGTCTGTTAGCAACCCTTTTGGAAACTGTTTGCAATTTGTTAATCACATTTTCAAAGGAAGTTACAGATTAGAGCCATACTAACAATTGTCATGTACAATGCCTGGCACTATAACAGGCTCTTTAAGAGCAAGGAGCCTGGCCTGAGGTTTGTCCCACACAGAGGCTGCATGGGGGAGGGGAAAGACAGTTCTAAGTGTGGCCTAGAGGCCAGAGCTTAACTATTTGGCTGCTGCTTGGAGGAGGCATGTGGAGCTGAGTTCTGCTCAGGTACAGCAATCAGTGCATCTTGGTAGATGGCCAGGTACTTTCGTAAATCAAATGTTTCTAAATAATCATTATAGTAATAATTTTACATAAAATGCACTTTTTAAAAAGTAGTGCATTGGACTGGAGAGATGGCTCCGTGGTTAAAGGTGCTTGCTGCTCTGGTAGAGACTCAGATGTGGTTGACAGTGCCCACATTATGCAGCTTGCAACTGCCTTCAACTCCATGTCCAGGAGATCCTACACTCTCTTCTAGCCTCTGTGGACTCCTGTACACATGCGGTGCACATAAACTCAGACAGGCATGCACATACACATAAAGATAATAAATTAATGATCTTTAAAAGTACTTCACTTCAAAAGAGAAGGGTAGGCATTAAACGTGTGCAATCTGACCACCTGCGGTTTGTCCAGGCAGGATTATTTTTAGAACTGTGTGATGTAGGCTGATGTGGTGCACACACTTTTAGTGCCAGCCACTGGGAGGTGGACAGGTGGATCTGTGTGACTCTGAAGACAATCTCTTCTACATAGTTCTGGGACAGTGAGGACTAACAGTGATACCCTGTCTCCAAAAGGGAAGGGGGCAATTTGGGAAGCATATATTAATATACCCAAGGGGGCAAAGATTTCAGGTCCCAGTGTGGTCCAGGTATACGCATGTCTTCAGGACTTTCATTTTCAGTTTTCTCTGCTTTCTATGTACTGGCATCATTCCAAAGATGACTCAAAGTACTGCTCAAGATGGTCCTGAGGTGTCCCAAGCTCACATCTCACAACCTTAGCAATGCTGGTACATGGGGAACCCTTTTTCTGGAACAATCCAGGAAAGCACCCCAGATGGATTTTTATGCACTTCTTTGGGGTTATTGTGGGTTATATACTCATTTCTGAACTAGTTCCTGTGACTCTGAATGCTATGAGCCTCCCCGTACTGTCAGGCCCTTTTCCGGTCTCTGACCCAGCGATGGCACTATCACTAGACCCAGGAGTTTTCCTAAAGAAAACCTAGATACTTACCCTTGAAAATATGTAAAATATGGGTGTGGCCAGTACATGGGTAAAGGAGCTTCCTTTCTGGCCTGCTGAGCTTTCTTAGTGAGGAAAAGATACTTCAGGTGTGGAGTCAGTGTGCTGCAGTTATTACCCTTGACCTCTTTCAGCTGTGCTGAGTCTTCATTTTCTAACCTAAAGAAAACCTTGTGCTAATGTTTGCCTGCTAAGAAGAAAGTGTTTCAGACCCATTGCACATACTTAGATACGCAGACATTATGGAGGAACCTTCATCACAGGGCTTTTGTGAGGGCGTCGCTCCAGTTTCCTTCAGTGATGTTGTCTCATAAGATCTTGCACAATACAGCAACTGCTGGAGCAGCGTGCAGGGAGGTCTTTTACTCTCTGATGTCTCATTGTTTTTCTCTGTTAGTGAGACAGGGCCTCACTCTCTAGCTCTGGCTGCTCTGGAACTCACTAAATAGCCCAACATAGCTTGGAAATCATGGCAGTCTGTACTCTGGTCTCTGAGTGCCAGGGACATAATGAACCAATGTACTCAACTCTGTTTCTAGAGTAGTGATAAAAGAAAATGAAAGGCTGGAGATGTGATTCATGTGGTAGAGTGCTTGCCTAGAATGTGCAAATCCCTGGTCCATTCCCCAGCCCCACATAAACTGTGTATAATGGTGCCAGTCTGTATTTTTAGCACTTGGAGGGTAGAGGGAGGCTACCAGAAGTTCAAAGTCATCTTAACTACACAGCCAGTTCAAGAGCAGTTTGGATTCCCTGAAACCCCATCTCCAAAAGAGAAAAACAAATGTATATTAACATTTAGGGGTAGTAAAATTTCAAAGATTTTTAACTGATTCACTCTTGTATCTGTCACCTCAAAAGAGCCAGGTACCTTAGCACACATTTAAAGATCTCTGTCAAGAGAATCTGAAGTTCTAGCTTTTAATATACATCCCAGAAGGAGACAGTTAATCATGTTTGTATGACACCACCATCTTGAACGAACACCCTCCTGCCTGTGTCTTGTAGCATAGTGACAGAGTTACTAAAGCATCCTTCCTTTTGAGGAATGAGGTAGTGCCCAACTCTGTGCAGAGTCAGGTCTGCCTGGGATAAGCACTTGTGTGCTGCCTGAGATGATCTGCCAAGGTGGAGAACCATTTAGCTTGCTTCTGCTGGCAAATTCTATCTCCCCATTTTGCATCTCACTGGGAAAGCCTGGCATAGCTCAGTAGCTTGCTTAGCATACATTACAGATCCAGTGTGATGTGGGCAATGGCAAAGCCTCTGTATTCTTTTCTTCTGGAAAAAAAAAAACTTATGCATACTTTGAATATAAAATGCATTTGGTATTGAGGACCTCAGAGTCAGTTTAAATTTAACAAAGGCTAAACTAACATGAAGTTTGTGCAGAGGCATTAAAGCAGAGGGTAGCAGTCAATGATAAGATGTTCTTTCCCCATCCTGACTATATAATCTTATTTGACATGTTTTGTTTGTTGCTTGGCTTGTCAGAGCCCATTTCCCAGCTATGGGATAGGCAATAATAGAACCACAACTGAGGGAAGGATGCTCCAAGTAATTCTGTGGGAGGAGGGGAATGATGTTTACCTAACTTCCTATCTTTGGTTCCTTAAGCTTTGCATGAATGGTATATGTATATATGTGCATGTGTACATGCAGTCATGAGTGCATGTATGTACATGTGCATCCTGGAGTCAGAGGTCTACATTAAGTATGTTCCTTAATCATTCTCTGCTTATTTTTTTAAGGCAGGGTCTTCCACCATGACAAGACTGGCTAGTCAGCGAGCTACAATGAAATGCCTGTCCCCACATCCAGTACCAGGGTCAGGGTCACAGATGGACTGCATCTGCCTTTTACATGAGCTCTGGGGTTCTGAACTTAAGTTCTTATGCTTGTGTGGCAGCCACTTTACCATATCCATAGTCCCCCATAGTCTTTATTGTCAAGGTATCAAATGTGTATGTTCTAAGTAGAATAAAGGAACAGTTTTCAGTGACCAAAGGAAGAGCTCCTTCTACCAAAGCAAAACAAAAGAATGGTTCAGAGCTATCAGTAGGCATCCCAGCATCTGGGAAAGTATGCTTTTGAAGTTCAAGTTCTGTGCTGTATGAGTTTTTTGAGGATGGTTCTTACTGAAATAGGATTAGAAGCCAGTGGTCCCTGTTGCTGAGGTTCATAACAATGATCATACTCTGTGTCTGTGTGGTCCTGGGTCCTAGCACCCTACACACCTCTCCTGTGGCCTCTGCTCATGACTCAGACCCATACCTCTCCCTCAGTCTTTCTTTCTTCCAGTTACTTCTGCTTTAAGCAGACTGACTTGCTCAGCCTCCGTGCACACAGGAACTTTCCCTAATAGGATCCAACTGCTGATCTGCTATCTATGGTGGCTTCCAAGGGAGTCACTTCCTTCCTCTTCCTCTGGAGTGGATCTGATATCATAAAAGGTTGGGGATGGTGAATGTCTTATTAATTGGAAACCTCAGAGAAGCCAGTGAAGGCATGATTGACAGGGCAGGGTAGCCTTCTTCAGGTGGTTGGGGGCTTCCCAGAGATGGTATGGGGATCCCTATAATGTAGTTGGCAAGGAATGAAGAGCTTAGGAGCAACATTTGAGTTTGACATTGTTTGGTACCACCTTTTCTGAACACTGTCCCCTGGATTGCACTAAGGTCCACTTTAGACTTCTTTTGTTCTAAACAGGCAAAGGTTTCTCCTTGTGTGAGGGGTACCTTTAGGGAATGCATCTGTAGCCACCAATCAGTGTCCAAAATGACAATTGAGAGTCTTAAGACATGTACACTGACTCTACATCTCACTTAGTTTTATTTATTATTTAATCAAGACAGGATGGAGACAAACATCAGAAAAGAAAACAGGTACATCTCTATGCATGTATTTCACATATATGCACAACCTTGTCAGTGTACATACATTACCTTCTGAACTTGTAAAGTGCTTGCTTATCCATAGCCTGCAGCAGAGGGCAGGCTTTCCTACCTAATCAACACCCCAATAACCAACAGTAAAGGCCTTGAGACACACAAACATCCAGACACAAGAATGTCCGGTCAATAAAATGGTACATTGCTGGGTGACTAACACCAATGATTTAGGAGAAAAAAAGCGAGACCATTCCCCAGTTATTAATGCACTCATCAACTTTTCCAGAGAAATGCCCTAATGGCCACTAAATCTGGCAGCGATTCCCAATCCTCACATCTATTCCAGGTGAGGGAGCCCTGCTTAGCTTAGAGCTGCTGCCATGGCCAGTAGCAAATAGAAGGTCTGTGAGCCAGCAAAGTATTCTCAGGATGCTGAGCCCAGATCCAGCTGTGGAAATCAAGGTTTTGTTTCTCAGCAGAGGTTCTCGGAGGAGGTCTGAGACAGGAAGTGTATGAAGCTTAGGAAAAAACACAAGCTGTTTATAAATATCTGTCGGAAGCACTTTACTATGTCATAAAGGGCTGGGCTCACCAGCTTTTTAATAGGGATGGGTCTCCCTACCCTTCACATATTTATTGCTTCCAAAGGTAGGATAAATCAATATTCTTTGCACGTGGCATTTTAGAGACAAGGAATTCTCTAGGCAAATTCATGGCAAGCAAAGAATTGACCTTTATATTCTCCAACTTGGAGGAAACATATATAGCAATGCCTGTCACTAACCTTTTAATATTGTCACCCACAGGGTTTATCACTGGTCACCTGTTTGCTCAAGTCTTTACCAGGAGACTGGTCCTTGGAGGACAGAGATGCCCTGGTGGATGATTTCATGACCACTTGTTTGTCTTTCTCTTCTTCCTGTGCTAGTATGAAGAAGGAAAAAAGCGAAGGAAACCTGACTACAGTAGTGTGGACCTCTCCGAAGTGGAGTGGGAAGACCGCGATGATGTGGTAAGTCACCCTTTCAAGCCTCATGGGAGAGGGTACCCCAAAGCTGGTGCAGAGGGCTATGGCGACGACAGACCCTTCTATTGTAGTTGGAGTTGTACAACTCTCCTGCCAGTCAGGTGGGCCGGTTGTGCAGTCCGCTGAACCTATGCCCAGCAGGGTCTGGTTTCCTCTGTGGCTGGCTAATCCCACCTGGTGCAGAATACCATTGTCAGGACTTCTCTTACCATCTTCAAAGAACTCTGGCTGGACAATAGGAGACCCGAGAACTACAAGGTCAGGGCATCTTACAGTCCAATAAGACAAGCTCCCAGGGAGACAGAATCAACTTGTCAGGGCTACGTGCATATAACTCTTGCCGACTTTCCCAATGTGCGATCAGCCTAACACCCCTACTTGTACCCCCAAGTCCATCCCCATTTCTTATGCCTCTACCCTTCCCATGGGATGCTGAGAGCAGCTATTTGACATCCTAGACTATCTCCTCATGCTTTATGAGGACCAGCATCTCAGCTCCCTTGCTGCTGCTTTCCTTGTTTTCACATCCTCTGCTACCTGAATGGTCTCAGGTTTTTCTCCCTTGCCTGTAAAATGCAAGAACCATATCTGCTATAGAAATTTAACCTAGCCCCGTCTGGTTAAGTACAAGCTCAGACAAAATAAAGTTGCTATTCAATGAAAGCTACTGCCTCACCCACTCTTTATTTCCTACTTGTCACCACTTTGACATCATGTGGGGTCAGTGACCTGGAAGAGTTTGATGTCTTCTATCCCTCAAACACTATGACCAGGATTCTGGTGGTTTCTTGGGATGAACTGCACCTCCTGTGCTTGGTCCAGCCCAGCACCAGTGTGAACAGCTACACTGCCAGGATCCAGCTCTCCTTTGTTGAGCCTCTCTGTCTCTACGATGTGGCCATTCCTGCTGCACATCATGGCTGTCCTCCTAGATGCTTTGAGGATTAAACACACTGAAAGATAGAAAGATAAAAAGCCCTCCACTGTCGTGTGGCTGTGTGAGGAGTGTGTGGATGGGTCCCCTGGTGTCTCCACCATCGTGTGGCTGTGTGAGGAGTGTGTGGATGGGTCCTCTGGGTCACAGCTCTTAACACCCCTGTACGGTTTTTGCAGAGTGACTTCTACTTTCTTTCTCTTTTCCAAGGCTCTGTTTTGACCTCACTGGACCGTTTCTTTTTCTTTCCCAGAAGTGTGGACCTCACCATAGACATAACTCTTCATCTTTTTCTACTGTGATCACTGGGAAAGACAAACTTGATCATACTAATGCTTTCTTCTCAGGTCCCCATTCTCCGGGCTGGCACACTCTCACGTTTCCTTCAACCGTAACATGCTTGTTCACTCCACTGTTATTGTTCCCATGTCCAGCGGGGTTCTTGTGAATGGATGTCTCCTTTGCTATTCATGGTTCAGAAATGTTTGGAAGGTCAACTATAAGATTCCCAGCATGCCCTTCACTGTTATCTGACTCATGGGGCTGGGTTCTGAGTTTCTACTCTCAGAGTTATGATTTCTCAAATCAGACCAATATTCTTCTCATACACAAATTAACTTCTGGTTATCTTTTGTTTGGGTCCCTTATGTCAAGAAGCCTGAGGTATTTGAAATGTGAATTCTTTCACTATTCATAGTGTTTGACAGAGAAAAATCCAAACTACCATTTCTCCTGCACCCCAATAATGGGAGAATTTTGGAATCAGTGAAAAACATTCTTATGTGGTGCACATAGAGGCCTACATGTCCGTATGCACTGGGGAACTTGAAAATTAGTGATAAAAGACAGGTTTCAAGTCAAAATGTGTGAAGGGCCAAGAAAGCTGAGCGTCCTGGACAGAGGTAGCCCACGTCAGCCTGGCTATGGAGAACCTGAACAGATAATCCTGCTTCCCATGGACAGAAAGGCTCTTGTACAATTTAATGAGAATTTTTTATAGCATAAATCTTGCATACTTCCAAAAAATGATGTAAGATCACATATATCATTTAAAAATTTGCCAAAACAGTCTAGCCAAAATGAAAATAAAGGGGGTTGAAAGGGTGACTGTTTATAAAGTTCTTACAGTACACACATTTGTGGCTGACCCCAAGCACCCATGAAAAAAGCCAGACATGCATTGTATGATTCCAGTTGAGATTTGAGTACTGGTGATGGAGAGCTTGGGCTAGCCCAAGGGTTTGAGCCCCAAATCCCAGCAAGAGATCCTGTCTAAAACTCAATGTAATTTCTGAGGAACAAAACCCACCTTTAAACTCCGGCAACATAGGCCTTCACCTTCCATTCACATGTACACCCACTTGCATACACATACCTGTACACACCTACACACATGAGAAAAGTAGATCACATGGAGGAGTGTGCATGTGACTTCTGTTACCATTACCATTTTACAATAAGTTAGCTATCATGGCAATTACTGTGAAAAGATATATCTTTGGGGGACCCCTGTGTCAGAAATAGACCTTGAAATACACATAATTCAGTTGGAGTCACCAGTAAGGATTACCTCTCAAAAAGAAAAATTATATTAATTTTTAAAAATATACTGTTCTTTCTCTTTTATTTCCTCCAGTCACTCCCATATCCCTGCAACTCCCCAACTGATAGTCTCCTTTTCTTTGATTATTCCTGTTTTATATATGTGTGTGAGGGGGTAAAATCATGCACATGCACAAATATGTGCATATATATATATACATATACATCTTGATGAGTCTGTCTTTGTTGTTTGTATGAATATGGTTTCAGGGCTGAAATTCTGGGAGATGGCTGAAAAAATTAAGGATGATTTTCAGTTATAATGTCTTAGTCATTGCTAAACTTTTCCACAGTGAACTTGCTTATTTCTATAAATAAAGAAGGCTTGTGTCAGCAACAATAGATACCAAATATGGAGCTTCTCCTATACGCGGTACCACCTTCAGTGTTATAAATGGCGGGCTCTTTTATTTCTCATTGCAGCCTTGTCAAGTATCTACCCCTATTTTACAGTTAAGAAAACTGAAGCAGAGACATTATGTCACAGTCCAAAGTCATGCTTTAGGGCATCAGGCTGTCTGCTCTCCTAAACTGTACACACCTTGGCATACCTGCTTTAGAGTACCATGGGAAAGGTCCTAGAGTCCCAGAGTCCCTAAAGACTGTACTTGGAACCTCATACATGTGGTAAGTTCTTCCAAAATCATCCTATGGGTGTACTGTGAGATCTTTGAGCACAAAAGAGGAATCTTTCTTTGCTCTTGGTAGGCTAAGCATGGGGACAAGTATACTATACCATAGTGTTCAACAGGTACCACATCTACCCAAGCCAGAGGTCTCTGAGTTCCTTGCCTCAAAGTCATAAAGAATGATGACCAAGGAAGGCTATCAGAAGAGCAAGCAAGGGTTCTATTGAGAAGTAAAAAGTGATAGGACCCTCCCCCAACACACACACACACACACACACACACACACACACACACACACACACACACACTTCCCACCAACCCCAGCAACAGAGAGAGGTCTAAAAAGTGAGCTACCAGATCCTACTTTGGGAAGGAGTTGCATATAAATCATGCATTTCATTAGGGGAAGTCTTGTCAGTTTGAATGTATGTAGGTAATTCTGACTAGGTGATTGGTCAAGTGAATGTATGCCATCTCAGAACAAAGCTCATCCATGGGAGAAAAACACAAAAGGTCTGAGACTGTGTAGGTTTCCTTGTTAAATACCAGGGTCCTTGGAGCTGACCATGGTTTGACCAAGATATGTAGGTCTGTTATTACCTACAACCCTCACTGTCTATAGAATGTCTATCTTGCTCTGAAACCTTATCAGTGGTACAGCCATAGCACTATGGATTTTGTTTCTAACTTAATGGGAACCCATTCTGTTGCAATGTAAGCCTTCTCGTGCTGACCTCAGAAAGCCCACACTCCTTCCTATGGTGCATCTCATGGAACACTTCTCCAGAGCCATTCCTTCCTGAAGCCCTCTGAGCATTTTATACTGGGACATATTCTGAGGCCTTTGGCCACATATTTCCAAGGCCCTTGGATGCATATTCTATTCTTCTTTACACCATTTTACATTTTTCTCAATCTCATACTTGATCCCTTGAACCCTGATACTTAGATTCCAAGCTGTTGTATCAGGAAAGATGATTTGTGGCTGCGGCTCTCTGAACCTGCTATCTTTCTGTCCTGATACCTTCATATTTTGCTTTTTGGGTAAAGAAACAGCTGTTGATCTTCCCTGTCTCACATCCCTCCCATCAGTAGGATGGACTAGGTAGCTAAGTAGGGAGCTGGAAGGGTAGACTGCCTGTGTCTCTGGAAGTTGAAAGCCCCACCCTACCATGGACAAGACTCCACCACCAGGAAAATAAAATATCCTTATAAAAGGAGACACAACCACTACATTTTCTGAGAAAGTTTTCCCCAGTTGGCTCTGCCTCAGAGAGCAAAGCATCAGGCCTCCAGTGGAATGAGCATCCAGCCTTAACTGGAACATGATACTAGAAAAATAGATGCTTTTGTGAGTCACCCAAGTTGATCCCCAAAGACTCCAGTGAAGCCCAGGTGAACTAGGTATCAGGGTGTATCCCAGAGGTTGGAAAGGCTGATAAGTTATTGCATTTTCATATCCACTAGAGGAGGTTTGGCCTTTTTATGTTATTCATCTCACTGGGATCAGAGCTGTCTTTGTGGCCATTGAATATCATACCTACAGATGTCTGCCATCTGATAGGGAACAAAAAAGGTACTGCAGACCATTGACATCCTGCTTGCCTTCCTTTGGGTGTGATTAGTCAGGCATCTATGCATGTGATTTTTAATGACAGTATAATCAGCTAACATATGGACACACCAAAAATTATTTTAAAGTTTTTCTCTGCCAAGCCATTTTCATTTTTCCAGCTGTTTATAATTATAAATCCAGGCAGTGGCAAGTTCAAAGGCTGTTCAGAGCAGCACCAGGGCCATGTTTCTCCCACCTTCCATGGGGAAGACAGCACTGTTACTGCTCCTCACTCCCACCTGAGCTCTGTGGACCTCCCTCACATGTGGGGGCCGCCAACTCCTAGCATGATTATATGCAAGGGATCCTTGGCACTACACAACCTGTTAAGATAGAACAGTGACTTTTCTAGAATGTTCCAGCCCCACAAAGTGCATTCCAACTATTAGTATCTACTCTCTTCTAATAGTCTCTTCTCATGGGCTCTGGGTCTCAGGGCTCAAGTGTATGGAAGAGCTACTGGGTATGTGACACCACAGAACCTGCCACAGTCAATTTCTAAAGCTTGTTCTTTGAGAAAACAAAAAATAGCAGTATGTAATTTATACTAATGATAAATAGTTAATTTTATCTTCTGATTTAGGCAGAGGTTTGGAACAAGTGGTATAGGTGTGTGTGTGTGTGTGTGTGTGTGTGTGTGTGTGTGTGTGTGTGTGCCATGAGCATGAAAAATCCCTTTGAAGCCAAATGAGTCTATCACAACACCTAGAGCTGGATTTATAGGTGGTTAGAAGATGCTCAGGGGGATACTGAGAACCAAATTCAGCTCTACTCCAGGAGTTCTCTTAATCACCTAGCTATCTTTCCAGCCCCAGGAACTTGGGCTTAAGAGTTATCGAGGCTGTGTTTCCATGGGCATGATTCTTAGCGCCAGGCCTCAGTTCCCTCCCAGTCAGATAGTATGGAACTAGAAATACAGAAAACAGTTCTCAGAGTTTGAATTAGGTCTGATCCACTGGTAGAACTCAGTCGTCAGTATCTATCAGCAATGGGAGCTTGCTAATAACCTTGCATCTACAGTTTAGAAAGCACCTGACAGGAGATTTGGATCTGGGTGGCTTCAACCAGGGCCATCTTTCATTGAACAAATGGCAGAAGAAGACACTGAGGTACAAGGAGATCAAAGAATAGCTCATATGTTTCAGTGACAAGAGCCTTCTATCATGGGTTCCCTGATGCCCCATCTTATCTCCTCTTGAGTCTACCCAACTCATGGACAGTTAGGGACAGTAACTTGAAATCTGCAGAGATGGGGGAGATGTAACAAAATCCACCCAGTGAACTCTAACCAGTGAAAAAAGGAAATAGAATCTATGGAGACAGAAAATGTAAAGGTATCCTCAGTTCAAGACCCATTTGAATATAGCTCATTGTCAAAGCAGCTGGAAAAAATGTTGGTAAGAGCTTGGGCATTGGTGTCTTGTCAACTGGAGTTTGAGTTCTGATTCATTTATCTAGTTGGAGGTAGCAGACCCCACACCCAGGTGAAGGAGAAGATGCCAGTGCTGCTGATGACGGGGTTATGAGAATGGAGAGCTAAGATACAGAGGACGGACAGACAGACAGTGTGTACTGGCTCCTCTTTTGCTTACTGCCCACCTGCTCCTTACTACAACTCTATGAGATGGGTGCTGTATCCAGTTCTGTTTGCCAAAAAAGGAAACTGAGGCACAGAGAAAGTGATGACTTGCCTATGATGATAAAGTTCTATCTCTAGGATCTGTTTCTGTCCTTCCTCGAAGTCAGGTGCTCTGGAAGGAGAGCTTGTTAGCCTGGCAAGACTAGAATAACTATCTAAATCTTTGCCTCCAGAAAGTATCAGTGGCCCTGGCCTTGGGCCCTCCCTGGCCCCATGCTAATTGTCCAGCTACCGGGGGCTGGGGGTGAGGGGTAGCTTGGCAAGAAGAAGCTGACATAATCTCTGACTTGCCTGGGGAACTTGAGAGGGGAAGGTCCCAAATGGCTCTAGGCAGGCACCAGAAAGGAAAAATGAAAACCATGTTAAAGATAAATCGAGCCTGTTCTTAAAAGTTAGAAAGTAGAACTTAATTAGGGCCAGCTCTCTTCATCCAAACCACAAAAGTTAAAATGGGAAAATATTTCCAGAAATGCCCATTATGTGTTGTTAAAAAAATATCTTAAGTAAAATATATGTTTTATTTTATACATGCCTCCAGCTAAAAATTATGCTTTTACTCTCTCTCACAGAAGACAGGAATGTGAACCCAAATCTCGACAGCCCTGAATCAAATTTTAGGTGCTGCAAGCCCCGTAGCTTTCTATCAGTCTGATCTCACTCAGGTTCCTCTAAAGGAGGAAAGAAATTTAAAACAAAAAACTAAACAACAACAGCACACACACACACACACACACACACACACACACACACACACACACACACAAGTGCAGACAGAAAAAGAACAGTTCCCAATGGACTGGCATGTCAGCCTTTGTTCCTATCCCATTAAATGGCCTTTCCTGTCATGTCCCCTTGCTGCCCATGAAGGCACATCCTTCATCACCCAGTCTGCTGTCCTCCTCTGAACTCATGGAAGGCCACAGGTAATTAGATGAGGTCAGCCGGGGGAGGGGGGCTCGCCAGGCTCACTCTTCCAAGATGGGACCTCCAAAACTCAGAGGCAGGGTCAGCACTGTCCACTGTCCTGTCATCGAGGCTGTTAATTGGGTGACCATCTGAAGCTGATTCATACTGTGGAAAAAGAGTTACTGTCTCCCAGATTCCCCCCAATCTTTTAAACTACTGTTTAAAAAAACATCTTTAACTTGGTTATCTTTTGAAAAATGATTTCTTTGTGATAAATTGGTACCCCTTTTGAAAACCAACTTGTCCCCCAGAGACATTCTTGCTTGTTGATAGTTTTAGCAGATTGTCTGGAGTTCATTCTCTGACCTCTGGACTCATCAACATCCCGCGACCTCTCTTTTTGCTGCCCCTAAGGGTTCACTTATGCACCCCAAATCAGAGTTGAAAGTCATTTGTCCTTGTTCACCCCTCTCATGGTCCAGGAGAAGAGGTGCTGATATCGTTCCTGGAGAGCTGAATTAGAGTTCTGCACACAACCTTATCCTCAGAAGCATAAAGAGTTGGGGGAATCCTGTCTGGACTTTGTACAGGGGACTTCCATGGCCAGACACCCAATGACATAGAAACCCAGAGAGGAATTAATTTCTGATTTCATTTTTTTTTTTGTTTTAGTTACGAAATGCCATGGTGAACCGGAAGACAGGAAAGTTCTCCATGGAGGTGAAGAAGACCGTGGACAAAGGGGTACCTTTTTCTCAAACATTCTTCCACTTCATTAGCTTTGAAGGTTCTCTTCGGAATAAATATCTGTCGCTGAGCTCATTTCTCTCTTGTCTTTACTTATTTGAAACAAGATTTGTGTAGTACTATTATTAACTAGATCACAGCGTGTCCATGTATTTTTATTGATTTCTAAAAACTGTCATGTAGCAGACTAACCGTGTTTTCTTTTCTCTGTGACTTTTCCCTTGATCTAGAAACGGGTTTTGGTGATGACAAATGACTACTATTACACAGACATCAAGGGTACTCCTTTCAGGTAGAGCTGACCATAATCATGGACATCCCATCAGACCCATCAGTGTCTATGTTCCCAACCTGCTGGCCTCTCAGAGCTCATCATCTGAGGATAACAAACACCCTGCCCAAAGGCCCAAAAGAGTGAGGAAGGGGCTCTGCCCAGGCTGCTCTTACTCTTTGTTCTAGAAGGGGACAGATGGTTCAGGCCCACCCCAAACAACCCATCCATTTGCCACAGCTTTGCATCTTATTCCCAACACAAAATCTCTGGGGCTCCCACCAAGGGTGCAGCAGACCAATTCAGAAGGTCACAGGGTTCATCACCATCTCACCACCTAAGACCCATTTCCCACCTTTTATTTTCATGACCCAGTAATCCTGCAGGTGGCATTCCATTCCCACCTTGTGCTTCTGTTTCAACTTTTCTGAGTGTCTTTCTGTGTTGTCTCTCAGTTACAGTCCTAAAAATACAACTTTGCCTCATGGCCTGCTTTCAGGCGTGTATGGAGCATTTTAAAGTCACCTACTGCTGCTAACTCAATGTAGTTATGTGATCTGTAGAAACAACAATAGTTTAGTTCAGTCGGGTTGCCTCATGTTCCTGAGCTGGTATCTTTCAGATTTAAGGGAGAGTTAACCAGTATAGATTAATCTGAAAAGTAAATTCTAGCATCATGCTCACCCACTGCCAGAGATTATGACCAGAAGTGATTTGAATCCAGGAGGAATCAAGGAACACATGAGCCACTAAATGGCTTTGCAAAAAAGAAAAAAAAAAAAAAAAGCAGTCCCCTTCTTTAGGCCAAAGCAGAAAGGCATTTAAATCAAGTCAATAAGAATGTGGGAAAGCTGCTAGACTGGGGGGTGTACCAGGCTACCGAGCCAGCCATATGGCCATTCTGCTGCATTTGAGCATCACTGACATTTTTAGTTTTGCTCTTGAAAAGGGATCAATTTTTCTGGAGTCTGGGACTCTCTGCCTAAGTTCAGAGCAGAGGTGTGTAAGGTGGTAGCAGGGAGCAGGGTGTGTGGCCTTGGGAGGACATGCAGTGGAGGGCTTTCTGGAGGGGTAAGCTGTTGGCCACAAATCTTGCAAACACCACAGCAGCCAATTGCCGCTGGCATTTCCAATCAGAAATGACTTTGAAGGAGCTGCTTGGGCCTAAGAAAAACCAACACCCACTATAATCAGTGAGGTTTTTGAAAGTAAACTGTTGGAAAAATTGTTTACAGAACATGAAATGGAAATGTGAAAATGGAAAATAAAATTTTAAAAAAATATGCTAGCCCACAAGTCTATTCCAGTCACTGCCCTAGACTTCAAGGTCTGCTTTGTTTCTCTGCACAGTTTAGGTGTGGCGCTCTCCAGGGGCCATGGGAAATACTTCTTCCGAGGGAATGTGACCATTGAAGAAGGTAAGGCACAAACTTGGGCTGGTTTATCCTTGGGTGTAGGGAGGAAGGCCCAGGGCCAGCTCGGAGAAAACTGAAGATGGTGTGTGACTCTCAAACCTGTGGCTAGTGATTTGAACACTTAACTCAAACCATTGCCCCCTCAGTGCTTCTTCCTCTGCCAGGTCTGTGTGGCTTTCTGAATGGTGGGCACCCTCACCAGTGGCTGGCTATATTATATTCTTTTATCCATAATGTCGTGGAGGCAAATTATAGGAATCTCATACCACTTGTCTTCTCATACATTCATTGCTAGAGGAAGAACTAAATTAATGTTCTTAAAACACAAGTGTAGGGAGAAGCAATGTAAAGAGAGGTCTGGGAGCCTTTCCTTTGTTGATGGGTAGCTGAGCCACCCATCTCATTGGGTTTGTATTATCCTTCACTCAAGAGAAATGGGACCACTGAAGAGACTGGCAGAGGCTGGGAAGCAGAAGCGAGATCTTGTAGCTCTAAGATCTTCTGTCTTCATAAGTGCAGGCTCACAGTGACCACCATAAACTTTAGTCACCCTAGATCTGTAAATGATAAAGTTGCTGTCATAGAAATTGTCCTTTACATACCCAAAACCCCACAAATTCTAAGCAGGTACCATTTCCAATACTGTGACCATTTGAAATTAGGTGAGGATGATGTTTAAGGGCTCTGATTCTAGAAATGACTTTGAGTAAGGTACTTTCTTACCTTGGCCTTTGGGTCATGTCCGACTGCCTATTGGTCCTGCAGTGTTTCACAGGCACTGGGTTTTAGCCTGACAAGGAGCCACAATGTCGGGTGGAGCAGAAGAGCAAGTCGAAGGCTCCACCAGGTACTGGACTGGGCAGAAGCAAGAATATACCCACCCAAGAGCCAAACATATGGCCTCTCTTTTCAAAGACACTTAAGAGAATATGTCACCTTGGTGGCCTGGACAAGAAATACTCTAAAGGATGTATTCTTAGAAGCCATGTTTGAATTTCTAGACTTCTCTAGTTCTATGGTCTATGTATAACTTTGAGGGCATCAGTGACACTGAAGCAATAGCCATTTGAGATGAAATGGAGAAAATGATTATTGGTCAGAGCAGGAGAGGTTGTTAGTGGACCATTTGCCTCTCTTGTATCTGCCCCTACAGCCTTGCTTCCCCTCTCGTGTCTGTCTGTCTGTCTGTCTACTGTCTCTCCCTTCTTCCTTCCTCCTACTCCTCCCTCCCTCCATTGTCTATGCCTCTCTCTCTCTCTCTCTCTCTCTCTCTCTCTCTCTCTCTCTCTCGCTCACTTGCTTTTCTCCTGCACACAATTGTCTTGGCAGTCTTTTGGACCATTTTTCTGGTCACTATCTTCTTCCTGTGTGTTCCACAGATGTTAAACTGAGGCATCGCTTGAGCGAATTTCAGAACTAAGAAAGAAATTAGTTTGGATTCTTAGCAAGGGGTGAGTGTCTGGCTATTCACACTAATGAGATCAGCTCTTCCTCTCTATGTGGGTCCTCTGTAACGAAAAGACCTCAGCCCTCATAGTTCCCACAAATAAAAGAGCCCAGGAAAGCTGCTTTCCCTGGGGCTGCTAGCCAAAAGCTCTCTTCTGTGAGAGCCTTGGCCTGATCATAGCTCCCTTTTGTTCCTGGAGTAAAAGGTTCTTTCAGATTCCAGGGGTTCTGTAGCTAGAAAAGCTTTTCTGAAAGATGACTGAGTTTTCCACATGCTTTGCCAGTACCTGCTGCTATCAAGATGCTAAACAGCACAGTTTGCCCAGAATTGTAAGAGACAGGACTGAGGGGTTAGCTCAGTGGTAGAGCCCTGGCCTTGCAGGCAGCACACCCTGGGTTCAATCCCCAGCACCCCTAAAACAGAGTTGAAGGTCTATAGCCATTTTCTGACCCATCGGGCCCATGGTTTGAACAAATCTCTCCTCACCCATGGTCCTGAAGCCACTTATAAAATCATTATTTAGTGGCTCTTGTTAATTACAAACTGTTTGGCCTATAGTTCAGGCTCATTAGCAACTAGATCTACAAGTTAACTCATTTTTATTAATCTATTGCATTGCCACATGGCTTACCTGTACTTTTCCATCTTCTTTCTTGGGTGGCTGGATTGTATGTCCCAGACTCTGCCCTTCTCCTTTATCTCTGCTTTGATTGCCCACCTGCCTCTAAGCTGTCTTGCCATAGGCCAAAACAGCGTCTTTACTAACCAATGATAATAAAGCTTATTCACAGCACACAGAAAGGCATTCACATCAAAGTTTGAAGCCTGAGCCAATCTTGCTAATGCATCTCTTCAAGATCTCCTTTGGCACATTGCTTCTTTTATATAGTTATATTTAATGGTTATTGAATAAATTGGGAGTGTGTTATTAGTCTCAGCTTCTATGAGTATGCTTTTATTAGAAGGATCTAAATCAGAGGGGAAAGGAATAGAGAAAAATTACATTTATTTGGTATCTGAGGACTCAGATAAGAAATGATAGCGAAGTTCATACCTATGGTCTCATCTATGAGTCTCATGAAACTGAGCCAGGAAGAGCTTCAAAGATGAAGGTGACCGTGAGGGAAGGGAATGGAGCTAACATCCTCAACTCAGTTCCCCGGGAAAGTACAGCCCACAGGAAGGCCTCTGCTCTTTTCACTCCTACAGAGGGCATTCTCCCTGCCCCCAGCATGCCTCACACGCCCTTTTGCTTCCTCCTTTACACAAAAGTTACTTTTCGGGCAAAGCTTTCTCTAGTCACCCTGGGTAGACCTGAAGCAAAGCTCTGCCTGAAGCCTCCCCATGTCTGCCCCCCCTTCTTATGCCTTCTTTCCTGCTAATAACCAACTGATAGGCTGTATATATGAATTCCAACTTTATTTGTGTTTCTCCTGTCACTAGAAATTACAGCCTAGGAAGGCAGATTGTTTTGCTCATTTATATATTCTTAGCATCTAGCACAGATCTGGTCCTACCTCAGGAAAAATACTGAAGGAAGTGTGGAGCAGAAGGAAGCAGAAAGGAAGGGAGAGAGGGAGAGGAGGAGAGAAAGAGGAAAGAATAAGGAAAGAAGACAGGGGAAGGGTTGAGAGGATGTGTGTATACATACATATACATATGTACACATACATACATATACATATATACACATACATATATACACATACATATATACATATACACATTCAAATGTATATATCTAGATTGTCCTAGGGACCAATCACCATCCCATTTAGCCATCTTAGAGAGATTTGGAGAATATTTCTTGGATGGGAAAATTGACATAACTCAAGGATTGACAAAATATTTCCAAGCTAGATAAGCCAGTATTCAACAGCTTACTTTCTATAGAACTAAGCAATATTATGTTATACATCTAGTATTTTAGAAATCTGCATTTGACAAGGACATTTGAAAAAATAGCTTCCTAAAACATTACAAACCTCATCAGAGAACTTAAGCGTATTTAGAAATGCTTGTCTGCAAATAACCCATTAAAATCAGAAACTATAGAGTTTCTGATGTTTCATAGGTAATGCTATATCAAAATACCAGAGGAGAAGTACCCGATAAAAAGTTTATTTAGCTTACAGTTTTAGAGGCTTAAAGTGCAAGCTTGGTGGCCATATTCAGGTGGCTTTCTAGCAGCAACACATCATAGCAAAGGTGAGAAAGAATATTCTGTGTATAATAGGGCTACTCATGCAAGTGAGGAAGCAAAAGACCCACTACTGTGAGTGCCACACTAATCACTTCCGGGGATAATAAGCCAATGACCCAATCCTTTCCATTAAACCGCACTCTCAATGCTGCCTTATCAGTGTTCAGGTTCCCAACGTTCCCTCTCTCCCTCCTTCCCTCCCTGCCCTCCTCTCCCCCTGGATTTGGAAGACAAACCCTATTGAAACACTAGCCCATGTCAGGAAGCCTGAGCTGTTTTATGAAACTCCTAGCTTCCATGCCAGCCTCAGCTCTATTTTTCTAGACATGTAACTCACTTTCACTTAGAACTGTTTAACAGCTATTAGCCTTTGCCGGTTGAAAATAATTGAGTATTGACGATCGATGTAATTCAACCTATAATATCACTCTCACAACTATGTCTCAGCTAGGGACTATATCATCCTTGTTCTATGCATGAAGAAAATATGGAGAAGTAAACCTGATAGCATCACACAGGAGTTAAATGGCCTAACCCAGTTCTCAGGTCAGACTTCACAAAGCCCCAGAATCTATCTTCCTGGACGTCTTGTTAGTTATGCCCTTTATTTTCATGGTTGAGATTTCCCTGGGATGAACAGCAAGAGAATATGGCCATGCTGGTCATAGTGGGGACAGAGGGTGGTCCAGGTGACTTTTTTCATGCGTCCAGAATCCTTGTTCCCTTTGGGGTTGATATCTACTGTGAGCCCGCTCCCTCACAAGGGCCATCCTAGAGTACTTGAGGTCTACAGGAAGAGGAGGAAGAGTGACTGATAATGCATTGTTGTTGACTTGCAGGCCTGCATGACTTAGAACATCCTGATGTGTCCTTAGCAGATGAATGGTAAGGTTCTAATAGTCCTGCATCGGCTTCAGGATTTGTTGCTCTCTGTGCTGTCCACTTTGTTTGTCCTCTTCCCCAGTTTTCCTGGTTCAAATGCAAAGGGGAAGGACACTGAATGTCTCTATGTTCTCCTTTGGGACCCTGTCACATTCCTAGGTCCTACTGCAACACTGACCTGCACCCGGAACACCGCCATCTGTCTCAACTGGAAGCTATTAAGCTCTACCTCAAAGGCAAAGAGCCTCTGCTTCAATGTGAGTATGCTTTCAAAGCGTATGTGTGTGGCAGGGGATGGGACACAACACACACGAGCTGCAAACTATTAAGGAGCCTCAGCTTTCAAGAGCAGCTTTTGCCTTTGTATACATTGTCAGTCATACTCAGGAAAGTCTCTTCCTAAGGAAAACAGGAGAAATGATGGAGGTTATGACCATAATATTCTTAATCACATTGGATCTTCACTCCCAAGCCATCTAGTTAAATGGCTGGGTAAGATGGAGATGAGAAAAGTGGACAGAGACTGCACATCTCTGCTATTCCAGTCTCCTACAAAAGGGGAACTAAGGCTGGCCAAAGAATGACCTCATCTGAGGTCATATCTTAGGTCTCATGGTTCTCTAAGAGTGGGCAGTGCCAACATTATCTGTTGCCTTTAATTCTATTCCTATCAATGACCCCTGGAAGTGCTCTGTGGGAATTAAATTGCTGGTGACCATTGCCTAAAGGTGGGAGATCCTAACCACTGAAGGGCAGGAGCTCTGGATGCTCCCCTAAGGCCTAAGCAGACCTTCCTCATGAGAAGTTGGTTTCAGTGGCTGCAACTTGAACAGAGGGAGTCACCAAAAAGAAGTGTGGTACCTGATTCCCCTTCAATGAGCATCACTTATCAATGGTAGGAAACCTGTTTGACATGTGGTATCTTATAGAATAACCAAAGCAATTCCAGCAGAGGTGTGTAGAGACTCTCCAGCCACGCACTGACAGTTTCATGGGCTAGATTTGCTTTTGGGGTTATTCTCTGGTTGAAGAGAGATGGGCAACAGATGAGCCCAATTTCTTATTTCTTTGAACTTGTTAATTACTATATAAAAACATATACCAAGCATAAAGATACTATGGAAATGCATTTTTAATTTAAGCTTATTTTTTAACCATATTTTTTATGTGTTTGGGTGTTTGGCCTACATGCATACCTAAATGCACCACTTGAATTTCTGGTGCCCACGGAGCCCCAAGACGAGCATTACATGCCCTGAAACTGGAGTTATAGATGGTTGTGAGCCACCACATGGGTGCTCAGAATCAAACCCAGAGCCTTTGTGAAAGCACCAAGTGGTCCTAACACCAAGCCACCTTACTGGCTCTGAGTTCAGCTTCTTTTAGCTGCCCCGTAGCATCTTAATATGTTGTGATGTTTGCTTCAGGTGCTCTTCCAGGAAGAAACATGTGAGTTAGTGCTGAAGCCAGTGTATCCCTGACCCCTCCCTCTCCCAGAGAATTACCCTCCTGTATCCATTCATGATTCTCATGTGTCTTACTCATATTGATTTTTTTTTAGATATTTATTTTTTTTAAACTTTATTTATTTATTATTTATTTGCCTTGGTGTTTGCCTGGAACTGGGACTACAGACAGTTGTTAGCTGCCATGTGGGTGCTGGGAATCGAACCCGGGTCCTCTGGAAGAGCAGACGTTGCTCTTAACTGCTGAGCCATCTCTCCAGCCCCCTCATATTGATTTTTTAAGTAGGTTTCCATGAGCAATGTATGGCATTCTTGTATATTAAACTGCACACACACACATAATTTATCATCCCTCATCCAAACCTCCAAAGTCCCCAATGTGAAAAATGTTTAAGCAACAATCGTGACAATATAAAACGACAATTCACTTGTTTTATGGACAAAATCACCTTAAATTGTCATTTGTAATTATATATAGGTTTTAATTCTTGAGTGAATAAAATAAATGAATGTTGTTTCTACACCTATGTCCTAGCCCCATATTTTAGTATATTTGCCAAATATTATAAAATTTTCAGTGTTTGAAATACGAGATATTTGGTATCCAACATTTAAGTTAAAAGACCCTCTAGATATTGATAGATTGTATGAATTACTTCATACAATGGTATAATACAGAGCTCAGTTTTACTTCTCATACTTACAAAGTTTATTTGTATGAATCATTTATCTCCACTGAGTTTCTTTGCCTTAGCCACAGGATTCCACTATACAATCACACCTCAACCTATTCTCTGTCTTTCTGACAATGTGTGCAATTGTTTATAGTGTTTACTTTGCATTCTTTCTGCTCAGTTTACACTGAGTACTGGCCCATCTCTAAGATGCCTTTCTTAGACTCACAATACCCTACCGTCTGGCCTCCTTTACAGTGCTCTGCCCAGTATACTCTTGGATAGGGACAGATATCCGCCATTAAATTGAAGACAAATCTTAAGTGGAAGAAAGCACATGCTATGAGTTCCCGTAATTATCAGTTGTGGTGCCCTGTCCTCATACCCGGTTGAATGCAGAGCCCTGAACCAGTGATGCCTATAGTGAGGGCCAGAGGCAGCTTTTCTAAGAGTCCTGCTTTTCCATTTCAAAATTAGGATTCAGTATGCTGGCCTTGGCATGAACTGGGAGAGAGAGGAGAAAAGTGGAGTGTGAGACACCCAAGCCTTCCTGCTTGCTACTGTCTAGTCCTATTGCTTGGGGCCCAGTCATATTACTAGTGTATCAGGTATCAGGCTGTTTCATATTTTCAGTCACTGGGAAGTAAACTCATAAAGCAATAGCCTGCTGACCCCACAAACCATCCCATGGACCTCTATGGTGCCCTTCTTTGGGGTCTAGCCAGAATCTTCTTGTCTTCTGTTTCTCCCAATAGGTGACAAAGAATTGATCCAAGAAGTCCTTTTTGATGCTGTGGTGAGCGCCCCTATCGAAGCCTATTGGACCAGCCTGGCTCTCAACAAATCTGAGTAAGTGTCTACATGTGTCCCCTTTCATGGACATTTCCGCACAAGCTCCAAAATATGGTTATGGTTTAAAGAACTAAACTGTTTTAGGAGGCTGGTGTTAAAGTTTTTAATTTTCCCTAAGCTCCAAACCACAGGAGCTAAAGCAGAGAAGTGGCATTGGCTTGGATGGCAGGCTCCTGGGCTTAACGTGGAATTTGTTTGAGTTTTGACATCAGTCTGTGGAGGTGAGGTGATACTTCTGAAGGGGGGGTGGAGTTGGTGGAAGGAGCCCCTCCCTACTCTCAGGCTGAGTAAACTTGGGAGGCCAGTCAAGGTTGTGAGATAGTGGGGGGGGCAAGGGGAGTATAATGCTTTGTCAGTGGGGTGTCAGTTACTGCTCTGTGATTTTATATCTGAAGTCAAGGTTAGCTGATGTCAAAAACTAGGACTAAAACTGTGTTAGCTGCTTATTATTGTATCATTTTTACTCTTCACTCTCACTTGGCCCTCGTGGGTTCCTATTTCATTAGTTTCTTCCTCTGCTTTTGCCTTCCTTTCTATTACATCTATTGTTCATTCTCTCAATGTCATTCATTCATTCATTGATTCATTCACCGAGTGTGTGTGTTTCTTGTGTACTAGCCAGTAATCCAGAGAGAAGACACAGTGATTGTCCTCATGGCTTCTCTGGTAAATGAGTCATTTATGTTTGTGATAACTGAAGTGAAGACAAGAAGACAGGTAGACTGTGATAAGATCTAGAGCAGATGGGGGGACAGTACCAGTCACCGGGCAAGCAGAACTTCAGGAAGATGGACTGGCAAGACCCAGAGCCACTACATGAGAACAGACTCCACTCACTAAAGAATTTGAGGTTACTGCAGAATGTGGGGGACAGAAAGGGGTGGTGTCTGGTGATGACAGGATGTGTCAGCAGGCTGGGTAGCTCTGGACCTTGAGAGAGTTGAGATTTTGGAACTTCTTTTTTTTTTTTTAAATTTACTATTAGATTTTTACTGTTGTTATTGTTATTATTCTTATTTTGGCAGTAGTGGGGATTGAATCCAGTGTGTGGCACATGGTAGACAAATGTTTTATCACTGAGCTGTATCTGTGCCCTTAAGATTCTGGATTTGATATCCAGAATATTGGAAAATCATTAAAGTCTTTTAAGAAAGGAATGGGACAAACAGATTTGCTTTTGTTTTTATAAAAACAACCTCCCTATTGCTGCACATGAAATAGAGTGTGATGGGGTATGAGCAGCAGAAGCTCTGTGATACCCAGGTATGTACCACACACACCAGAACTCAGACAAATGAAGCCCACAGATGGTTTGCTGTGGATGTTGAGATCCTCTGCCCCTCCACCAAGACCCACTGGTGGCTTGTGGTGAGAGCCAAGAAAGGCTAAGCCCCCACTTCCATTCTCAGATCAGCACAATAGTACCAGAATGGTAGAGCTGTTCTCCAGGCTAGAAGATAGGGAGAGGGGAGCAGCTCTGGCCTGACATGACCAGTGCCTCTCCAGCCCCTGGAGCTGGAGTCTCACCAGGGCAACTTCAGTAGACCATGTTATGTGAGGCTGGAGCTCCATGGACAGACAACCATGGCCATTTTCTCTGGGCTGCCCTCTTACCTGCAAAGGTAATATTCTCTACAACCTTGGGAAAAGATCAAAGTTTGTCCTAGGATTTCTTTCCCTCACAAATATGTGTTTCTTTTAGAGTCTGTGAAATTCTGAATTTGGAGCAGATAGTTGACTCATTTCTCACACATGCTACAGATTTCTAAAATAGTAGCTTTGTCCTGCTGTCCACAACTTGGCTCGTTTTCCGAGAATACAGGCCATGGTCCCCTGACCCCATGTGCTTGCTCAGAGCATCATGGTTGGAAGAGCAGATGGTAGGGGAGAGATCTTCGTTTCATGATAAGTAGGAGAAGGGGGGTGGGCAGGGACAAGATTCCCCCTAAAGCTCTGCCTGCACCAATTAATTTCTTTTCACTAGCTATGAACCTCCTCCTGTAGTTTCCAGACCACCTGGAGACCAAGTTCCCAGAATATGAGCCTTCTGAGGAATATTTCATAAACATTATTTCATTCATCTCTTTGGGAATGGTTTTGAGAATGTCTGTGTTCAGATCAAAGCTCTGCATTCTTTTCCAGCTGTATAGAGTAACAAACGGTACAGAATTCAGGCTGTGGGATACTACAAAGTTGGCTCAGTAGTTTCAATGGCTCCTGCCCTTGTTTCCTTCCAACAGGAAGACCTTACTGATATTCTTCAGACTAGAAATGTACTTGGGAGCCTCACAGTAAAACCGCTCCCTGGGGACATCTTCCATCTCTCCTCTGAGATTCAGGCTTCTCTCTCTAGACTTGTACCAAGAGCCTTGAGATGAGAGATGCTTATGGTTGGAAGTGCATTTCCCCCACATTCTGTATTTGTTGGCAGGGAATTTCTTCCTCTTTCCTGAAAATCTCTTCACGCAAGCTGTGTCAGGGCTAAGAGTTGTCCAGCCTTGTGCATGTGTGGATGTGTACATGTTCGCCTGTGTAAGTTTCCCTGGTGCCTTTTAAAGTTCAGGTTTCAAAGCTGCCGTTTTGTCAAACATTCTGTGAGTCTTGAAATGTAAAAGCCATTATCTGCTTACTGTCTCCAAGCACTCTCTGACGCCTGCTGTTCTGTTTCAGGAATTCTGACAAGGGTGTAGAGGTCGCTTTCCTCGGCACTCGCACAGGCCTCTCAAGAATCAACCTGTTTGTAGGGGCCGAACAGCTCACCAATCAGTAAGTATGAGGGGCCCATCTGCAGGACCCAGTGATCTCCTCAAAGTGGAGATTCAAAGGGGTTTTGTCTCTTTTCTTGAGATTCAGGCCACCCAAGGCCTGCTGAGGGTCTTCCTCTCTTCTACTATGGGGCCCCAGTGCATATTCGCCTGTCATTTGGTCCTTCCACAACCCTTTGTTCCTCACAGTCCCTGGCTTCTGTCCACTCTCCTGGAGTCCTCTTCTGTCTGGTGAGTCACTCAGGACTTAACTTGGGAGATGATGCAGCTGCCGAGGAACAGCTGGAGGAAAGGATGTGCTAGGCTCCTGACTGGTGATTAGGGCCCTCAGATGTCCTGAAGCTCTTCCCAGGAATTACTGCCAGCATCTCAGCTCTGCTCCTGATTTGTTTATGTTTTAGTAAATCTCTGCGCCTCAGTGCAGAGCTTGAGATGACACAGAGCCTCTCACCCAGAGGTGGGCTCTTTGAAGGGACCAGGGCTGCCATTTACTCCATGTAGTTCCCAATAGACCTCATGGAACAGAGACCAACAGTAGCTGTGTAAGTCATGCTTGGTCCTAATCAGGAGCTCTGGCCCTTATCAGAAGATGGATGTTTCACCTGCCTGGGTCCATGATCTGAATCTTTCCTAAGTTTATTAATATTTTTTCTCAATCTCTTTTCTCTGATATAGGGGCATTTTTAGGTCAGAAATAAATGGGGCCCAATATTCAATAAAGTTGGATGTGCTTAATAATTGAGTTCAGAGATTCCCAGCAAACTTTACACACTGAACCTTTAAGGACAGTGGTGAATCCACACAATGGTCATGAGTTTGGACCAGGCTGACCCTGGGGGTCTCAGAAGGAGGATGCTCTTCAAGGTCCAGTTCAGCAGAGTTCCTTCCTGTTATAGGGGACCCTGGCACCAGCCAAGTTGGGCAAATGGCAAATGAGTCTGTTTTTATATGTTTGGTGATACTGACTTTGAATTTCTTTTCAAGGTCTTCCTCTTTTCTAGGAGCTCACTTCTATCATTTTGGAGGTTAGCTTTTATTGAAGCTTGACTTTTAAAACCCTTCTTTGCTGTTCTTTACCCTCAAACAAGACTTTCTCTAAAAAATGGGCTGCCAAGAAGGATAACAAGTATTGAACTTCTCCAGGGAGGATCCAGAGAGTGAGACAACAATATTCTATTTCTGAGAGAAGCAGACTGTATTGTTGCTAGTGGTGATATTAAAACAAGTGGTAGTAACAGTAATAGGTTTTCCTCTGTGCCCATGGCCTACCTAGTCTCAGGTTCTTAGTCTCACTGGCAGTGTTGGTATAGGTTCTATCTCATGGAGTAGGCCTTAAATCCAATGAAAAGTGTTTGCTCAGTCCCCTAAAATTCATGCCTTTATTGTACTAGTGGGCATATCTTATGGGCAGGTCATCATTATAGCTTGCAGGGTTCAGAGCTGTGTGGATTAATAATTTTCTTCCTTCTGGTTGTGTGTTTAGCACTGTCTAGCATTAGGAATACCAGCCAGTAGGAGTGAAGCTTCCAGCTGAATAGCAGCTAGATTTCTTCATGTTCTATGCCATGAAAGTTACATGGTGTCTTTAGCAATAGGGTCTTACCATCAGCTGTGGAGAGTAAGCAATAGTAGTAGCAATATCCTGTCATGTTTAGCAGAGTCTACAGGACCCTGTAAGCAATGACTCAGAAATATGTGGAGTAGAAATAAGCACAATGTCCTACCCCTACCCTGAAGCCATTCAGAAACGATAGCCTCTGAGAGAGAAAAAAAGTTAATTTTCTTCAGTAGAATGACGCCAGATATATCAACCATACTGCAGGACAGGCCACATGCTTAGGAATAATTGGCCAATATAAATGAGACTCCAAGATTTTTAGTGTCATTTTCTTTTCTTTTTCTTTTTAAAAGAGAAGGAACATGAAGTTGTGTGGGTAAGGAGAGGGTAGGATCTTAAAGAAGTCGAGGGAAGGAAAGGATATGATAAAAAGTGCTGTATGAAGTCATAAAAGAATAAATAATTTTTCCCATACACACAAATACACAAACAAGCAAATAGCAACAATAAAATGTAGCACCTTGCTAATCTGGTAGCCTTGCTGTTAGGCAGGTATAACAGACAACAGACCCACACTTGAGAGTGCCCGACTGCCTGCTGCATTTTACTCATGGGCCTCTTTTCTGATCACCTGGAAAGTGTGGGTTATAGTCACCTTTGGTTATTGTGAGGATCGGATCCCTGCAGCCTAAATAGTCATTCATGTCTCAGTGAGTGTCAAAGTCATGCCCTCGCTCAGACGGCAGCAGATGCTCACTGACTAACTGGGTATTCTGGATGAAAGGATGACAATTTTGTCATTTAAAAAAATTCAGGGATAGATTTCTAGGAAGGAATGTTGTTAGTGGGGGGTCAGTAAGCAGATGTAAGCTCCTATAGCAAAGCTGTGGCAAGTCCTAGGAGTGCCTCAATTTTATAGCAGTATTAACACAACAGGTTATTTACAGAAGAAGGTATTCATCCCTACCACTGAGGGAATCTTAGGGGATTGAAGAAATACTTTAAAGAAATAAAATTGTTTCAAATACTTGCAGAGTTTTTATCTGAATGTGAAACCATATTTATCCTATGATATTAAATGTGTATGGAGTGCTTGCTAAATGCCTAGCCTGAGGATATTGAGGAGAACAATGTTTCTGTCTTTACAGAAGACTGAAGTCTGCTAGTGTCATTGCAGCGACACCAGTTTCAGTATTAGGAACCAGAGGGTGGCCTCTCATGTCATGGGTTTTCTCTCAACAAAATGGGATATACTTCTTGGCTGAAAATCAAGAGAATCTTGACCAGTCACATCCTAAAACTAAAAATTAACTTTCAGAATTGAATGCTAAAGCTCATGAAACCACCAAAGCAGAGCCTACTAAGTACATGATTTTGTCTCTTTGGTCCTTGGACTGAAAATGGAGCCATTAGAGATCCAAGTGATGGCCATCTTTGTTCTTAGACATTCTTTCCTGCATGGCCTCTCTCCCTGAGACATCCTTGCAGATAGGGGACTAGTGAGGCTAGCATTTTCTCTCTTCAGGATGATCACTTAGCAGCAGGTCCCCGGAGGCTGTAGAGTGACTGTGATTTCCGGAGGAAGGTCAGATCAACAGATTATCATTGGTACTTCTAGACAGTCGTCCCTTACCCTAGGACGCCCCAAGTCCCTCAGTGGGAATCTGAAACTAGATAGTTCCAAACTCTATATACTTCCTTTTCTCTACATTCATACCCAGGAAAACATTTTATTTTAGACTAGGAATATTGTAGGCAATTGACCATAATAATTAATGGTGGTTAGAACAATTATAACAATATAGTATAATATATGTTATATGAATGTCAGTTATTTCTCTCAAAATGTCTTGTAGTATTTACTCTACTTAGGATGATCTGAGATAAGATGATTTATGATTATGTATGCTGAGGTGAGATGGATTGAATAGTGTACGTGGGGCCACTAGCTGACACAAACATTGCCATTACAGTCAACTTGAATCACAGATAAACATCAAATGCTAATGGGCAGGTAATAGATGGAGAATGGTTATGCCAGGCAAAAGTGCTCATGTCCTTGGTGGCATAAAAGGACACTGCAAGAATTTTAGCCTATGAGTTAATTTTTTCTATATTATTTCCAGGGAATATTTTTCAACAATGGTTGACTACCAGTTTCTAATATGCAGAAAGCAAAGCTGTAGATAAAGAGGAATATCTTGATTTCTTTTCCAGTTGTTGTGAGAAAATCAGTTAAAGCAAGAAAGGGGTCATTTGCCTCACAATTCTGGGTTACAGTCCATCATGGCAGGGAATTCATGGTGGTGAGAGCTTGAGAGAATGTTCACATTGCCTTCACGGTCAAGAGCAGAAAGAACAGTGGATTAATGGATGCACACAAGTGATAAATTTATCTTCTTCATTTTATATAGTCTAGGCTTCTCCCATCCAGTGAGTGGTTCTACCTACAATTAAGATGAGTTTTCCACATCAATTAACACAGTCAAGACAATTTCTCACAGACATTCTCGGAGGGTAACCTCAGTCTTGTCAGTCGCTCACAGCTGTGCCCAGAGCTTGCCTCCTAGATATTGAGTTGACAATGAATACTAGCCATTGTGATGACAATCTATGTAAGGATCTTTAGAAAAATGCATAACACTGAGCAAAACGCTGTCCACAGAGGTTCGGGGAAAGAGATGTGACAATGAGTATATTAGGCCCAGAGAAAAAGAAGGTTATGTGACCAGATGTCTCAAAGACTTCCGTGAGCAGGAGCTTATTTGTACATCATGCATCTTGATTCAGAAGAGATGGAGACAGTTTCTGAAGTGTACTTTATAATTGCCATATATGTCACACTCCCAACTTAGCAGTGTGTGTACATTGAGAATTTATTGTTTACAAACTTCCCAAATGCATCACAAATTAATTCTTCCTTTAATAGGTACACAGATTAAAAATAATTACATTGTATTCCATAAGCACCACACGTTAGTCATCTACTAAAAATAATTTTTAAATAAGAAGAGTGATTTTGACTTTGAAAAGACACAGTGGGAAAAAGAATGTACACACGTGGTGTTCTCCTTAGAAAGAAATGGGCAAGGGACAGGGACACCAGGAAGGAAGAGGGGCCACAGAGGGCCTGGGAGCCATCCTGCATGCTTAGAGAGAAGAAACATAGGCAAAAAAGAACCTAAGGGTCCTAATAGGGGACTACATGTACCTCCCTTACCCCTGTCTCAGTAGCTTCCCTAATAGCCTGGAGATGCAGTCTCAGGATCTGACTGCCACATGCTACAAGCTAGTTTTTTTAGTATAGTGTTGCCGTGCGTCTCCAGTGGACTGAGGAAGACAAGTTGGCCTTCTCCAAACCAGCCCTAGTCTCTTCCCACAAAGGCTCTAGATCTTCTGTGTGCATCTTGACCTTGGTACACAATGTTCTTCTCATTCATTTTCAGGGACTTTCTGAAGGCTGGAGACAAAGAGAACATTTTTAATGCGGATCATTTTCCTCTCTGGTACCGACGAGCTGCTGAACAGATTCCAGGGAGCTTCGTCTACTCCATTCCCTTTAGCACAGGTGGGGCAGGGCTCATTCTGTTTCTCTCTGGTGCCCTGGTCACTGTGGGGCTTTGCCTGAATCCCGAGGGAAGCCATGTTCAGTCTTCAGAGCCAATGCAGAACATTGGGCCCAGTCTGAGCCAGTGACTTGACCACTCAGGTGACTCAAGTGACAGCCTCCACTTCAAAGGAGGCATGTTTTAGCCAAGTGATGCAAAGGGCATTGTAAGGAACAAAGTTGATGTTTTTGCATCCTATGGAATTTGAGGACAAACTTCTCTATCAATTTGTTTTTAAGCTCTATGTAAAAGAAGGTCCAGGCATCACTTGCTAGAAACTTCTGTGATTTGTACCTCTTTGGCCATACAGAATATTCTCTCTCTCCTACATAAGATCTTGTTTTCCCTGGCTGAATTGGCACTAATAGTGTAGCCTAGAATAGTCTGAACTAAATGGCAATCAGTTCTCCTGCCTCAGCCTCCTAAAGAGTTAGGATTGTAGGTGTGTACCAACACACCCAGCAGGACCAGGGCTTTGTATGTTTATATACTCTTCACTCACTTACTGAGGACTGCAGCAACCAATGAGATCCATAGAACTAGTTACTCACCTCTCCCATACACGGAAATCCAAGTGTGGGCTCATTTTAGCCAGGGTCAGATGAAGACACACTGGGCTCTTTAGTTACTCTTGGACTTTTGTCTTCTCAGGCTTTAGAACTTTCAGTATCCTGTCTGTAGAAGGCTCTGTATAGAATATTCTACAAGTTTCAGAGAATGAGAGCCAGTCTCATTGAACTGCTCTGGAAAGCTTACTCAGTTGTACTTTATATTAGGGCCTATATTATATCAACCTCTTGCAAACATTCCTAGTTCAACCTTGAAAAAAGTCCCACAGTGCTTGGTGTCACCTGCCTCTATAACTCATTCCTGTGAATGCCAATGTTTACAAAAGACATGATGGCAGAGCTCGGATGTAGATTATCACAATGAAAAGCCACAAAACACCCAATGAAAGCACTTTAAGAAGTGGCAGGCTTATCTGAGTTCATAATTAAAGAGATTCAATCCATCACGAAAGGAAAAGCAAAGCAGTGGGAGCTGGAAGCCAGACGACCAAATTCTATTCATAGCCAGGAAACAACACTAATGGGAAGTTAGGCCTGACCATCAACTGCAACCCTTTTCCACCAAGTGATCCTCTTCCTCCAGCAAAGTTTCACCTCTTCAGGGTTCCAATATTTTCAAATACCCTCACGTGGGAGCCTAGTGATAAGTATAAGCCTTATGGGGGATATATCATTTAAAGAGTCCTTTATTAATGGAGAGATTCAAAGAAAAGTAAAATATCAGCAATGGGATTTTCCTAAGGGGTAAGACTTTCAGTAGCATGGCTGGTAGGTTCCTTTCTAGGGTGATGATTCTGAACACATGCTGTTCCTTATACACCTCTGAGCTTGGATACTTGTCCATCTGTAGTTTCACAAATGTGCTTATTCATTCTTCTCTGCACAGAATATTTTTGCTGGGCATGTTGATCAGGCCATGGTGAGCCCTTTAGTTCTACCTAAAACCTATAGACAACAACATTTTAACCTTATGTTGCCTTCCTTTCTCTTAGTTCCATAAAGCAGGAAACAACACTTAGCTTGCTGGCCTTCTGAGTCTGCTAGGAGTCACCAAGTCCATGAGATGGGGACTTGCACTGTGGTAGACTCTGACATCCCTAAACTGCTTTGCATCAATGCACACATGGCTATGATGACCTCTTTGCCAAGTTGCTTTGTCATTCTCCCTGTTTTTCTAGAATAATTATGTTTGGAGGGAAAAAAACAATTCTGATTAATTAAAACTGTTTTGGAATTGGTTTCAGAAACAGGTTTTTTACTGAACATTTAATCTGATTACATAGTGAAAAATTAACTTTGTTTGTGGTAAAATTATGAATAATGTACAAACTTAGAAGAATTCCTGGCTACTTTTTACTTAGATTTTTATTAGATTCAAGGAAAATCTATAAAAGCACCAGGTACTTGCCACTCTGGTAAGGCTCCTTGTGTTTGGGATAACCTTGTTATTTATCTTAGACTTGGTCTAATAGAAAATTCTTAATTGTTTTGGTCATGAGTTTATTCCAGTCTTGGTTTGCTTTGCCTGGTTTTCAATTCAATGGATTTCATTTAACTCCCATTCATTGAGGTTTTTGAAGTTTTTTTTTTTTCCCCTGAGGCAAGCACCAGATGAACTGGTCATTCAGAATTCATGCCCATAGTTTGTAGTTAATAGATATTAGAAGTGTTATTTACTAATTGGAAACAAATACTTTGACTCTGTTGTTATCACACTAATAGAGTTTGAATCAAGTATTCATTCTAGTTATCTCCCTATTTAGAGTGTTTTGCTTAGAAAAAAACTGTTTTTAAAATTTGAAGTTTACAAACCAGTTTAAATTTATATAACAAATGAGAGTTATAGCAGTCAGCTTACTATAATTTCAGAGTTTACTTTCATGTGGCCTTATTTACAGCAGTAACATAAATGAGACCAAAGACGTGAGTAAACACTTCAGTGAATAACCATGAATTACAAACCTGTGGTCTTCATGGCAGCTGATGGTTTTAATATGAAGAACTGGATTCTCCCCAGAGCAGGTGACAATAAGTCATCATGTAGCATCCAAAACTGGTGGCAGAGGGATCACATCCTAGCGCATTCAGGCCTCTGAGAACCCAGCACACTGCAGATGAATGGCAACAGAGCAGTATGGCTGTTCTCTAGCCATGAACCTCAGAACTCTTCATTTCTCACTATTTTCTTTCTATAGGCACAGTCAACAAGAGCAATGTGGTGACAGCAAGTACGTCCATTCAGCTCCTGGATGAGCGGAAATCTCCTGTAGTGGCAGGTAAAGAATGGTTTTGGTCAACGAGGGTGATGTGTACAGGGCTTCTGTTTTGTCTAGCATACTCAAGTTCCAAAAGGAAGGCTTCAAAAAGAGAAAAATTGAAACATTTCTTCTCTAGCTCTATGTGGCCTTCTTCACACTAAGCTCTAATGTAGTGTTTTTCAACTTGTGGATTGCGAGGGACTGAAAAACCCTTTTATAGGGTCACCTAAGAACATCCTGTATATCAGTATTTACATTACAAAGTAGCAATGAAATGACATTATGGTTTGAAGGTCATCACAGCATGAGGAACTGTATTAAAGGCTGCAGCACACACACACTGAAATGTGGCCCTCTCCTCAGAGACCAAAAGGCATGAGTGCACACTGGGTTTGCAAGTAAGGAGAAGCTAAAACATTTTACAATTAAGTCATATGAAGCCTTTTCTCTGCTTTTCATCACATAGGCTCCAGTAATCACCTATAGCTGACAGAAAGCTTTTGTTAGTGGTGTTTGTACTGAAGGGCTAGAATCTGCCATGGTTCTCCTATAAAGGCTTAAGAGCTTGCCTGGCACATAGTTCAGTTCTAATACATTATTTCTGGATCCTCCAGTTGATGGATGGGTGATAGATGCCAAGCACTCTCCTGATCTGAACTATGTCTACCAAAGAGAGTCATTAGTTTTCAGGCGGCTTCCTCCATGAAGTTGTACTTCAGAGTGACTTTGAACATCTGCGCCTGTGTCTCTGCATGCTGTGATAATTTGTGGACAGGGGCCCAAAAGGAGCAGAGGAGCAGACCTGACTGAAGTGCTTGATCTTTGGCTGGGAACCACTGCTTCTCCCTCCACTTTCTGACAGGGCCTGTGCATCATAATTATATTAGCAAGGCTGACTGATCAGGGGATAGCCTCTCTAGCTATCCTTGGGATATTGGAGATGACAAGGAAGACAGTCTTATGTATTTGACCTGCAGCTTATCTTGAACTAGGCAGACCTACAATTAATCAGCCAGCAGATATGGGCTCCAAGGATTCATGGCTGCTGTCTTCAAATACTGTCACTTAATGCCTCATGTTTCTTGAGGAAAGTAGATGACAGGACCATTTAACTCAGCAAGATTTATTTTTGCTTAAAGGAGGTCGGACTTGCTTACCTCTGGGCTGTTCCAGCCAGCTAATTCTGGAGGCACGTTATCTCCCAGAGGTGGGGTCATAGACAACAGCTGTCCAAGACATAGTCAGGCTGAAGTAGCCTATCTGGATCAAAATGTCTCTTTCAAACCTTTCTCACGGACCTTTTATTCAGTGATCATAAATGGCATTCCAGGTTTTTTCTAAAGTCACCTATCCTTGTGACTTTTGTCCAAGTTTAAAAGGTATGTTCAAATATGAGCAACTGTCTAATTTTTTAAAATGTAAGAATTTTTTAAAGTTCATTTTACATACCAACCACAAATCCCTTTCACATCTCTCCCTCTCCCCACTAGCCCCCCTCACTCCATCCCTTCCTCCAAAAGAGGGTAGGTATCAAAGCCTGGTACATGCAGTTGAGGCAGGTCCAAATTCCTCTCCCCTACATCAAGGTTGAGCAAGGCATCTCACTCGAGGTAATGGGCTCCAGAAAGCCAGTTCAGGCACCAGGGATAAATCCTGATCCCACTGCCCAGGACCCTCAAACAGTCCAAGCTACACAACTATCTTCCTTATAAAGAGGGCCTAGTCCACTCTCATGCAGACTCCACAGCTGTCTGACTAAAGTTCTTGAGTTCCCATGAACTTGGGTCAATTTTCTCTGTATGTTTCCCCATCATGACCTTGATACCCCAACTCCCATCCCCATCCATGCTCGTATAATCCCTCTTCCCTCTCTTCAACTGGACTCCCAGTTGGTCTGGTGTTTGGCTATAGATGGCTATCTTGGAGAGATCAGGAATACAAGCAACATACCTAAACATAATAAAGGCAATTTACAGCAAGCCCACAGCCACAGCTAGCATCAAATTAAATGGAGAGAAACCTAAAAGATTACACCAAAATCAAGAATAAGACAAGGCTGTCCTCTCTCCCCATATCTTTCCAACATAGTGCTCAAAGCTCTAACTAGAGCAGTAAGACAACAAAAGGAGACTAGGGGGATAAGTCAAATTTCACTATTTTCAGAAGATATGATAGTATACATAAATGTCCCTAAAAATTCTGCCAGAGAACTCCTATAGCTAATGAACACCTTTAGTAATGTGACAGGATGCATTATTAACTTTAAAAAAAAATGAGTAGCCTTCCTATATACAAATGATAAATGGGCCAAGAAAGAAATCAGAGAAACATCACCCATACAATAACCACAAATAATATAAAATACCTTGGGGTAACTCTAATCAAGCAAGTGAAAGACCTATATTACAAGAACTTTAAGTCTTTGAAAAAAGAAATTGAAGAAGATACCAGAAAGTGGAAAGATCTCCCATGCTCATGGATAGGTATTATCAACATAATAATAATGGCAATTCTACCAAAAAATAATCTACAGATACAATAAAGTCCCAATCAAAACAGCAATACAGTTCTTTGTTGACCTCAAAAGAACTTCAACTTCATATGGAAAAACAGACAAACAACAACGAAACCAAGGTAGCTAAAACAATCCTTACAATAAAGGAATTTCTGGAGACATTACCATCCCTGACTTCAAACTCTACTATAGAGCTATAGTATAAAAAAGAGCTTGGCATTGGCATAAAAACAGACATGTGGATCAATGGAATCAAATTGAAGACTCTGACATTAATCCACACATCTCTGTTTTATAAATGAATATAGCCTTGGCTAGAAGCTGTGTATCTAAGCTAACAAGGAGCATATACTTTGTAAATGGTTTTCTGGTCTATTATTGAGTTAAATAGTTGGCCAAAGACCATTGGCAGGTCACGGTTTGGCTCACCTTGAAGGACTAAGAAAAACATCTCTGATTTGTTATTTTTAAGTGTGTATCAACTGGTCCTAATATTCAGCAGATAATTACAGAACAAAACCAAAAAACAAACCATCCAGGGAACCATATTTTGTTTGGACCTTTTAAAGTTGGTGACTGCTGACCTTCTTTTCCAACTGTGTTTGGAAGGCATGAAATAAAACAGACTCACTTGGTTTTGATCTTGAAGACTGCTGTGAATGCAACCCTGTGATGGCAGTGACCTCAGGGGGACCTTTTTGTCTCCCAAAGCAGAACAGCTTCTTCAGCGCACCCCCTGCTTTCATGGACTTGTCTCGACTCTCATGTCAGCCACCAGGTGATGAGGTTCTGTAACATTCCACTCTGTATTTTCCTCAAATTAGTCAGATACTGTTTACCACTGTGAAATTAAAGGGGCCTTTTTAGTTGAGAGGCAGCCTTGTTTTGGCAGATGAAGATGAACTTGTGAGCAGGCTTGGTCCCCCTTAGCAGGCCTCCAACAGCAGATGAGACACAGACGACCAACATGATTTTGGGATCCCAATGAAATCCTTGTGTACAGTTAAAACTTATCTGGAAGAAAAAGTGTGCAACTTTGCAAACTGTTCCTAAGGGCCCCCTTGAAAGGCTGCCCGTGCACAGCCTGACCTGATATGTTCATGTTCATTAGTTGTGTTGTGCTAGTTTCAGGGTAGAAAGAGGTTTCCTCCTTGCTTTTCTTGTTTTCTTTTTAAAACAAAAACATTCAGATACTCATCTGTCACTGACACCTTTGAAGAAAGGCCAGTTGGAGTGAGCAAGATTCCATTTGTGCATCAGCCCTAATGTATAAGCAGGATCCATCCATCTTCGGGGCCTCTGACAGTGCTTCCCAGCCTCCCCTGGAAGACTCTGCCAACTTTGCAGCTGCCAACAGTGTGCCTCGTTTACTTAATTGCTTTCCCAGGGCAATAGGAGGCATGACAGGGCATACCCAGCCTCTCTAGAGCTTTGGAAACTCCTATGTGTGTCAAGATGCTAATCCATTTTACCGTTATGATTAGAAATACAAACCTTGGAATGTAAGGTCAGCTTGAATTTGCCACTCATCTGTACCTTGCTCAGCTTGTAGTCATGGGTCAGGAGAGGTATAAGACAGAGTTGGGATTATTAGTTCCCTACCTTATTCTCAGTTTGGTTATAACATAAGAGAACAAAGAGGAAAATGCCTGGATATGAAGAAATGTAAAAATGCCAGAAAGTGTATCAGTGACACATTTCCACCTTCAGTTTCATTCATTGACTCATTCATTCATTCAGTACACAGGGCAGGACTCCTGCCTGGTACTCCACCAGTCAGTGACTGGGTCTGTATTGAGAAGCCTTCCCTCCTTACCAAGTGCATAAAGTAGCAGCAATTTTAATTTTAATAGCAGTATTAGGGCAAGAAAGGTGTCTCAGCAGCTAAGAATACACCATCCAGCCTTATGACCTGAGTTCAGTCCCTGGAACACACACACACACACACACACACACACACACACACACAACAATAATAGTAAGTAAAACATTTAAAAGCCATGTCAGTATAGGACTAGTGAATTAAAGAGCTGTGTAAATTGTCTGCAAGATTCTGTGGAGGCCTGGGATTAATGTCAACTACTGTTTTAGTTAGAATTTCTATTACTGTGAAGAAACACCATGACCATAGCAACTCTCATAAAGGAGAACATTTAACTGGGTTGCTAATAGTTTCAGAGATTTAGTCTGTTGTCATTGTGGCGGGTCATGGCAGCATGTAGGCAGACATGGTGCTAGAGAAGGGAGTTGAAAGTCCTACACCTTGACTCTACAGGCAACAGAGTGTGAACCTTGTCACTGGGCATAACTTGAGCATATGAGACCTCAAGGCCTGCCCCCACAGAGGCATATTTTCTTCAGCAAGGCCATACCTACTCCAAAGTCATTCCTCCTTAGTGCCACTCCCTATGAGCTTATGGAAGCCAGATACATTCAAACTATCACAGATACCTTCTTTGGTCACTCTGTACTGTAAGTATCGAGGTAGGTACTTTTGTTAAGCCAGAATTTGTTGTTTTGTCTTGTTAGCTAATAAGCTCACCCCAAGGATTTCCTGCATTCACTATCCACATACAGCTTCTACAGAGATTGTGAAGATCCAACTCTAGTGCTCACACTTTCAGAGCAGTCAGCTTGCTTGATGTCAATCACTCCAGCTCAGACTTCTAGATTTTTAAAATAATTATTTCAGAATTATTAGCAGTTGCTCTACATTTTAACACATCAAAAATCTAAAGTTGGCCCCAATTGTATTCCATTTGTCCTCTTAAAGACTTGTGAACTCCCCATAAGCAAGAATTCTCCTAGTTATATTTGGGGGCTGATATGTGGTCCATATGTGGGAAATGCTATCTGAATAAGTTATTCAAGGAATATGGACTCCATTGTCACTTGCCATATGGAAGTGCAGAATCTGCTGACCAGATACAAGAGCCACTGTATGAACCAAAATCCAGAGATTCCCATTGGCAAAATTAGAGTCCACACCATAATAACACCATCCCAAATGATGTGAATATTTTAATGATAGAAAAATCATTTGCCTTCCCATCCTAATGACATCTTTAAACTAAAAGTTATCTCTTCACTGAAGTCCTAGTATCTGATGAATATTAGACTAGCAGCTAGTATAATCATCATAAGAACCTAGAAATTAAAGCATTAATTTATTACATCTTTTTAAATATTTTCTTATTTTGCTGAAGAAAATATTTCATTGGGGTATGACATCCCAAATTCACTGCCTTAACGCTGTAAAGTTCAGTGGTTTAGGCATACTGGAAGGAGGCCCTGACCTTTCTGCTTACTCCTTAGCAAGGGACATGAATTGCGTTAGATCCACTCAAAAGGAAAATTTGAAAATGTGGGTTATGTGGTCTTATTTGCATAATTCAAGGCAGTGTAATGAAGGGGAAGATTTCATTTTAAGCAGCTAATTAGGAAAGTGATTGATTAGCATCATTAACCATTAGCTATTGTCAGGTAAGTGCTATTTAAATTAAGTGTAGTGTGTAATATGGACCCTCATTAGAGTTGTGTGAATAATGTTGCCAAAACCTTACAAGCAAACATCCAACTTGACCTCATTCCTTTGGTGGAATCTCAGAGTGAGTTAACTAGCATCTCAGGAATTCAGGATCAAGCCTGTCATGGGTAAACCTCTGGTTTGTGAAATCCCAGCAAAGTGTTTTTATCATTTTTTTTTAAAGTGAAATGCATATTGGGTGTAGGGAGTTAGCTCAGTCAGTAAAATGTGAGGAAATGAGTTTGATCTCTAGAACCCATATTTTAAAAAAAAGCCAGATGTGGTTAGCATGAACAAGTAATCCCAGCTTCTGGGAAGAAAGTAGGAGGAGTCCTAGGGCTCCCTGGTTTCCCATGCTATCCTGATAGCTAGATCCAGACCTTGGGAAACCCTGTCACAAAAGAACAAGGCAGATGGTGTCTGAGGAATGATAACCAAATTTGACCTCTGACCCTCACAAACAGGCATATATATATGCACACGCATCTGCCATCCAAATTCACATACCAGCACATGTATACTTGTCTGCGCAAGCATACACACACACACACACACACACACACACACACACACACACACACACACAGTCAGAGAGAGAAAATTGTTATCACTAATGAGAAGGTGCTACTGGCCTTTACTAGGTGAAACCAATCATCCAAAAGCACAAATTACCCAATGGCCCAGAAGAAAGAAAGCTCTTGTTCAAAATGCCAGTAATGGTGAGATAGAAACCAAGTTAAAATGAGCACCATCACTAAAATCTCTCAATAGGTATAAATTCTGTTCCTAGTGGCACCTTGGGCCAAAAATGTATTTGTGAAGAAATCCTACAAAAGGCAATGGGAATAAATGGGGAGAATGCTAGTTGACCTGACAGTGAACTCAGAGACTGAGGGCACATCTGTCTAGGGTAGAATCCCTACCCCCTAAGAAGATTGCTGCCAAGGGAGAGCTTCCTTTCATGCTGTGGACAGAGTACCACTAAGTACTACAGGGATGGGAAGGAAGGAAGAATGTAAGGAGCTGGAGGAGGAAGGAAAATATCCCTTAGAAAACAGAGCCAGACAGAAAGATAAAGTGTGGTTGTCAGTAGCAAAGAGAAGAAAGCCACTCATGTTCACAAGCAAGCATGTATGGATATGTGGGAGGGTGATGCCTTCTAGTTTTGAGGTAGCTGAGGAAAATCCTGAGTAGAAGTCTGAGTTGGCCTGTACCGGGCATACAAATCTCTGTGGAAGAGCTCTTAGGAAGAAGCAACTTCCTTCTTCAATGCTTTGAATGAATTTGGAATGAGATTCCTTATGCATATATGTATCTCTGGTTGGCATTCAGAACCTTGAATGGTGCAGTTTGATGGCAATTACCAGATTCCTAAGGGAGGGCTCACAGTCAGGTGAGTAGGTAGCCCAGGAAGAGAAGGAAATCTACATCATGTCTTTGCACTAAATCATCAGCTAAAAGGTGGAGCTTTTTGTGTTGGGCATTTTTTTAAACATATAGATGGGTTCCATGCAGGGATATAAAAGGAATAGAACTGACCACAGCCAATTTCATGGGACTGAATTGGAGATCATTTGGAGAGCATGCTGTGATTACCATCTACAACAGAATTTCGGAGTTAGGACTGTCCATCAGAACAGCTGCTCTCAGAACAGCTGCTCTGCAGGACACAGGAGTCTGTAAGGAGAGTGTGTTCAGGGTAACCACTCTAGAAGTAAAAATAGCCCAAGTCCTGAGGAATCTGAGCCTGTGTGTTAGCTCTCTAGGGTGCTGCTTCCAAGAGCTACAGACACTTCAAAAACTTCACCAGAAGACCAGCATGTCATCCACTCAAAGCCCAGTAGCAGAGCTCAGGGTGACATGTTCTTGTGGCTCCTGGGTTTGGAATAAGCTAGTCAGGCCACTTTTCCTTGAATCTTTGGTAGGTTTACATAGTAAAGTTAGTTCCTACTAAATATTTAGAAGTTATCACAGGGATGCCACTTGTCTCATTCCAATAAAGGCCTTTCTTCTTATATGTAAATTGTTTTCACATATAAATCAAAAGATAGGGTGCTATGGTTATATTTCTTAAATCTGGAGACACACACATACCTGCAACCATCATGTTTTCTATGAAATCTTGCCTGGAGGTATCTTATTATGATATATTTATTTTTATCATTTTTTAAAAATATTTCAGATATGAATGTTTGTATACAGTTATGTATGTGTACCATGTGCATACTCTGGACTCTTAGAAGCCAAAAGAGAGCATCCTTTGGAACTGTAGTTACAGACAATTGTGAGGCATCTTGTGGGTAATGGGAGCTGTATTTAAATGGTAATGGCTTGCCATTTTGCTATGTTGTGTGAGCTCTTTACATTATCTACAAATAAGTGCATTATGGCATACCTGCTGCCTGGTTTTGTAAATAAAGTTGTGTTGGCATAAAGCCACACCACTTTCATCTGAAGACACTTTCTTACCAAAATGGAAAAGCTGGGTAGTTGGATAGAAACTGTATGGACTGCAACACAAAATTGTTGACTGCTTGGCTCCTTTCAAAAAAAAAAAAAAAAAAAAAAAAAAAGCTTGCTAACACTTTTATAAAATGTAATTTTTTCATCTAGTCTATTTAAAGCAAAACCAAACAAAGGATACTTCTTCACTCACCTTTTTCATCATGTTCTTGTAGAAATGAGGTGATATCAGAATCAGAGGTTATGTAAACAAATGTTGATATATAAGTTTCACACATCAGAATTTGTGTATCAGCTATTCCTGGTTGTATTCAGTTATACAGAAATCCTAACCAAATGCCCTAAGCTCCTAAACATACCTATTCTCATTGTCAGTCCCAGCAGCAAATTACTTAACCTTCACTCTGATTCCATTCATTATTGTTGGCTTCACACATGAAAAGAGACACATACACACTATCAAGGCCACACAAGAGTTTATTCAAGGGAGTTACTGCGCGGCTACCTGGAGAAAAGCAGGGGAGGAGAAAGAGGAAGAAAGAAGAGAAGAAACTGCCAGACGCCATCTCCCCTTAAGAAAAGGGGTAGGCATGGATTCACGTAGCCATGCCTAGGGGCATACCCTCTGTATGAGGCATACTCTGCCGGCGCCATGTTGGCTTTACCACATGGCCACTACATGCCAGAAATTCTTATTTCACCCTGCACAATGTTGGGATCACCACATGGTGTTCCAGGAATCCTTATAATTATGATGCTTAGAGCAGCACTGGAAATGCCCTCAACACACTAGTAGATAAGAGTTTATGATATCTCCCTCCCTCTCTCCTTCCCTCCTTTTCTGGGAAGGGCAGATGTGAGTCAAGTCCATAGCAGAAGCATGAGTGCTTTGACATCTAGTCTGTGGACATTGTTACCAATGGAGTAAGCCTTAGATGGCATATGATTAAAAAAAAGACAGTACAGATCACAACTTTTTGTCTCCAAAGGCTACACCTACTGCCAGTTTTTAAGAGTCTCTTTTGGGTAAGCAGCCAGGATCAATGTCTGACTGGCGTCCACATATCAAGTCAAAGTATGCAATTATATGTGACCTATCTCATGGCAGATGGGAGTGTATAATCTTATTTAATAATCAGAAGAGATTTCGGAGTGGAAGCACTTGTAATGTCCAAAGCTCAATCCCCCAGAGAGACCACTGGAGACAGAGCTGTCTGAAATGCAACAGCAAGGTTTATTGTCAGTATGATACAAGCCAGGCAGGGAACTTGTTCCTCATACCAGATGTGCGTGGTACAAGGAAGAGCTGAGCACCCCAAATTACACAAGCTTTTTATAGGCAAAACTCACAAGGCAGGGTTACTTGGAGTCAAGGATGCAAGTGTGCTGCTGATTGGCTCATGCTTAGGGACTTTTTACAGTTTAACATTTCTGGACCCCACCTGGGTGGGGTGGCCATTTTATTGCTTTAGGGTTGAGTCATCCAGGTATCCTTAGATAGCACTTAGCTTATTCTTTCTTGGAACTGGGCTAGCCCTTGCCAGGAATGTGAAACTGAACTCTATTTTACCTCTGTAATACAAAATGGCTACTTGAATACAAAATGGGGTTTCTTGAGCTAAGTTTACTCTCTTCACACTGAAATGGGAATTTAGTCTTTCCTCCATAAACCTACCTTCCTGAACTCACCATCCCGAATTCAGCCAAACTAGTCAGACTTAAGCCAAATCACTTTGCAATTCTGTTTGTCTTATTTATGATTTACATCACTAATCCTTTTATGTACATGTTCCTCTTTTCTGCTCTTTTCAGTTCTTTCTACAACCCACAGCAGTCAAGGTTTGTTCTCAGGAAAACATTTCCCAGTGATTTTACTAGCTGTTTTCACATTAGACAACCCCATATCGAGCCTCAGAGATCCCCCCCCCCTTTTTTTTTGTTCTATGACAATTGCTTTCTTGGTTCTTCCTCTGCCTGACCCTTCAGTGTTCTGGTCTTCCTAGGCTGACACATTCATTTCTCTAGTTTGTAAATGTCAGAGACTGCAGAGGTCTCCATCTGTATCCTCTCTACCTTCAAGGTCTTGAGCACCGTACAAACACTGGTAATGACCCCAGCCAGACCTGCCTAGGTTGGCTCCCCTTCACTCATTACCACCACCACCCCAGCCCCCTGTCGCTCCCTCCAGTTTATTTTACATCAAATTTGTGGTCATACCAATTTCCCCATTAGATTTTAGTATGTATCTTTAAATGGTAGAGATCCCTTTGTATCCTCAGGTGGCATGGTATTGTGCCTAAAAACAATAAGCTTCAATAAACTACAGTGATACACATGTATAAAGATGTTGTAACAAAACCCATTATTTTGTATGCTAGCCAAAATTGTTAAATTTAAAAAACTTGCTGGGAGGTGGTGGTGTAAGCCTTTAATCCCAGTCATCAGGAGGCAGAGGCAAGTGGATCTCTGTGAGTTCAAGGCCAGTCTGATCTAGAGAGGAAGTTCCAGGATAGCCAGGCCAGGGCTACACAGAGAAATCCTGTTTCTAAAAACAGAAAACAAATAAACGTCAAAATATAAACAACAAAACAGGACATGTTCACTCTTGAAAAGCACCTAGGTTTCAGGAAAGACTTGTGTCCACGGCTGTGATGAAACACCATGGAGACATAATACTTACTGGCTTGCTCCCCATTGCTTGCTCAGCTGTCTTTCTTCGAGAACCTAGGACCACCAGCTCAGTGATGGCTACCTACAATGGGCAGAGCCCACTCCCATTTGTTACTAATAAAGAAGATGCTCTATTACCAGTTCCTAGGGAGATTCTTTCCCAATTGAGGTTTCTTCCTTTCAGATAACTCTGCTGTGTGTTAAGTTGACATAAAACTGGTTGGTATAACTTGTGTTTGAATTTTATTCCATCATTTACTGGTGGGAAAACCTTAGACACATTTGCTTTCTAGACTCTGTGCTATGTAGCAGGAAATAAGGTTTTCATTATAAAGCAGATAAAAAATAGATTAATATGCTTAGAAGATACTTGGCACTAAACTGGGTGTTTGTCTTGTCTTGGGTTTGCAGTTTTGTGGTTAAATACCATGACCAAAGCCAGCCTGAGAAGGGAAGTGTTGATTTCAGCTCCCAGTTTCACATCGTAGTCTGTCATCAAAGGGTATCAGTGCAGGAATTCAAGGCAGGAACCTGGGAGCAGGAGTGGAAGCAGCAGCCAGAGAAGAACTCTGCTTCCTGGCTTCTTTTCCATGGCTTATAACCCCTAAGGCCAGCTGGACCACCCACTGTGAGCTGGGCCTGACCATGTTAGTCATCAGTTACGAAAAATGCCCACTTCTAACTGGGACATTTTCTCACCTGAAGTTTCTTCTTCTCAAATGACTCTAGCTTGTGTCAAACCGCTATAAAACCAGCCAGCAGCACACTCAATGAATGCTGATAATGGCGCTATTATTGTTTTTATCTAGGTGATTAGTACAATGATGTCATGGTCTAAATAGTGTGGCTATTGCGCAATCAACTGGAGGTATGGGAGATTTGTCTGTGTTATTCAGGATAACTACATGCTTTTGCATCTGGTTTTATTGGGCACACGTGAACTGTGTGTGAATTTTGGATTTTTTTTTCCTGTACTTCTCATTCCTATCTGTAAAATAAAGGCAGTGAACTACATCAAAGCAGCAAGTAGTTTTAACCCCCCAATGTCAATGTTAGCTGATCTGTTGTAAGCTCCTGGTAAACAGGTTTAAAAGGATTCTGAGCCTGGTCAGGAGCCAACTGATAAGTTTGCTGTGATCTGTTAGCAATGCCCATGATGGACAAGGAGGCCAATGGCAACTGCTCTGAAATTTTCTAAGCCACACATACTGTTCTTCAGACCTTTCCTGGTTCCTTTAATTCATTTTCTGGCTCTTCTTCATGGACCTGTAAGGATGGATTGACCACCCACTCATTCAGAAGATTCTGAACATTCAGTGTCTCTGGTGGGAAAATAGAGGCAGGCTGTCCTGTTGAGAATCTGAAAGCAAGGCAGGAAGATGGAAAGCCGAGCCTCTGAGTAAGACCAAGGTCTCTCTGAGACATCATTGCAATTTGAGCATTAAAAAAAAAAGTGAAGAATTTCCATCAATAGGGAGAACAGGATAGTTTCTTGACATTCTGTAGGTGGTCCGGCTTGGTGATACCTTGTAGTTTGGGGTGTCTTGTAGGTTTCTGATAGTAGCATATAATAGATCCACCGAGGGGATCCACTGAAGAATTTTTAATTAAGCTAGACACAGTGCTTTCCTGATCTGTATACAAAGTTATAGGTTTCAAGTGGCTGCTGTATAGCTTGAATATAAGGCACAGATCGATTATTTTGGAAACCAATTTACCTACTTCTTTCAATATTTAGAGCTATCGTTCTCACCCTTCCTAATGTTGTGACCCTTTAATACAGTTCTTCATGCTGTGGTGACTCCCAACCATAAAATTATTTCATTGATACTTCAGGCTGTAATTTTGCTATTGTTAGGAATAGCAATGTAAATATCTGGTGTGACCTCCATGAAAGAGTCATATCACCCCAAAGGGGTTTTGACCCACAGGTTGAGAAACACTTATTTAGTGTGAGACAAAGAAGTCTGCTTTCAGCGGTTCTTAGCAATGGGATTTGATCTCCAGGAACTTTCAGCAGGGAGCCCAGATGTGGGCCTCTTTCTAGCTTTATATTTTTGTAAGGCCAAATAAGATCACACCTCTGTCCACTGGCATTTTATCATCTTGAGCACAAGATTGTCTGTGCAGGGCTGAGGTGCAAGCTCTTCTGGCTTGGCAGCAGACCTTTTTCCTCACCAACTGCCTCGCCATTGCCTTTTCCATGTTCTTCACTGCAGAAAGCTAGAGCACTTGTGAACTCCGTGACCTGCTCAAGCAAAAACCACCTGCCTGTCCCCACAATGTTACACTACCTTTAATGAAAACGCAACATTTCAGATGACTTTCTCTGAAACAGTCATCACGAAGCATGGGTTTTTTTGGCCTCCGCATCTACTCCAGCCTGGCACTGTGGTGGAAGAGGACATTCTTTTGGGAGGGGTGGGGGCTATGAATAGGATGGCAATAATAAGCAGCTGAAAATAATCTGTGAGTCGCTGGGAAATTGCCCCTCGTGAGCTGCCGTGCTTGTGAAAGATAATTTGTGGTTCTTCCAGAATTCACTGAGAACTGGGTCTTTCATCTGCTGTGCATTTTGCAATTAAAACATTTCATTTCTCATATTAACAAATGATAACTTCACTTTTGTTCATCTAAACAACTTGATTTATATTTTGCTGGGCTGAGAAGCTGTTGACATTTCAAAATAAGTAATTCTTTTCATTGCCAACTGCTGTGTGGTAACTATAGGCAAATGATATAAATCTGAGTGTACATATGTATCACTTAAATCCTTTTGCTTAAAAACTACCTATGAAGCTAGAAGGCTTTTGCCTGGGTTATCATCTGTACTTTGATATTTAATAGGATTAGGATGTTGACAAGCATGGACTTGGGCCATATTCGTGGTTTGTGCTGTGTACTGGAAACTCTTTATGTAATCTCTGAGGGCAGGACTAACCTACAGAACCTCCAAACCATTGGCAGTGCTCAGTAGACTAGCAGTCTTAAATCACTTGTTAGAGGAGGCATGGACTGTTGGCCCTGGGAGTTCTTGGGGCATGTGAAAACTGCTCAGGCATCCCTCCGGCGAGTGTCAGGATTCTATGTGAATGCTCATGGGAACAGTCTGTGCCATTCCTGCTAACAGTGTGAGCTTGGAAAACATTTGGTCAAATGGAGATGAAAAAAAAAAAAAAAAACCCTTCTCAATTTCCTCTCACGTTACATTATTGGCCAACAACAATAACAAAGACACAGTTTAGACAATGAAAAGAAAAGCTTTTTCATCTTGAAAGTAGTCGCTACATCCTTGGAGTAGGAACTAAGTTGCCACATGGTTGAATTTGGCCACCTTGGCACAAGAGAGGAAGTATCGGTGAGTGACAGGATGCAGCCCTGAATCTTCCCTGGGAACTCTTTTTGTTCTATTCATTTTTACATTGGAATCATTAATACATATTAGTAGCACATACAAATAGTTTTACTAAGACTTTTCATTCATATATACATTGTGCTTTTAAACCTACAATTTAAGTATCCAGTTTTATTTTGATATTTAGAAAAGTGTTAGCTATTCATACTTCAGCCTCTTCCAAGGAAATATCTCGCTAAACTGATACTCCAAAAACACAGTCACCGCTTAGCCCACTAGTGTACAAGATTTACACTGCTTATAGCTCACTGTGCATCTGTCCAGTCCAACATGTATATAGACATTTGCAGTCCAGTTTGGGAGTAGACTACTGAATGGGGATCCAAACCAATTTTTACATGGCCTTGAGGGGTGAAGTAGAGCCAGTACCCTGAATGGCAAATGTGCTTTATCCTTTGAACCAACTCCAATTGATTAGTTCTGGTTGCCTATAGTGCTGTCTTAAGAAACCATCTGTGGTGTGTTTGAGGCTCAGCTGGGAAGAGTGCTGGGATTGATTAGCAATGTCTGTCATGGGCTCTAGAGGAACAGCTTGCCCCATATTTGCCTTTTTTTTTTTTGCTTTTAACATGTCTTTAACTCCTCTATACTCTCTTCCTGTGCAAAGTAGTAATAAGCTTAAAAAGTGCCTGTTGTATAAACAGAAAGAGTAGGTATAGGTATATTCCACTTTAAGAAACCCTAGCATATAAATGCAAATTTGAAAAATGCATCAATCTGGAGCCAATTATTTCCATTACAGAAAAGATTCCATGAAAGGTTCCTTTAAATAGCGAGCTCCCCTGCTGCATTAAAATGATGATTCAATTTACAAAAATTCACTTTGCATGCAACTCTGCAGGACAAAGTCTGTGGACTTAGCAAGCCATACCTGAACTTTTTAGAGCCATGCTTCAGCACTAGCCAGGATGTCTGCCACCAAGGATCTGAATCCCCCCAGTAACCCCAAATTCCCCTTGAACTTTCTTCTTACTTCCTCTCCCAGAGAGTTAAGCAGACCATCTGGGTGGTGATCAACAGCTACTGGCTCCCACCCGACAGGGCTGCATTTCATTAGTGGGTAAGCTGATTGTTCTGAGGGTGTTTATGTGTGGGTGTAGCTGTACAAATCCATGCCCTCTGTGCCTGTGTATGCAGATGCAGAGACACAAGCGCCATTTGGCCTAATCTAAATCATCCCTGCTGTGAGTTCTAGGGTAAGGTTCCAGCTGGTTGGTGGATATGGCCTTCTGGTGATATCTGCTCCGTATTCTGGTTCACTCTTTCTCTCTGTGTTCCTACACATCAAAAAACTTACCCAGACCCCAGGCCTGAGTCCCATTAACCAGACATGGAACCCTTGTCTTCTCCTGCAGCTTAGAAAGCCCCAAATGGTTTTCTGATTCAGAAAATTAAATATAATCTGACTCTTGTGGCCAGCTATGAAATTCCCAACCAACAGACATTTCCACTAAATATGTAACATACACAACATCTCAAAGTCCCACCAATCTAGCATGAACTTGAATTATAGAGGCATCCAGTACCCCTCGGGTAAAATCACCAGCCTCTTCCCAGACACTCCAACTGGTGACCCCCAAAGCTCCTAAGAATGCCTATTGGCACACATGTCAGCATTCCTGTTGCTCTGCAGGAATAAGTTAGCCCAGAGAAAGATGCCTGAAAAAAAAGACCTCTTCCTTCTTTATGTTCCTGCACATAGTCTTGTTGTCATAACTTCTCAGTAGCAAGATATGAGTATGCCTATTTCATCTGTGACATAAAAGTTGTACCATAAGTTTATTCTCATAAATTTAGGTACTTTGCTTTAAACAGACACATGTCTTGTATTATTTGTTTGGGAAGCACAAAGCATGAGATAAGAGCAGTGAAACACATCAGGCCCATCCAGACATTTCTTTCGGCCCTCAGTGATCAAGGAAGACTTTGACGCGGACGTTCTCGGGATGCTGAACTGTCCATTGGCTCCTTGCTTCCCAGTTTCTCAGACTCACTGGCTGATGCCAAGGGTTTTCCTTGGTACTGGGCTGTGATAGCTGCATAGGTGCAGCCATAGATAGCAGCTGCCAACATCATGAGACAAACAATCCCACATACCACCCCAGTGATGACCACAGTAGCCACAGCATGGCGCAGGTTAGCTGGCTTTGGTTTGGATTTGCTCTCACATGCCAAGGAATCTTGCTGTCCAGAGTTATTCTCAGAAGACTTGTGGGCCTCTTGAGGGGCAGAACCAGGCTGCTGAACTAGTGAGGGGGCCAGGTCTGGAGAAGTCAGAGGACAGGGTTGGTAAAGTTCATGAGGGATGGAGAGGAGATTCTTTCCCTTCCAGGGTTCAGGCAGTCTGCAGATGGCGCTGTCTGTCACTCCCCCTTCAAGAAACAAAGCAAAGAGTGATGATAGAGCATCCCAAACTCATCAGCCTACCACAGACTGGACAATTACTTAATGCTAAGAATTTATTAGAAACCAAGTTTCCTTAATTTTATATAAAGGCTGAGGGGCCCACTGGACGCATACTGATGGGGACCCTGAGAGTCCAGCAGCCAAAGGCATTGTGGCCTCTCCTCCTGCACACTCTCCACCACACAAGAAACCTTTCCAGCTGGAGTCTCACTGGAATTCAAAGAAAGCATAAAGCAAATATCTATTCTTGTGCTTGTGTATTAATTACAAAGATCCTACATCTCTCCCAACACTTTTTAATTGAGCTTTATGTATCTGAGCATTTGCTAATACCATATGCTTAGTTCATGGTATTTAAGTAACTCGACTTCTAGGGACTCGGGACATTTACTACTTTGAGTGCCAAATGTTCCAAGGAGTTATTCGATATGGGGTCTGGTCTCTGTAAGGTAGCTGAGTCCCTGGGGTATCTGTGATAGTTGGTTATCCTCCCCTGGAATGCTGCTGCCCGTGTATCCACTGGTACACTATTTCACTTCACAGGAATGCGCTTCTTAAAGTTATCTGCTATCAGAACATCTTAGTTGTGTCTAATTAACAGTTTAAACTTCTCCCCCATCCATTCTTAAAAGGAATTTCTTTTCAATTCATACAGGGTGTGAGTGGATAGATCAGCACCCAAGCCCAGCACCCCCTCCCATTATACATCCCTCTTTCTGCTTCTTTATCTTTGGTATGTCCTGGGACCATGGCAGTGACAGAAAAGCCTACTTGACTGGGCAGGACCGATAGAAGCTGTGGTTTATTTCTCTCAGGCTGTCCAAAATCCTCACCCAGGGGAGGGTGGCATGCTCCTCTTACAAATGCAGATTGCAGATTCTCAATATCCATCATAGAGAAAATTTTTAATAAATGCCAGAAAGGCATATATGGTGGTTGTCACTTCAGCATTATTTACATGTGCCATTGCAGAGTAGTTCAGGGTTTGGAGATGTTCACCCATCCATGCTATCTAATCATCCTAAAATGAGTCATAAGTGCCCTAGAAATAGATAGATACACCCCATAATACAAGATCTGTCACATGGTTCAGAAACACCAGGGTTGACGACAGTGACAAAATTGAACACATATTCCTTTTGCTGCTATTGCTTTTAGGTGAATGACATACAACCAGACTCATCCCAACCATCACCACTACCTTCACCACCATTATCACCATCACAACCACCACCACTACCATCCTCACCACTACCACCACTATCACCGTCATCATCACCACCACCATCACCATCACCACCACCTCTACCATCACCACCACCACCACCATCACCATCATCATCACCACCACTACCACCTCCACCACCACTCAGCTCTTTCAGTGATCGCTTGAGGCATGGATCCTGGCTTTAAAGCAAAAGGACCAGAGAGGAATTTCCTGAGCCACTGGTGACTCAGGGCAACAAGGTGTCCGCTTTAGCTGAGCCAAGGGTCCCACTCTGATATGCTGAGATGGGGGACTCTGCCTCTGTGGAATCTTAGCTCCCTTTGCACCTGGCTACAGTAGTCCTTACTAGGTGCTGTGTGTCAAGACAGAAGACTAGAGAGACAGAAACCCAAGGGGAGCAAAAGCCTTTGCTCCCATCACAGCACAATGAGGCTTCCACAGGGAGAGGCCTGACCTCTAGGCCAGGCAGCTTCTCTAGCTGATGTTCACCCAGGCTATGGTGCATTGTGTATTCACTCCAGATTTCATCTTTCTCTGGATCCATTCTCCACTCTAGAACTGTGCTAAAATCCATAGCCTTGAGACTTGGAGCAGAGGAAGGATCTAACGTGAATGCCAGGACATTGCAGAGAGGCAGGGCCTGTGGCTGGCATCATCTCAGTAGCCTCCAGTGCAGCTTCTCCCACCCCACCATCTCAGGGACAAGGACCACAGAGGCAAATCTGTGGATTACAGCATGAGAGTCCCTCATGCTAACAGACCAAGAAGCTCCAACTCCCAATCTCTACTGTCTCCAGCTGACAGAGAGCATTTCATCTCTGTCTTGGAGGAAACTGAGTTCAAATCTTAGGTCTGTATAGAACTTAGTTGCTCATTTCTAGAAAGTTCCTTACTCTGAGCTTCTGCTTGCATTCCTGGGAAGTCAGGGAGGAATAATAATGAAATTCTCTTTTCAAGATTGTTCTGGGGAGTCAGATGGATAAATCATGTCAAGCATTCAGCCCATCATTGCCATATCTTGCTTAGACTACCTGTTTCACAGTTAGCCATGAGCATGAAAGGATGGGCTCACACATGAATAAAGATGATCTGTGGATATGGTTGGGTCAAGGAGAGACAGTTCTATACTGACCAAAGCAAATCCTTCTGCCCGTAGGCCCACAGGATACTACATTTTCCAGATCCTTTGAGTGTCACTATATGGCCATGTGACTGAGCTTTACCCAGTGAAAGAAAGAATGTTACTTCCAAGACAAAAAGTCCCCAAGGTAGCCCTCTGTGTGATGTGTTAGTTGGTGACCTTTGATGTCATGTGATCAAGTTAGTGGCATCCCAAACCAGTGGAGGTTTGTGTCCCAAATGATTACATGGAATGCAGACCTCACTCCCATTTCCTTGGACTCTGGCTCAAGTAAGTAATAAATTTAAGCATACATGGCTGAAGTTGGATGGCCTGTAATTTTAATCAGCCTGCTTTGACTAATACCTTCAGTGTTTGCATCTGTCTATAATGGCTCAGATGAACATCTGCCCATTAGCTTAGTTTTAGGCAGTGTACATATAAACAGACTGTCTTCCATCCCATCACTTTTATCTAGTTTGTCCTTTTCTTTTCTTTATGTTGGAGTACCAGCTCCTGGTCCCCTGAACTGATTTTGCCTTCCCCTGAAAAAGGCTTGAGAAGCATTGCCACTGAGAAAAGTTAAACTACACTGCTGGATCAAGGGACCAAAATGAGCCTTAGAACTGTCAGCTTCCCCTAGGTAGCACTGAACACTTGTGAAAGACATTCATTGGTCCAGGTTTGTGGCTGAAAATGCCAGCTTTGCCTACCCTGCTTCAGATGTGCTAGGTCTGTAAACTCCATACTGTTTTTACTATTGAAAAACGTTCTTTCTTGATGAAGACTCTCTTGCTGAAATGCTTTGTTTTATACCTATGATTTGATTCTGAAAGCAATGGCTCTAGCCTCCTCATCTCTAGATATGCTTGTTTTTGTTTCTGACCTTTCAGAATGATGTTATTAAGTTATAGAGTTGTCACTGTGAGCTAACCTCAACATTGGCTGCTTGGCAACATATTGATTATGCTTAACTATTGAGAAACTTTCAAATTTGATGTTGCAAGTTTGAGCTCTTACTGTATACAGGTCATAACTCCAGATGCTAGGTTTTTTCTTTTTCTTTTTTTTACGCTAATTCATTACTGCAGCTTTCAGATCTTATTGAGACATGGGCTCAAGCATACAATCACCAAAACAGCTCCTCCCTAAAGTGTAAAAGTTTTTCAAATATGTTCTCCTTCTGAATCTTCTATTGGATGCCTCCTCAGACTCTTCCACTGCCCCCATTCCCTATCTGCTAAAACCATCACCATTATATAGTTACAAAGCAGAGTAAAATACACAAGAATCTCCTATAATTACTCTCTCCTTCCAGTCCATCACCCTCTCCAGCCCCTCAACAGTCTCTACCACTCACGGCTCCAAATGTCAGTCACTTGTTACAGCCCCGGTTTAGGCCATTGTCATCTCTCCTCTGATCCACTGAGATCACATTTCCCCTTATCCCTCTGGCACTTCTTCAACAGCCTTTGTTCTGCCCTCTAAGAGTCAGCACAGCGGCATTTTACACAGTGGTCAGATCAGACGGTTCCCTAGACAAGAATTCCTCAGAACTTCCCACCTCCCTTAGAATAAAATCCAGATACGGCACCTGCTCTGCACATGTAGGGATGGGGTGGGTACCCAAGTTGTGCTGTGCATTATCTCCACCCAGACTCCCTCCTCTGTGTCTCACTAAGCCTGACTGCTCAGACACTAGCCCTAAGAATGCCATGATGCTGTGATGCTGTGATGATACTATGATGCCGTGATGATGCTGTGATGCTGTGCTCCCACCCCGCAGTTATCTTCCATTCTTCTTTCCCCATCTAGTTCTTACATGTCAGTTTCTTGGGAGGCTTTTCTTTCCCATCATATCTAAAGCTAGGGCACCTCCCCTTCCAACTTCACACTTGCCCTGCCTTGCTGGCTTAGCACCCATACCTTTGTCTATTATATTCTACACTATTTATTTTTACTCTTCCAAAGTAACCTTCATAACAATAAGCAGTTTCTATTCACTGCCTTCTTCTCTGGGTCTAGAGGAGTGCCTGGTATATCAAGGGCATTCAAGGAGAGGAATGAATAAAATAGTGCTCAGAGAGGCAATATGGGGCTCAGGAAAGAGTTTCTGCCAAGACCCAACAGTCATGCTGTCTACTCCTAATTGTGCTTCCCATGTGGGACCTTAGCCCAGTCATTGAACTCTTCTGGGCTTCTGTTTCCCATTGACAGCATGGGTTGTCAAGCTTTTCTCTCAAGGTTCAGATAGCAAAGACTAAAAAGTGTACTATATGGTTTCTGTCACAATTGCTCCACTTTGCCCTATTGTGTAAAATACTCACTCAGTACATAATGAAATGATCTGGCTGTGTTCAAATAAAGGTTTATTTATAAGCAGAATAAAAACAGGCACAATTTGGCCTTTAATCTATAGGTTATTAACTTCTGAGTGATTTCTAAAGTTTACTCTCTCTAATATTCTTGGCTCTTTTACTTTAAATTTAGGCTTCTGATAAAGATAAATAACAACTTTAGAGAGGGACCTTCTGGACCCAATTTCAATTGGTAGAAGTAGAAAAAGAGAGAGCCACATCTTCAACTAGACTACATTTGGAAATTAAAGCTGACGATGCTTTGGTGAATGTTTCTCAGATAGAAGATCATGTCAGCTGCATGTACACTGTGATGAGCATAAGTACCTTCATGGAAACTTCCTCCAAACCCCAACAGAGATTTGCTCCTTTGCCACACCCAGAAGTTGATATGGCATCCATGTTAAGATGTTGCAAAAGCCTATAACTGTCCCTTGTACTCTTCTCTACCCTCTTGACATGCAGAGGATGGAAGACCTTAGGTTGGTGATACACAGAACAGCATTCCCAAGACACACTACTGACCTTCAAAGATAAATCTCTCCAACCAGAGTTTCAGACCTAGCAAGTGGCAGTCACATTTCCAGGGGTTGTCCTTAAGAAGTACTAGCTTCACCTTGGGCATAGCCTCTAGAAGTGCACGATCCAAATGTAGGAGATGGTTCTGCTGCAGAGTAAGCACAGTCAAGTTCTCCCAAGTTTTGCCCAGGAATGTAGGCAGGAAATTGAGGCTGTTGGATGATAGATCCAGCTCCCTGAGCCCAGGCAGGGCATGGGCAAGGCTGCTTTCCAAGGAAAGCAAGGAATTTTGGGTTAGGTTTAGAACCTGCAAGTGCTGAAGTCCATAAAAAGCCTCTGAAGCCAGATACAAAAGAGAGTTGTTAGATAAATTTAAGGTGCCAAGCAGTGGCACAGACCTAAATGCAAGAGCAGGAAGCCAATGGATCTGGTTATCCTGTAAGAGCAGAGTTAGTGTCCATGGGGGTAGATCAGGAGGAATCTTGGACAGCCCCTGGCCACTGCAGTCCACAGAGTTTGAAGATGGGTGGCAGAAGCATTTCTTGGGGCAGCTGCCCACACCTGGGAGCAGGATAGTCAGACTGGGAAGCAGCAGGAAGATACCTGAAACAGAGAGAAGAGGGTGGGGTAGAGGCCAGTGTGTGAGGAAAGGTCACCACCTGCCAGCAATTTACATTTTGTGTGTTCCTTAGTCAATAGTGCCTTCCACCTACCTAGAAAGGAAGTTCTGCTTCTTACCTTCTTAGTGGAACGGGACTGAGTTACAGCTAGCCCATCACTGCAGCAAGCTCTGAGCCAGCCATTGGAGAGGGGACTCTGAGATTGATATCACACGCAAGGGTGAGGGAAAAGTCCTTCTGGGGCACATGTCCTTTGGAGGTCAGAACCAAATAATGTGGGCTGTGGCAGATACAAAGATAAGAGAGGATCTTATATTCGTACTTCTAAAAAGAACTCTCCAGAGGAGGGCAGGCCAAATTGAGCTTTGTATGGTGATGGAAATGTTCTGTGTCTGCCCTTCAACATCACTAGGCACCTACAGTAATGACACCAACTTAGTTCCCAAACTGTGATTGCTGCAACCAAAGAGCTGACTTTGAAACTTGACTTGGTTTTAATTCATCTAGACTTAAATGATCAAATGCCGCTTCGGGTGACTGTATTGGCTAGGGCATGCCCTGCAAACAGCTGCCTCTCTTTGCAGGGCGGGTGGAGATCAGTGATAATTGTCTCTGCTCCTTTTTTATGTAAAAGTTTTTTAAAATTACCCCGCGTTATTAGATAGAATATGATAAGCACCATAATTTCTGTAGCCCATGCCAGCCACTCACAGGCTGTCACATGTCCATCATCCTCCTGCTTTTCACTGGGAAGTGTAGTGCTTTATAGGGAGAGGACAACCTTCTTCTGATCATCTCAGCTTCTCCTCCTGGCTTATGTCTTTAGATACATTCAAGATAACAATCACTGTCCTGGGATTACAGATGTGCACGACCACATCCAGTTTTTGTGGTGCTGGGGATCACACTCAGAGCTTTGCAAGTGCTAGGCAACTATGGCTGACGAAAGCCAAGATCCAGCCTTCTTAATGCTCTTCAGTAAATGATAGCAGAGCTGAAATGTTTATAACATTTCCAGCTTGAGTTGAAATGGGGTAAAGCTGGCAGCTGAACACTCTTTTGAGATCTTTCCCCCTAAAGATGAGGGTCTTGTTATTGCTCATCAAGTGCTCTAACCACTGAGCTAAAGACTGTAGAAAGATGCTGTCATGTGCTCAGTTTCTCTTTACTCCCTTCAAGACCCAACATTTCCAAACTTGGGAAGTATTGAGAACCTGTCTTTGGCTTGGGTTTGGAGTGAGGCTGTTAGGTATGCCTTCCGACTTTTATTTCTGTAATTGCTGGAAATGGTTACCAAGATATAAAATTGTTATACTGAGCTTTGTAAAATGCATTCATTAATAAGGACAATAGCAGATGACCAGACAGTATGCATTTTTGGGCAGGGACCACTTTTGCTTTATATTTATAAATCCACCCTAATGACCTTGTCAATATGGCTGTTTGTCTTCAACATTTTAAAGGAATAAAGTAAAGCATAGAGAGGCAAAAATCACTTCCCAGGGGTACAAAAACAGTAAACAACAGAGCACGATTTGAACCCAGACTTTCTGCAGAATCTGTGAGAATTTTTATCTGTCACAGTTCTCTGCCATATACTCTAAAGAGACATGGTACATCACTTGGGAAGGAATTTGCAGTGTTATACTGGTTTAAAAAGATAAATCCACATGAATGTAATCGTAATTGTACCCTGTTCTTCAATCCGTTCTGTATAATCAAACGTATGTACCCACATGAGTACTGAGGAAGCTTCTTCATTTTTTTTTAACTAATATAGCATGTTTTGTGTGCGACCATGTCAAATTCAGTATCTGCTTATCTCTCACTGAGGAGCATTGGACCTATCAGAGTTCCCTTTTTTCTTTATCACAAAAGATGCTACAAAAGTTCCCTGGCCCAAAACTCCACAGCTATCTAGGGATGTGAGGGAGGGCTCCCCAGAATCCAGAGTGGGTCTCATTGTAAGGCTCAGAGGATGGATATTTTCTTAAAAGACTGCTCAGTCATTCTTCAGAGTCGCTGTCTCTCTCCTTCTCTCTTGGGATTTGAATTTCTAAGTATGGCAAACATCTGTCAAGGGCACTTGGTTGAGCTGTAGAGGCATTTACAGGGCCACAGGATGCTATTCACAACTGAGAATGGTCATCAACAGGAAAGTTTTCAAGGGAAGGTTATTTATTCTTTGGAAAACACAGCATGACTGTCAAATGTGCTATGTATGTCTTGATCTCCCTGCTTTGGACTCTGCTCCTGGCTGCTAGTGCCCAGGCCTGTAGGGCAAACAAATGAGGAGCATACCACGGGATGTTGCTTGCTTTGATTTAGCTCAAGAGGCACAGGACATCGCAGCCCCTCTCAAGCAGAAGTCTACAGCCCTTGTTTTGCTTTTTGTAATTTTTTAGATATCTAAATAACCTCTTTTGAAGCTCAAATGCCTTCTTATTAGAGATCACCTGACATCACCACTGTTGCATGAGCCACAAGTCTTAATTAATATCAGGGAATCAATTCTTAAACTCCAGAGTATGTTTCCTGATTCAGTCCACTTATTAATAAAAGGCTTACGTTCCTGAGATGAGGGCCAGTTATTTTTTTTTCTCTTTTCTAAGCCTCCCACTTTCCTAAAGGGAATAGTAAATGAACTCCAACTCAAGGCACCACACTGTCTATGAAATGGCCCATGACAATCTAACTGCATGTCCACACCACAGCTACATACATTTGTCTCCAGCCTCTTTCCCCTATGCTCAGCATGGTGAAGCATCCATCTTCCTACTGAGAGTTATTTTTCTGTATCTGTCCAGTGTTTTAAGAAAGACAGGTTGAAAATTGATTTCTCACAGACACTTCTCAGAAGGATTCCTTCCTTCTCTCAGTGGGTGACTTATGGAGTAGGGGCAATGAAATTCATTCCTACTCACCTTTCATGGCTCAGTCTTTGCAGTGTGAGCCACCATCCAACATGTATCCCACCTTGTGTGCTTACAGATCAACACACCCAGGCTGCAGCAAACTTGGAGCGCAGCTTCCCATCCACTTTCCTAGAATCCAGTATGGCTTTTCTCTGCTGCAGTAAACAGTTGCTGCCTTCAGGAGGTCACTTAAGCAGCTCTGTCCCCTTGTCTCCGTCTGCTGCTGCGGTCCTTTTCCATTAGAGGATCTTTTGATTGTGTTCAGTCTTTTTTTCTCAGTGTTAGCCTCCCTGGGATCTCCTCTGCCTCTCCCATTCAGACAGCGAGCTGCATAAAGAATGTTGGTCAGATCTTTGTGAACAGCTGTAGCATTCAAACATGACCCCAATGGCCCTGCCTTTTTATTATTTAATCTGCTTGAAGTCCAGGGCACCAAAATAAAACAGCCTTCTTAATCCGACTGTGGCTTCCACATTCTGTGGATTTATCAGCTATGCAGAGTCAAGCCTCACTGGGTTGGGGGGGGGGTGTCTGAAACAGATCCTCAACTTAGGGGTCTCACAACATGGCCAGCTGAGTGTGTAATATGAGAACAAATTGGCCTGCTGGAGGCTAACATATTTTCCACAGTGCCCTTCTTTGGCTATCCAGGGTGCACTCTGCCCACATCCTTGGAGATTAGCCATATTGACAGGTCTCCATGCCCTGAAATCCACAGCCCTGGTCTCCTTCAGTAGACATTACAATCTCTCCTTCACAGTGCCACAAATATAGCTCAGATGCTTGCTTGTTTGATTCATATCCGCCTTCCCCTCATTGACTTGACCTCCTGGTCCTTCTGACCTTTTGCAAATGTGAAGTACTTCATCTTTCTGTATTCTCTAAGGCTGAAGTTCAGGGCTTTTTCTAAGTTCTCCTCACATGTAAAACAATAAAACTGACTCTTTAGGAGCATTGACAGCAATGAAGATGGTTGTTTACCAATAGCCAGTGCTCCTGGATGGTTATCGGAACCACCATATCTAGCCATTGACCAAAGTGGGCTTCCAGTGCATGAAGCAGGCCTTTTTTACTTCTCCAGAATGTTCCACAGGCATTGTGTGACTGGTCAGATGATGAAGTCTCTTTTTATTGAGGTTGCATAAAATAAACCTCTAGCCACAGGACATATAGTTGAGCAGCTGAGTGTGGACTACAGAATCAGGTCCGAATTAAGCTTGCCCACACAACACCTCATCTTACATGGGGCTAATGGTACTCATGATTTACAACATTGTGTCCAGGATTAAATCTAGCCCAGCGTCTCTTCATGAGAATACTCCCAGGAGTTCTGAGCTGGTCTCACTGGAAGAACTCCAAGGGGAAGGCTGACTCCTCAAACCACTCTGAGGTATTAGGTTACTGAGGGAGGCAGGGAATTAACTCCCTGTTCATGAGACTCTATACTATTCCGCTATTCTTCTGAATAGCCCCTTGGGAGAGAATTTTCTCCTATGGACAGCCTACCTCCCACTCATGAGTATGGCATACATACCCTGCCGTTTTGGGAAATCCTCTTTCCTCAGGTGTGTCCTTTACCTTCTCTTTAAACCCTTTTACATCTGATGCAATGGGGACCACTCAGGGCATTCTCAGAGCACTAACAGAAAAAAGTCTAATTGTGCAGAGCCACATCATCTCAGGGAAAAGGAAATGTTCTCTTCCTCCTGCATTCCTCTCACCCCACCTTACCTCCTCACTGTCATGTGTGTGCAATGTAATAACAATCGTTTCTTGATAACACATGTCCATTACTGGTGTGCTTTTACCAGTCCCACATCATAACACAATGGATACCTGTAGACTTCACAGCTGTTCATGAACTATGATGTCACATATCTGCTTGAATTCTTCTGTCTTTCCCAGGGATCAGAAAATGTGTGTGTGTGTGTGTGTGTGTGTGTGTGTGTGTGTGTGTGTGTGTAAGGCAATAGAGTATTTTAGATATTGAGGGTCATACTGTCTTTATGGAGACTATACAGCATCCTGATGCAGAATAAAATCAGCCAGGAATAGTTCTGCACGCTTCTGCCAAAGGAAAATTTCATTTACAAAAACTGGCTATGGGCTGCCTTGGCCCAGGAGCTGTGATTTGCAAGACCTGCTAGATTTCACCCTTGTGTTACTGCTGTCGATCCTTCACCATGCCACCTTTCACTGCCCCAAACTCTTAATACCTGTCTTTCAGTACATATCCACCATCCTCTCTCCTTACCTATAAAATGAAAGGATGAGGTAAGCACTCAGACCTGGTTATGTCAAAAGCTTGTCACTCAGGCCAGAAGCATGAAAAACTCTGAAAGATGATGTACTTACCAACCTAACGGGGCTTGGACAGACTGAGGTTTGAAGTGTTTCAGTTGTTATGGATCAATTTGCTGTGTCATGCAGAACCCAGCTTGAGTCTTGGATTCAGATGCCTAAGAAGGACAGCACAGTTGGACTCAGGAGAGCAAGACACCTACAGGGAACTTCAGGGGCTCAAAGACATGTACCATTACAGTCAGGCTGTTGGGCTAATGGAAGAAGCTCACTTTGTGCTGTTTTCATGCCCATTAAGGAAGAGCATGGACTCTCAGGAACCAGCATCCTATTTGTAGAACTCAAGGGGCTGAAGTTCTGTGTGGTAAGCATATAATGAAGTTATGGCAGAGAGTGAGATTTAAGTGGGAATCTCTATTTCACATGTATGTTCTTAGATCTCCAAGAGTCTGAGCTGGCTGCTCCCACCTAAAGCACAAATACCCCAGGAAGAGAGAAAACCTCCAGAGTAGATGGGTTCCTGGGAGCAGCTGCTTGCCCCAGGGAGCTCTTTGGTTCTGTTTGTTTCTGTAGACTCTCACAGGCAACTCAAAGCTGGGCCAGATCACACATGGCCTGGAAGGCTCCAGGACACGTTGAAGGACTTTGGATGCAAAGGCTGATTGATTTATTCCATCTGACCTCAGCCAGGAGAACAAAGTGAGGCTGCATGACCTGCATGCTAATGACTGCAGGGCTCTCCCCACCCCTTCCTGAGCCAGATCCAAGAGGTGGCAAGACAATTGTGCATGCTGAGAGCAGCCCAGGAGAGATGCCTGATGCCAGTGCAGCAGGCATGGTCCATTCCCTCAAGAGGCAGCCTGCTCTGCAAAGGGGTTCTCCTGCACTAGACCTAGCAGAACATCAGTTTTCCCAGTAGGAACTTTATGTCCATGTCAGAGCCACACATTTCCTGTTGCACTGCACTTTTAGGATGGTCCTACCTTCAAAAATACTTTCTTTCTCTCATTTAAAGTTGCATGTTTCCTTACATAAATTAGTGTGCTTAACATTTCACTTCCCTACAAAAATAAATCAACAACCATTATTAGCTCTCAAAATTGATGATGTTTGGAAATCCAGCATGCAGCAGCTTTTTCTTCCAGGCAGTATTAGACAGCTATTTAAAAAGACTACGTTAGAACTAATTATATCCATCTGGAAGGAGACTTATAATAAATTATTAAGTGAAAGAAAGCAATTTGTAATGAGAATATGTACTGTATAATCCTATTTATGTAGCAAAAAAATTAGAAGCCTAAAATGATCAGTACCCCGTGTGTGGGTTTGTCTGAAGATGGAGAGTGTAGGGAATAATCGGCACTAACTGGACGAGCTGATAATTAGGTGACTGTGGTGATTTAAGAGAAAAAGAACAGTTTTTGTGTGTGTGTTTATCCTTCTCTACATCCTGAACTCTCCACAACAAGGATTGTTTAAGTCTGTAATTTAAAAACTAGACAGGGAAGGGCTTCCTTTGTTAAGTACATTTAACCTACTGGGAAATTCAGATGACCCTTCCACTGGTAGGCAAGTGCTGTGTGTATATGAGGAATGCCTATAGAAAGCCTGGTCTGACCTTGAGCTTGCCTTCTCTCGAGTCCCAGAGGCAGCTTCTCTTTCTGTGCTGATTAGGTGCTGCCATGAGGCCTTAGGATACACATAAGCCTTTTTCCTAGTTTTAATGTCTGCTTAGGTAAAAATCATGGCAAAATGCTCCTACATCTCTATCAGAGGGCAGGTCCAGAGTGAATGCTGCAGTGACCTGATGCCAGAGCCAGGTGGTCATACCCAAGGACAGCTGCTGTCCAGGGGAGTAGGGAGGAGGCCCTGGGCTGCAATTTCATTTGGTTCTAGAGGCAGTTTGATATTTGAAAGCATGGGGATACAAGAGAAACCATTTCCTTAGAAAGTCGGGGTGATCAGATATACTAGGTGTAACATCCACACTGGTTGGTTAAAAAGAAACTTCAATGTTATTGACTTTCTTCCTCCCTCTCCTCTCTCTCTCTCTCTCTCTCTCTCTCTCTCTCTCTCTCCCTCCCTCCTTCCTCTCCCCTCCCTCCAAAATCTCTCTCTTTCTCTCTCTCTGACTGTTTTTCTCTCTTTTGAAGTCTCTCTCTCTCTCTCTCTCTCTCTCTCTCTCTCTCTCTCTCCCTCCCCCTCTCTCTCTTGAAGTCTCTAGCGTTGTTTCTCTGTGGGTCTGTCTGTCTCTCTCTAGGTCACTCTGTGGTGCTGGAGCCAGAGCTGGATTCCCTTCTCTCTCTGTTTTCCTATGTGACGCAGCAGAAGAGCTGAAAATCTCGTTTTAATGTCTGTCCTCCTGATCACTTCTTCTTTTTTTTTTTTCCGTATAAGAGGACAAATACTGCTACAGATTAGTTTTAATTGAAATCATTTTGGTGATCATACAGAATAATCCCAGCTCTCGGTAGCTGAAAGAAGCATCATTATTTGTACTCTGCTGTACTCGAATTCACACTGGCAGAGTAACAGGCTCTCATCCAAGGGTCCAAGCTTCTTCCATATGTATATACCTGGACTCTCTTCCACTCAGAGTATCTTCCATTGATTGGCAGATGGGAGAAGACAATGACAATGTGGCCTAGGCAAGGCCTGGCAAAGGTACTTCACACAAAAAGAAATCCTGTGGACCATGAGGAAATGAGGCTTTTGGAGACAGCTAGCAGCCTGTACTCCATACTGTGTTTGCATTATTTCACTACAAGATGGCGCTTTCATATGTCTGTGCTTCAGATGCCATTTTCCTTCTGCCTATAGTACCTACAGCATTCTCAGTGGCCTGGCTGTTTAAATGTTGACTGATTACATGATGGCGGTTGTGGTTTAAGAATGAAATGATTTAGTGGACTCATGTGTTTGAAGCCAGTGAGGCTGTTCTGGAAAGCTGTGGAATGCTTAGAAGATAGAATCTCTGGAAGAAGTAAGTCAGTGGGGGTGGTCTCTGTTTGTATAGCTTAGACATGCTTCTCATCTGCTCCCAGCTTCCTAACTGTGGATGCAATGAAACCCATGGCCTCAGAGTCCTGCCACCATGCTTTTGCAGTCAAGTGACTGTGTCCTCTTGAACACTAGCTGAAATGAAGCCTTTCTCCTTACTGTTGGGATTTGATCCCAAGGATGAGAAAAGTATCCAATGCACTGGTTTTACTGTTAGCATTACTTTTTTAAGATAGACGATAAAACAGAAAAGAAGACAAAGAGAAGTTAAGTCATTTGCCCCAGCCCTCCAGCTTGTGGCTATGAAAGCGTGTTCGTACATCAATCAGAGAACTTCAGTGTTTGCAACAGAACCTTCACTTAGCCCAGGCTGGCTTCAAGTTCACAGACATTCCTGCCTCAGCTTTCCGTCTCATCCACCCACTCTTTGGATACTGAGTTAGAGACGGAATTACATGTAAATGCTCCATCAGGAGAGGAGGGTCGAGGTTCCTGTCTGGGCTATTCAGAGAGTAGAATTGAGGCTGCTATATGGTTTGCCTGGGTGAAAGTGGAAGTTCATGTTCAGCCCTGTGTTTGCTCTTGCTCTTAAGATAAAGTAAAATTCCGATTTAAGAGACACCATCGTCTGTCATTAGTTTAAACCTCCTTAGGTAGGTCTCTTGCTACCTGATGACAGGAAGAATTCCGTGTCATGAATTCAAGTAAGGTTGATGGTGGCTTTGAAACGTCTGTGAAGTCCTTCCTAAACCCCTGTGCAGTCCTCTCAAAAGCAGGCAGACTGTTCTGTTGGCTACAATGTTTGTAAGCCGTCTCCTGCACTCATCTTTTCGGGGACTGAGGATGGGCTGTCGGATTGCTGGCCCTGACAAGTGGGAGAGAAGCTAGCTGTCTTGTAAGGCCTCATTGTAGGCCTTACAATGAGTCAGAATTCATACACTGTGAAACTGCTGCCCGCCCTGCCTTTTTGTCCACTTTATTCTTGGGTTGTTGTTGTTGGGGATCATGGTGGTAGTGGTGCTGTGTGTGTGAAATGGGGCACTTGGTTGCAGCCCAATTCTCCAAGCAGGAAACAGATCCCTGGAAATTGCAGTGGCAGAAAAGGCCAAACTAGAAGCATTTGGGGGCACATTCTCTGTTCTGTCGTGAGTAGAGAAAACACAGACTCCCCAACCCAGTGTCTCGCCAACTGTGGCCTTCCAGCCCTTCTCCTGTATGCAAGATGTCTGTGAAGGTAGAGATGGGATTCAGATAAGTATGATTAAAGGTAATTAGTGAGCTCATGTGGCTCGCCAGTAAACACAGGCAGATGCCGGTGGACACAGCACAAATGAAAAAAACAAGAAGATCAAGAAACGAGGCAGCTTAGGAGACCTGGCCAAGGCCTCACACTGACTCTTTCACTTAGATCATTCTCTGATTGGCTACTTTTGTCTCTGCCCCCCAAATAGAAAATATAATCAAATTCATGTTCTTTTTTGATTGCTTACTCATGTTACACATAAAAATGAAGGCTTTATGTAGTTTTTGTTGGTGGGGTTTTATTGGCTTTTGGATCTTTATTATGACAATAGTGGGCTTTCTGGGAGAGATATTTTTCATATATTTTCAGCTGTACCTTAGTGTATATATGTTGCTATGCAACAGTGAATCACATCTTGTGCTTTTCTCTTTAAAATTTATTCCCCATTAGCTTTTCCAAACACATCATTGAAAATGTTTTGGGAAATACAGTTGTCTGGAGAAAGATTTACATTCTAACCCACCAATTACACATTGAAACAAGTGAGACTTGTTTCAGATTGAAAACAAACAAGGCCTGGAAAGATGCTCAGCAGGGAACATTGTTCCAGGTCCTTTCAGATGACCCAGCTCAGGTCTCAGCGCCCACATCAGACAATTGCAACTGCATCTAACTATCGTTCCAGGCATCTGACTTCCTCTTCTGGCCTTTGCAAGTATTTGCAGGCACATACACATGTTCAGATACACATAGATATAATGTAAATAAAAAGAAGCTAATTAAAATGAAACAAAAATTCAAGTTAAATTAAAGGAAAAAAAAGCCTCAAACAACAGCCCATAAAGCCATAAACTTTGGATGGGACTGCTTGAGCTTACATGTTGCTTCTAACAATTCCTGGTGGCATGCACTTGAATGAGTTATTTAACCTCTTTGGTCTCTAGCCTCAGCTTCTAAACCGAACCAGAGTTTATCAAGCTCTATTACCTATATTGTGTGTATGTGTGACATGTATCAACTAGACACTTGGGCTCCAGCTACTTCAGGAATACACTTAGAGCAAGGTCAGGTCCTAGGACATTTCCTGAGTGGTGTTCGCTGTCTTTGGGGATTATGAAGCAGGGATGTAGGTATGTTTGCCCAGAATTCCTTGCAATCTTTGCCTGTTTGTGCTCTATCCAGCTCACCTGACCTTCAGAGTAGCTCCACTAAGTCAAGCTGTTGGTGGTGGCATGCAAGATTAACTTTCTAGTGGCGGACCTGTGCTAACAAAGGGAAGGTTCTGTCCCTGCCTGAGCTCATACAGTACTGCTTCCCTTTCCGAGGCACTTGCAGTGACCTGTGAGCCATGTCCTTTTATCCAATTCAGGAATCCCATAGTGGGCGACCCCTTCTGTGTTTGAGCTACAGTGGGGTTGAGGTTTTCCTCCACCCCAGTCGTTCTCTAGCCTGCTCAGTTCCAGTCCCTAGGAGGCCCTCTTACTGAATCCCTCCCCGAGTAATTAGAAAGAGTATGTAGTCATCACCCTAGGGCTGTTTACTTTTCATCATGCAGCCTGACTATCAGAGTCTGGAGGTTGATAGCAGTGGAAACATTTGTGTCCAACAAGCAGGTTCCTTCACATGTTGTCAGCATTTCATTTGTGATTCTAATGAAGCCAAGGAGAAAATAAACTGAGTGTGGACCCCCACCCCACCTCCAAAAGACAGCTTGAGTTCATAAGTCTCTGTCTTTTGCTTTTACCATGAGAGCATTTGAAGTACAGCTTGTGGAAAGTCAGGGCACAGGGTTGGGGGATGCTGAATAGGTGAGATCCACTGAGCCATCTTGAGGAAGCAACGTGGGCAATTCTTTAGAAACTGGAATTTTTCAACGTAGTGATGCTCTGAGTTTCATGGAAAAGTAAAATCATCCTTATATGAAAGTGGAAGGGACCCTTACCACAGATCCTCAGTTGTATATGATTTCTTTGTTAGAGGAGCAGTTCTGGAGTGTTCCTGCCCTCTTCAGCTTTGTGTTTGGAGATGTACAACTTTCCAAATATACAACAGCAGTCAATGGAGCAGAGCCCACACGGACACTTTAATCATATAGATACATGATGAAAGTATCTAAGGTCTATACCCACATCACCCTGAATGTGCCTTCTCTCATTGGATCACAGAAGCTAAGCATGGCCAGGCTTGACTGGAACTCAGATGGTAACAGTTACTAGAAAACCATACTAAGAGGGAAAGATTCATGGCAGTCACTCAAAGGACGTAATCATGAGATGCTATGTGGCAGGTATGCTGGGGCAGGTATACTTATAGGTTCTAACTAGACTAAATTCATCCCAAAAAAGTTAGGGGCCAGAGTCCATGCAGGCACAGACATGATATGTGTTAGGCTGTGTAACAGAGGGAAGCCTCAGAACCTCCAGGGACTTCCTAAAGCCACTGTGCTCACGACCCAGTGAGAGCAGAAGGGCTGGGGCAATGCACCCTGGAAAGAGGGACTGAAGCTGCTTTTGAGCTCAGGCCTCTTCTTCCACTCAATTATCTACTTCGAGAGGTTTTCTTTCTCATGCACACATAAAGCTAATGCTGTTATCTGGTGTTTGGGTCAGGACTGGAGCCCTGCAGGGCACTTGAGTGGGGCTAACACTTCACTACTGGCAACACTGAGGGACTGTAACTAGCAAGATGGATGCATTTGCTGTCCTCTGAATACTGTGGAGAAGGGAAGGAAGATGGTGACCTTGTGGGCACAGCAGAGCATCAGTCCACATGTTTCCCATCCCAAGCTTCCCATGCAGCTTGTAAAAGGAGAAGCTTCCCTGCTTAGTCCAGATGTCCTGGGGTCCAGTGTGGTAGAACAGACTCTTCTGGACCCTTCAAGTTCTCTGCTGGAACAGGACTTACCCTCCTGTGAGCCCTGCAGATGTCGGTGAGGACACAAAAGCCAGCAGAGTAGGAGGCACGCAAGTATTAATGTCAACAACCATTGCTTTGGAGACTCATCAAGGCTTCCCTCAGTAGCCGCAGGGTTCCAGACATGACCCAAGCAGAGACAGGCGACATGGCTCAGCCCTGGTACCCTGCTAGGTCCCAGCACTATCTCTGAATTCTATCTTTAGCATTTGCAAAGCAGACTGACCTTAAATGTCCCTGAAGTCTCTAACCCAAAACAAAGTGCCAGATAGCTGAAGCCAAAGAGTAGCTGACCCACCCTGACCTTGATGCCAGTCCTCACGTCCTTACTCTTGTGAACATATTAACATTTCTTGCAATTATGGAAATAAGTCAATTATTTCCTTTAAAAATGGGCTTCAAGTGAGAGACATAGATTGTGGGCTGATTGCCAAAGAGTAAAGCTGTGATCTGTGCATTTGCACAGGAAACCAGTGGGTTGCCTCAGAAATGGGATTCCAGAAAAGCCTTGGTCTTTTCCATCCAGTCTGTACTTTTAAATGTGAATAGGCTGATCATCCCTGTGATCGCCAAGTGAGGCTATAATGGGTGCAGTAGTCTCCTGGGTGCCATCTTTCTGAATGTCCCTCAGCACACCAGCTCTATCAGCCTGAGAAATGAAGTGATCACAGCAGCTAGTGATCGGAAGGGATTAAGAATGCCAGGAAATAAAGGGGCACCAAGAAGAAACGAAGGAGTCAGCCTCTACTTCTGGTGCACTGTCCAGAGCAGCTTGCTCTCTGTGTGCAAATGGCTGTCTATGTCATGGGGTATGATCTTTATGGCACTCTTCAGTGATGCCTGGAAATGATTATTTTCTATTTTATCTTATAGAAGAAATATCCAGGCTTTGTAGACTAGCTCTCTTGACAAAGAATGCAGATTTATATGTGGTACAACCAGGTGTTGGACCCACATCTGTCTGACTTCCTAGCCTTGACTCTCCTGGACTCCATCATCTTGCATTCTTGCTCCAGTTCCATTCCTTGTATTTAGACAATAGCAAAAGAAAGTCTCTAAACAAAGCTTAGATCCAAATGAAAGCTGCCTTGGAGGAGATAATCCATTTATACAGGAAGCAGACCACCACTGCCTGTTTCCAGTGGCTATTGCTTGTAGTGTCACAGACAGAAAGACGGGAGAAAGGTTGCTGTCTGTTCCCCATAGCATTTAGGAGAGCTTTGCAGGACCAGAGGTGAGAAAAGAGGGACACTGGTTCAGGGAATTAGAGCCAATGTGGTCCATTCCTGTGTGGTGTTATCAATCACATCTTGGACATATTGGTTATGGCAGCTCCCCTGTTCAGAAGCTGCCCTGCAGGCTCATGTGACTTCTTTCTGTCACTGGCAAGAAGAAGAGAACTCCCTTTGATCTACTGACAGTAGCAAAAAAGGCCAGACATTTGCAGCCTTCCTGTCTTCCTTGCTCCTCAGCCCAGTTGATTGTTTGGACAACCCTAAGGAAAATGTCCCCTGTCTACCTTGGATATCCAGACTCCTCCATAGACTGTAACCTAGAAAGGAGATGAAGAAGAGACTGTGTCCTTTACATGGAAAAATTTGAGGTCTTCCGACACAGGGACAGATGCCAAGACTGAGGTCTGGGCAGATAAGTATCTCAAAGACAGGGATGGAGGACAGAGAGGCTGGAGTTCACCCTCAAGTCATCCCACTGAGTGACTGACATCTGTAGACAGGAGAGGGCCACACTCACCAGGGGGATCTCCAATCTCCATTAATTGCCCTCCATCCCAGCAAAAGGCAATTACCTCAAAGTGGATGAGGGAATATACACATGTGCATTTTTTAAAAAGCAAGATATAGCCTTGGAAAGCTACAGAAATGAAAACTTAAGAAAGTCTGTGTGGAAAAGGGAATGTCTCTTTAAATCATGTTCGGCATCCCTGTAGTATAATATACTTTAATGGCTTAAAATACAGCTCAACTCACTCAAATCACTGTCTTGATGCCTAAAGCTATAACTATTAAACAATTCTTCACTGATATTTTGTTAAGCACCACAGCACTTTGTAGTATAGACATCTCACAGACATTGGACTATGTGTTTTATACACTTTCAGGGTGAACTTTGATATACATCATTACATAAACTCTTCTTCTGGTTTTTATATATTATAACATTCTCAAAACTTGGCCTCATTGCTCCCCCGCTTACTGTTATTGGAAATAAGTATCACAGGCTATGTAAGTATTCATACTAACAAAGATTCCCAAACAAACAAAACTGGTTTTATCAGACTTAGGAGATGGTCCAGTGGTCAAAAGTTCTGTTACAGGGTCATGAGGACCTAATTTCAGAGTCTTGTTCCCATCTACAAGCCTACAACACCAGCAGTCTTGAGGGTGGAGTGTATTATGCAAGAACAAGAGGACCTGAAGCTTGCTGGCCTAGCTACAGAGGCTAGCTAAAAAAAATCTCTGAGCTCTGAGTTCAGTGAAAGATCCTGTCTCAAGGGAATAAGTTTGAGAATGAGATACACACACACACACACACACACACACACACACACACACACCACAAAAGATCAAATAAAATTGTTTTAGAGAAGCCCTTGTTGTTTTCATGTTACCATTACATTTCTCCTAGCATATTATATTATTGAAGATATTTGTTGTGGGGAGTTCATTTCCATTCTGAAACCCACATATGAAAAAAGAAGCACTCGTTCATGTACAATAAGTTGGCCTCTCTAACAGGAGCCCAGAGGATCCTGTGCATTTGCATTTTGAAAAATAAATACATATAGCTGCAAATGCCTATCCTCTTAACAAGACTAACTTTGTCATTTAATAAGGGAGATTATTCCATAGATTTAAAACCAGTTAACACATTTAAAGCTTGATAAGACAAGGCAATCCTCCTGTGTTTCCTGTTCTCCAGTGATTAAAGCAAATCCAAGGCTGGGCTAGAGGAGCTTTTCCATGGTACAGAGTAAAGACGGGAATGTTTCTTCTGGTAATGCAATTAGGAAATATTGGCCCCAGTTAATGTAACTTAAACAAAACATGTTGTCCTCCTCAAACTTGTTCAAGTTGTTAAACAGGCAAAGCCTTGTCCAAAAAAGTTAAAAAACAGGGGCATATAGTGTTTCCATGGAAACTCTGTTAAAATACTGATTTGTGGATATGATCATAATCAGACCCATAATCTAATATGACTGAATTAAATGAAAAAGAATCTCAGTTATGAAGTGAGCCCCCTGTGTAAGAACATTCTTACACATGCAGAAACATATGGGTCCTGATAGACAGTCTGTGCAGACTTCTCGGTGCAGCGCAGAACACCAAGACTTCAGTGCTGGCTGGCTGTTGTTTCCCGCCTCCCATTCATTACTCCTCATTTTTATAGAGCTGGGATTATGTGGGGGAGCAGTAAATAAAGTCTTGATGACATTTGGGTTTTTCAATATCTAACATTGCTCCCCACACAATGCCTCATATTGTTCTCATTGTCTTTTGTGACATGAGTAGATAACCCATAATATTTAACAGCTTGTGGGACAGTACAAGGTCAAGTTTTATGAAGGCCATAACTTCTTCCTGCTAATGGGATCTTGCTGAAACACCATGAGGTATCAGATGCTTGTCTTGACCTCTTGAAGAATGGATGCTAGATCAAGGGCTGGGTTTGAGATGGAGGCTTCAAGGTCATACATTTGACCCCTTCCTTGCCTTAGAGTTCTACAACTCCATTTGAGCCTGTCAAGGTATCCAGGCTGTCATGAGAATAAAAACTGCTCACATCTGAGACAAACTTCAGCCTGATGAAACATCAAAGAGAGCCATCCCCCGGCAAACTCACTGGGTTGATCACAGATGGTATTCATGGGATTTGTTTCTTTGGCAAAAATACATCTTTAGGCAAGTACAAACTTTGGGTAGAGTGTACCAAGTGACCATTCTCCAGAGCAAGACAGCTGTTTGTTTATACCTTGGTCCTGGCTTTCCAGGAAATAAATCAAAAGCTTCCACACTGGCTGAGAACAATCTTCTAGGCAGGTAAAGTCAGAGGGAACTCAGAGCTTCAGACTGTGAGACAAGGGATGTTGAGGAGCGTTACCATGGAGTCTTTCATCAGCCCTCTACTGTAGCTACATCTCTCAATAGTACACACACCTGCATGTTTGGGCACAAGGACACAAATCAATGAAGAAAGAAGCAAGCTTGCATCCTAATTGGTCTTAACAAAACCTACAGCCAGATATTGGGGTGAATGCTAAAATATCACAGAGACTAAAAAACCAACCACTAGAGTGACTTCTTACCTCTACTAAAACTTCAGACTGAATGAGGCTGAGATCCTGTCTCCCTAGTGCTGGGATTAAAGGTGAGAGCACCACTGCCTGGCCTCTCTGGCTAACTAGTGGCTGGTTTTGCTCTCTGATCTTCAGACAAGCTTTATTTATTAGAGCACACACAAAATACCACCACACTGGGGCAGGGAGCTCGAGCCTGCCTATTATTTTCCCTTCTCAGTGCTTCTCTTTCTAATTGGCTTCCTCTTGTGGCCAAATACATGAGCATGGTTTTTAAAAGTTAAATAAGACTAACGTAGCATCCAGAGAAAACAAGTAGGGCCTGGTCCTGCACTTCCATCATGTGATCTGGCCTCCTAAAGGCAACTGCTTCCAGCTTTCTCAGCAGCGCTATGTCTCACTGGCTGGTGAGCACTGCTGTTCTCTAGTTAACTTTAGACACTGGTTATTATTTTCTTTAATTTATGGTGGTTTAAAGTCTTTTCACACTTTCTCTCCTTGATATCTCACTAGTGGGTCAACAGTTAGCTTCTTCCTTTTTGTTTACCAGACAGTGGTTATAGTGTAGAATAGTCTTACATCTTTCGTGTGTGAAATAATGACTATTGTGGGTATTTCTTCTTATATTTTTTCTTGCTATGAAAAATCCCCTTCTTCCTTTACTTGCCTGTGTTTTTTTTTTTTTTCCTGTCAGAAGCTCCCTAACCTTGTTTTATCAGCTACTGCAAAAGCTTATTTGTGCTTTTCGTTGTTATTGAAACAAAGGCTGTCTGTGTAATTCTGGATGGCCTGAAGCTCTCTGTATAGATCAGGCTATCCCCAAACTTAAGGCAATGCTCCTGCCTTGGTTTCCACAACACTAGAATTACTGCATTTTGCCCATATTTCCAGTTCTATTAGTGTATTCCTCCCATCTCATATTTCTGTCTGTCTCATCTTCTCGTGAGGACCAATTCCCCTTATACCATCTATTGTTCTCTTGGCTTTCTAGGCCTGCTCTGCTGCTCGCATCCTGAGACTTCACATCACTGATTTCCTTTATCATGTTCCCTTTGTCCTAAACCCAGTGCCTCCTTCCTTTAAACATCATTGCTCACTTCACTAATAAATATTTGGAATTTTCTAAGACAGGGGAGGCTGTCTCCCTCAGTTCTTTCAGCTTTGAAAATGCCTACCTTCTAGTGTGTTATTTGATAATCATTTGGCTAAGGGTAGAATTCTGAGCTAGAAATGTTACTTCAAAATCTGCAGGCATTGTTCCCCTTCCTTTTGATTCTAGGTGACATGTAACATATGATGTCAGTCTATTTTCCAGATCCTTTGATATGACCAGGTTTGCATGCTTTACAAGTATGCCTAAGATGTACCCACTGTCTCTAGTGTTTAGAATTCCTTCTAATTTATAATGCTGAGTTTCTTGCTAGCTTTTTGAATAAAAGATATATAGCTATCAATTGCAAATATTTATTTCATTTATTTTCCAGCTCTTTTTGTTTTCTTTTATGGGAGTTTTTCTCTTTCTTTCTTTCTTTCTTTCTTCCTTTCTTTCTTTTTCTTTTTTTTTTTCTGTAGTCAGAAGATTCTACCTCAGCCTATCCTAGAGGTTCAGATCTGCGGTCCCACTGCTGCTAGCCCCAAATAACCACACAAAGGTTTATATTAGTTATAAAGTATTTGGCCTAAGGCTCAGGCTTATTAATTGCTAACTCTTACTCTTGAACTACCCCATGATTCTTATCCAAGTTTAGCCATGTGGCTTGATACCTTTCCCATTGCATCCTTCTCTTGTCTTGTTTCCTCTGTGTCTGCTAGTATCTGTCTCTGACTCTGCCTTCCTTCATCTTTATCTCTGCTTGGACTGCCTACCTGCCTCTAAGATGCCTTGCCATAGGTCAAAACAGATTTTTTATTAACCAATGGCAATAAAGCATATTCACAGTGTACAGAAAAACATCCCACATCATTTCCCCAGATGCATCTTTCTACTTTCAAATTAATTGGTTTTTATTATTTAATTTTAAATGTATGAGATTTCTTTCCTTTTTTTTTTTTTTTTAAATAGTAGCCTATTCTTGTTCCTTGGACCCAGTACCTCACTAAGCATCTTGACTCTAGCTAGTGGGTTTGTTCTGTTCTTCTTGTATGCACTGTCCTAGATCACTTCCTTTTATGTTAGTTTCTGCCTTTGTCATAATGAAGGGTCTCAGCATATATGTGATGCCTCATTCTATTGAAAACTGAAGCACTGAAATACTGACTGAAAGGGTACTGTTGGCTGCTTAGTGGGTGGGGATACTGGGAGAGCTCATCCTCATCTGTAATTCTGAGACTTACTTGTGGGGATAGAAGGCAAGAAGCTGAAGAGAAGGCGCCTAGGAATTCTCATCTGTCAGGATGCTAGAATCTGTTTTCTAGTCCAGCACCTCCTATCCTCTCTCCACCAACCTAAGTTGTAGCTATGACGAGCTTCCCTCTGTTCCTCTGGAATCGAGAACCTGCTCCCTTTTTTCCAAGCTAGGGGTGTGCTGGGGCTGTGAAATGGTGGGATCACACAGGAATGGAAAGGAGTTCACCACACAGTGAAGAGCTGCTTTACCTGCACACCAGTAGGCAACAAGGCAAGGCTGGGAAGAGTCTTAGTGCCTGGTCCTAGAGGGACAGTCATTAGAATGAGGGTGTGGTTCCTTTCTCACCCCTGATCTGCACAGTATCCTTTGCCACACCAAAGAAAGCATGTCCCCAATCCCATTCTAAGTGCCCTTGACTCTACGATGAAGAAAAGGCACTTCCTGTTTAAATGCTTCTACGGAAAGCTTCTGCAAGGATCCTTCTGCACAGCCCTCACGTGGATGTTAAGGGTTTGCCTCTCAAGGCTTATCCTGCAGTTGCAGTCTTCAGATCAAAAGTCCCTGGCCCCAATCCTATGGAGTTTGTAGAGGTCCCCTTTCATGCTCACATATTATTTAGGACATCCCCATCTTTCCAACCTCATCTGTCACTCACAGAGAACACTGGCTGATGTTTATACCTCTTAACAGAATCCAAGTCCTTAGGAGCATGTAAGCTGTCACACCCTCCACTGGTCCCCAGCTCAAAAGGTCCTCATTTGCAAAACAGTTATAGAAGAAGGAAAGCAAAGGGTAGATATGATGTGGGAAACCATGAAGAACAGAAAACGGAACCTCTTAACCTCTGAGCCATCTCTCCAGTCCCTAACGGGGCCTCTTAATAATAGCTCTTCTTCAGGTTTAGAGAAACCGAAAAGCAGTTGTAACAACAAAGTGAAGAAAGCTTACCCTGATAGATGTGACATGATGGGGATGGCGTACCTTTGTGGGAATGGCAGGGAGCATGCGCTTTGCCCACATTGCAAAAGCACCCTGCTTTGCTCTTCTTCCCACTGGCTGAAGAGTATCTCTTCCTTCTATAAACACATGAAATACAGGAAGACATAAAAAAGCAGAAACGCAGTGTGGGAAATAGTGGTTGTTTACTGTTTAGTCCCGGGCTGAGATTATTCTGGGGGCACAGAGTTTCCATGCTAGAGATCCTTATCTGCAGTTGCAGGACTCTGTAGACAAAAGCAGACACACCACATGAAAAGTGATCTGCCTGTTACCAGAGTCCACCTCAGATGACTAGTTACCTTGGGCAGGAGCTGTGCATTGCTGTTGGCTACTGTGAACTGTAACATTTAAAGAGGAGTGAAGTGGCCTGTTATTGCAGCAGCTGGTGAGGGACAGTGGGATGAGCCAATGAGATATCATTCTTAGAAGCCTCTATGGATCTGGGAACATGGCGCTGGTTTTGGGAAAGGCGCTTACTGACTCTGGCAGACTGAAGAGTCCTCATTATTCTTCTCTGGAACCCCTGAAGGAAAATGATCGTGCATTCTGAGAAAATACTATAATACCAAAGATAACCGTTACTGGGCTTTTACTGTGTGCCAGACACTGCTTGATCTCACTGTATCATCTCAGCTCTAAAATTGAGCCGAAGGATATTAAATAACTTGCCCAAATTCCTTCCATGGCCGGTAAGTGGGAATGCTGGACTCTGATCCTGAGCCCACAATAGTTCTGTGCTGCTTCTTGGCTTTTTCGGTAGACTATGAAACAGGAAGGAGTGGATTCATCTTTCAAGTGCTCATGTAACCCTAAGAGAAAGCAAGAAGAACTAGAGACTGTAGCCAGATGGGGAGAAGAAGTTCCGAGATGTGGCTGGGATCCTGTTCTTTGGGAGGATATTTAGCATAGTGCCTATGGATAGCAGCTCTGATCCACAACATTCTGAATATGGGGATCTGTATGATGATGGCCTGGCACTGGAATCAGTTGAATTACAGTATGGAGATATCTGAGACTTGGCAGCATCTGAAGGATTCTTTGGTGTGGTGTTACTCAGTGAAAGCGAGAAGTCTAGATTCTGTCACTCAGACTCTGGGCCTTGGAACAGAAGCTCTGTTCTGTGTTCCAAGCACCCTAATTTTGAACAGGAGTGAGGGAGCTGTCACAATCAGTGAATGATGAGGAGAGGTGGGTTTGGGATAATCTGTACAGGTAGTTCTCCAGAATGTAATTGAGAGTTCTTTTAAGTCTTCAGTTTGCACATCTGCCAACACATCTGCCTGTACTGTCCCCAGAGCAGCATGGTCTCAATCTCTTTGATGCTCTCTAAAGTGAGCACTAACCTCTCATTGGCAAGCTCTAATAGGGAGCCACACATGAGATGGTTCTGGGAAATGAAAGCCTGGCCTCTCTTCTTCAGTGCAAGGCAGGCAGACCACCTATGGAGAAGGTGGTAAGATCCAGTTGAATACCACCCACTAAGTATTCTAGACCTTTCTATGACCTCCAAGTTACAAGTTACAAAAGCATTTATCTTTGTTCCTTCACTGCCCAACACTCATGCCCTTGACTTTCTTGTCCAAAAAAGGAAAAAAAAGAAAGAAAGAAAGAAAGAAAGAGAACAAATAGGAACCATTGTATCCATTGTATTTGGAAAAGCTTAGGAGGATGGTTAATTGAGAGTGAATCACGAAAACCAGGAAACCAACTGCTCCCTTAATGTTCCACTTCATTATCTTACCTTTTGAAAAGGTGGAAGATTTCTGGTCATCATTATTGTAAAGTTTAGCAACCAGTCCTTCTTGGAAATATACATGCTTGCCTCTTTTTTTTTAAGAAAAGATTTATTTGTTTTTATTTTATGAGTATGAGTGCTTTGCCTGCATGTGTGTCTGTGTACCATGTGAGTGCCTGGGTCCCCTGGAGGCCAGAAGAGGCCTTGAAATTTTCTGGAATTGGAGTGATGGCTATGAACCACCATGTTAGTGCTGGGAATCAAACCTGGGTCCTCTGAAAAAAAGGCAAGTGCTGTTCACTGCTGAGCCACCTTTCCAGTCAAGTGCTTGCTATCTTCAATGAGTTACTTAGAGCAGAGAAAGAGCCCATGCAACTCATACTGGTGTATGCAAAAGGCATCGTGTTCCTGGAAAGATTGTGCCGAGTGAAATATTGTGTGCTTAGCCAACTTGGACCATTGAAGACACTAAAATGCTGATTGGTGCTGTGCTTTGGAAGGAGACTGAGAAAGGTCCTCCAGTATTCATGAATGATACTTTCCATGAAGTAGGAAAGGCAGTATGCATGCCATAAATTTGCCTCCCATACCACACCTATCATTAGCCATCACATTTGCCCTTCTCTTGTGAGGAGAAGCCTCAACCTAGACCTAACTGACTATGTCAGAATGCTGTCCACTGCAGACAACAGAAACCAAGCTCAAATTAGCTTAAGTAAATATCAGTACATTAAAAGGAAGCGAATATTTGGCATCTGAAGTAGGTGGACACTGTTTCACAGAACTAAAACAAAATAAAACAAAAACCCAAAGCTTTATATAATGTCCAGTACATTTGGATCTAGGACACAGCAGAAGTCTCCAAGGCCCCTGGTTTCCTATTTCAGTTTTCTTTGTGTGTCAGCCATGTTATCAGCAGACCCTCTTCATCCAGTGGTCCCCTTGAACTCGATCAGCAAAAGGCAGTGGAAAGAAGAGCTCTTTTTTTATGGCCCAAAGTTTCATTCTGAGAACACTTCAATTGAGAGTCCTGGGGCTGATTCCCAGTAGCATAGCTTAGGTCAGTGCCTATCAGGGGCAAAAGAGGAAGGATTAATCTCTGTGCCTTGGGAATAAAGAGTTAACTCTACAGTAGACCTCATGAACTGAAACTGTAGCTATACCGGTCCATAAAGGAAATGATGGAGTGTCCATAAGACTGAAGGGCTGCTCTGCCCTTCAAATAAAAGAATATGTTTCCATTCAGCAACTTGTATTTGCTCTCCCTGTCCAGCTAAAGTTGGAGCTATCTCTGAAACCTTTCCAGCAAGCTGCTGACCTTTGCATACCTCTAGCTGCTGACTTATGAAATAAGTAGGCTGGAATCAATGGCACATTCCAGCTTCCGGCTTCACTCATTACCCATCTACGCCACAGCCCTATGGACTGCCCTAGAATTGGCGGCCTTTGTTACCATCCTCAATTATATAAATTGGTCATTTCGGACCCGATTATGCTGCACAGTTACAAAGAGCTATCCTGCAAGCCTCCCAACGTGGTTTAACCAAGACCTCAGAAAATTCCAGCACTGCTTTTGGAGGGCCACACTCCAAAAAAGAGAATACGATCCCTGCCGCAGATGACTCTGCCCTGTTGAAAGCTTCCTGGGTGGAAGATTCCATTTGCCCAGCAGAGGCGGCGCCCACCAAGCTCCTCTGGCGTGTGTACTCTGGGTAGAAGTAATTATTTTTATGAGGCATTATTCATGTCTAGTCTACCCGAGGGCCACCCCAAATTGTGTTTCTCTAGCTATTAAAGGCTTTATCAGGCACGCAGAGTCTCCAGCGGCTTCCTCTAGGGAAAGAGAAGAATTCCTCTTGCAGTCCCCCACCTCCAAGGGCAATTTGCTGCCCGTGTCAGGGCTACAACGAGAGGTTGGCACCTGAAAAGAGAGCAAAATCTTTTTCTTTCAAGTGAAGCTGGAAAATGGGAGTCAGGGGTGAAAATGGGGAGCCAGGGGTGTTTCTACATGGCAGCTGGAGGCACATGCTTGCCTCGTTGTGAGCTGGCAGACTTTAACATGCTGAAGCAATGTTTGTTAGATTTCTCAAATTCTCAGTGTGGCCCTGGCTCAAATGAATGTAGATGTTGTTTTAGAGCTAGGAGAGATTCATTTTAATGTACAGATGTAGCCACTACAAAGGCCCCTTTTCATCTACTGAAGGTTCTGTTCCTTGCTAACTCCTTGGCTCTCAGTCACCCTCCTTATTTCAGAGAACTGGTAGATGCCGCTAAACTGCAAAACATTTCCCATCCCCTCATCTCCCAAGGCAATGACCAAAGTGCTGACAATAATAATTAAGATGCCTTATGAAAGAAAGCATGTGCAAGCTCTATACCCTTCCCCAGCCTGCCAGTCATTCAGAGGCAAAACTGTCTGGAAGGGTCAAAGGTGACACATCAAGGCTGAACTCTTCAGCTTTCTTCTGTAGTGCACCCCCCAGGAAGGGGTCCCCTCACTATTCGGGGGTTCTCTAAGCACAAAAGCGTCCTCTCCTTTCCTGCTTAGCTCTGAGATGAGACAGTAATCATCAACTGAGCTGTACCTCAGACACTAACATCCTATGCCTTGATCAGAATCTAGAAAAATGAAAGAGAAGCACAGAAGAAACATGCCAAGCATGTGAGATTGCTAAAGCCAGGTTTATGCTTCAAGCCAGGACCAGCAGAGGTAAACCATGGGCAAAAAAAAGGGTAAGAGCAGCAAAGCAAATACGTACTGGGCACAATGGTAGAGGAGATGCTGAGGTCAGGGTGGTGGTTCTCAATCCTATACCACTCAGTATCCTTCCCTATAATATGGAATATGTTGGCTTTATTTTAAGATGAAATTAATATGAAATATAACTACTTTCCAATATGCCACTAAAAGTAATTTACAAAATGTTTCCACTGTAATACCTTTGTAAGAAATACAAAGATTGTAACTTATAGTGGATGGCTTAATATGTAAATATTTTAGACATTATAGCCGGAGGAAGCAGAATGGCATAGGCAGAAGTCATCCCACCACTCTGAGGTAGAAGCTGTCTAACACAATGGCTTCTCTGAGTCTATAACACTCTTGATAGTAAACCTGTAAATACAGAAAAATAGATCTGGTTCTTGCTCACACATGGGGCCACAGCTATACTTCTACAGGTACTTTGTTTCTCTATGTAACTCTTTCAGGACTAACATTTGGATCCTGTTTCCAACCAAGCACTTCAGCCCCAGGCAGCCATAGAGCCATGAGACACATAGAATTATGAGGGACAGACCCATAGATTGTGGGTTATCTAGACACTGAATACAAGAACATCACCAGAGTTCCAAAACAAGGTTCCTAGGAAGTGATGCAAGACCAGTTGTGAACCAAAGGAGTAGGGAAAATGAGTATCCAACTTCAGGGTCAGGTCATGGCCCAATTTCTAGTTCTACCAAGCCCTTGGACCTTCAGGGCTCTAATCCACACAGTGACTTTCAACTGTGTATGGGGGGAGGTGCATGTGTATAGAGGTACACATGTAAAAATTAAGAACAGATGACATCAAAAGTCTTCTCCCAGAACTCCTTTTGTTTTTTGCTTTGAGATAGAATCTTTCACTAACCCGAAAGCTCACTGATGGGCTTGACTTGCTGGCCAAGCAAGTCTGTTTCCACCCTCCAGCCTAGGGTTACAGACATGGCTGCTGTGCCCAGCTGTGCATCTGAACTCAGGTCTTCATTAGTTACCAGTGGGGCCATATTCCAGTCCCCTACCTTTTCTTCAAAATGAAGAAACTACATTTTTCCTTGAGGATTGCGAAGCAGTTAAGTATGAGGATTCAGTCAGCTCTGACTTGACCATGGTAGGCCTTTAGTTGATGTTGTTTCATATGTCTAAGGGACTCGCTCTTATTTCTTGCACCCATGTGTCCAGGTCCACTTCTCCCTAAGAAGCCTTCTAGATGGGAAGCATCAATCACCCACCCTCAAGCTCAACCCTTCAGACACTTCATATCCTCAAAAATAAAGGCAATAAGATCCCTCTCTACCCATGAAGGCTCAGAGCAGTGCTTCTCAACCTGCCTAATGCTGAGACCCTTTAACACATTCTTCAAGTTGTGGAGACCCCAACCATAAAATGATTTTTCTTGCTATGCTACAATTATTTTTGTAATTTTGCTACTGTTATGAACTGTAAGGTCTGATATGCAACCTCTGTGAAAATTATTCAACCCAAACACTGCTCTAGGGACTCTCAGTTCTTACAAACTCTCAGTGCTGTCTTCTAATGCACCACCCTAAGGAAACAAATAGAGATGCTAACCAAGAAAGTGAGCAATGGGAGGTGAATGCAATCAAGGTACACGGTTTGTTATGTACTTGAAATTTTCAAAGAGCTGGTAAAAAAAATGTTATTTTATTAAAAAAAGAAAGTGCTAAATTTGCAAGGCATAGTGACAATGTAAGATAAGCTTCTATTCTCCCCTCTCATTGGGCATCCAGGACTGGATCAAAAACCTTGAATACAGCTGAGGCTTTTTACACAGTAGTCAGGCGATCCATGCATGTATAGATTGAGAAAAAATTGACAGTCATTGCAGCAGGGCTCTGGAAAACCTCCAATCTCTCAAAATCACCTCTTAGAGTAGTTGGATACCTACAATCCTTTCTCTTTTGAAGATTGTGGTGGTCCCCAGAAAATGGTCTAATTTCCATGGAAACGGCAGCCGAAGTGGGCATGGTTTAGGCTGTTGGATCTGCTGTTTCCTTAGCATGCCTGTGAACATGTGGTCCAGCAGTAGGAATGTGCTTCTCCTTCCTCCGTATCTCATTAGTTTCACAGTATGTTAGGGACTGGAAGCTCAGAGCCATGGCCTTTGGGTCTCCTTTAGGATCATGGAAATGACATGGGCAGAGCCCAGGACTTGTCTGAGTCTTCTTCTTGGGTCACCCACTATAGTTGAGAGCTCCATTGCTTGTGTTTTTATGTCATAAACAAGTAATTACCATGAATTGTAGTGCTTACCCTTTGAGTGTACGTCCAATGCACCTCTATCTGAATTTTGTTTAACTTCTATCTAAAGCTTCTACCAGTTTGGTTGGTGGTTGAATTCCGTATCTCTCTTCCCTTCCCTCCGAGGCTTATCCAAAGCTCTAGAGGGAGAGGGCTCCTTAGTCATCTAATCGTGCTTGCATTTTTGAGTCATGCAGGCCCATCTGGTGTTCTGTTAATCCATATACAAGTCAGTGCCATGGCCTCCTTCTTCCAGGGAAGATCACCTTAGAGTCACTTGGCAGTTCTTGGGCCTCATTATGACAAGCCTGCTGGGCAAGATCCCTGCTCTTACTGAGTTGTCTGTTTGGGGACTCTGGGATACTGTATCCTGTCCAGCAATAGCAAGGATGGTAGACAAGAAGCCCAGGGGTACTGTCACCGTTCAGTACTAATAAATGAATGTGAATTCCAGAGTGGCTTGCCTGTACTAGAAGCACCATCTCAGAGTAGGAAGAGAACAGACATGTCACACATCTGTCCCTGAGGTCTGCCAGTGACCAGTGAACTATCTTGGAGTTCTTCTTTCCCAGCCCAAATTATCCTTCTTGCCAAGCAATCTCAGCAGGGGCTGGAGATTGGATGGGGAATACCAGAGGACCCAAGTAGCTCCTCCATTTTCTCTCCTGACCTTAGGTTCCTTAGGCCCTCCCCAGGATTTTGTTTAAAAACTCAACTCCTCAGATTTTGTTCCTTTGCCTGTGAGTTTCTCTGTGTCTTCTCTTCCCGGAGGCCAGAGGCCTGGAATGCTTTAGTTGAGGGAATGGAGAAGGGCCAGGGGGTGCCAGGAAACTCTGGGGAAAGAATGCTGGTAACAACTGTGTTTCCAACTCTTACCCCTGAAGAAAGCGTGAAAGGAAGCTGGTTAACTGCCTCATGGCTGGACTGCCCTATATTTACTTATTCCTGCACTTCTGTATTTATTTAATATCTCCTGGGCCTTCAATACTCTAGGGGTCCCTTTCAGGATGGAGGGACACTGACAGCTTACTCATTCCTAAGGGCTCGGTCTGTGGAACCCTTAGGTGTAACCTTGCTTACAAGGGTTCAAACTTGTCTGTCAATCAATAGTGAAGGTCCATTCTTGTTCCACAGCCCACCTTAGGAGACCTTCCCAGTACAGACTGTTGGCGAAACCCTGAAGAAGTCCCTTGGGCTGCCAAGCATGTGTTTGGGAGCATCCTCTTAATGACAGGAGATGGCTTTTCCAGCCTCTGCATCTGCCTGATTAAACTAAGGGACAAAACTAGTATCCGTGACTCCAGGGCTGGTTCCCAAACATCCCAAGGTCTGGAGACTCCGTAAAGTTTTGGGAAGCATGCTTGATTACTCCAGAGCACTGCCTGCCCATCTTGCTAATGTATCCGGGTTCCCCCCTCCCTCCAGACTCCGTCGCCTTGTGTGCAGCTGTTCTGGGAGGGTCTGGTGCAGCTGGACACATCTGCCACCCAGGTGTTTGACTTTGGAGAATCTGGATGGCCAGAGGGAAGCAGGCCCAGCTCATACATACATGCTGTTCCTTTGGCTGAGTGTGGTGTAGTCATCTTTTCCATGGTAAATGAAATGAAGATTCTTGATAAAGATAGAAAACAATGGTCTTGTTGACCCACCACCAAGAAGGCAATTCTGCTGATGACAGTCTAGCTCTAGAATGATGGCCAGCTTTGTTTATACTTTCTTATTAAATCTTGGTGCATGTCTTATAAAAACTAGGGACATTCAACTTTGTCAGTTGTGTCAGCACATAGATAGACTTGAGCTCTCTAAAGATCCATTTCCTCTGCAGTTTAGGATTTTGCTCTGACCTAAAATACTCTCTCCATCCTTCTTATTTCTGCTTACTGAGTTATTGTAAATTCCAGCTCATGACAGTGACCCTGTCTCTTCAGGGAGGAGTTACATAAGCTGGTAATTCTCAGACTCATGTCAAGACTGTGACTAAGTCACAGAAGCCAGCATTAAAAACTGAACAAGTCAAATTCAGCTTGAATATTTAGATAAGTAACATGAAAATTCTTGATTCTTAAACAGAGATTGGCAAATGATTTTTGCTGATACTTCTAATTTAAATCTTACATGACACATACAGACACTGATACAGATGATACTGATACTGAGAGCATGTCAAAAATCAAAGTCATTACCTTAGACTTTGTAGGATGAGGAAATCAAGAATGAAGACCAAGTTCTTATCTAAGAGTTTCAACATGTGACTTCTTTATGTGATCCTTGGTCTTCTTAGAGCCTCAGATGGCTGGGAGCAGTAGTACTGCAGTCCTCTTGAGGTTTGTCAGGGAGTGAAGTATCTATGACCTCTGGCTAACAACTGCCACATAGCAGAATGCCTAATAACAATATTAATTACTGTATTAATTGGAAAAGAAAACACACACTTGAAATCTCAGCATTGAAATCCAAAGATTTAAAAGTTCAAGGTCAGCCAGTGCTGCATAGTAATATTTGTCTCAAAAATAAAATTCTAGTAATACTACTACTATTATGTGCTATCAATTTTTTTTAAAAAAAAATATTGATTCTGTGAATATGTGCACATCATGTGTGTAGGAACCCATGGAGACCAGAAGAAAGTGTTGCATCCCCTAGAACTAGACTTACAGATGGTTGTGAACTACCCAATGTGGGTGCTGGGACCAAATTCAGGTTTTCTGAAAGCACAGAAAGTACTCTTACTGAGCCATCTCCTCAGCCCCTGTGATTTATAGCTTGATTTGTAAACTAATTTTCATTATGAAGTGTCTTACAGTATGTGAAGATATGACTGCCAGCCGAGTAGTCAAAATGTTGCATTGCATGCATTAATTTATTTGGAAGCAAATGCATGCTGGAATTTACCAAACTAGTTTTCTTGAGCTTTTGGGTTTATTGCATGTGTTAGAAAGAACAGGAGATGGCACAGTATCTTGCCCAACTTCAATGCCTCTGATGTTTTGTAAGAAAACACAGATGTTCCCATATCCACCACACTGGAGAGCTTATGAAGCCCTAACCCCAACCTTGCTTCCTCTTGGATTGGCCTTGCTAGAATTCTTGCCTCTCTGACTTATATTTTCTTCAAACTCAGCTTCAACCCTCGAATAGCCTGTGAAGGGAGTAAAAATAATAAATGGTGTATGCTATGACTTAATACTATCTCTTGATGTATGCTATGAAGGAAATTTAACCTGGTGGAACTATTGACCATAACATCAAAATATTCTGTGCCTCCCAGAGAATATTGGTTCTTCCTAGTAGTGGAAGTGATGCTGTCCCTTCCACAGTAGAAGCATGCATTAATAATACCTTTGTTGTATATAAAAGAAAAAGCAAATATTAAGGAGTTTGAGAATTTTCTTGGGATCCCTATCACTAGGATATTTAAAGACAAGGAAAAATTTTTGGAATCATGGAAAAGTGATAGTTATTTAAAAATAAGCAGTTTCCCAGGCAAGTCATATTATCCTAATAAGGAGTGCTGTTATATCAGTTTGCTGTTTGGATATAGCAATTTGGGATAAATTTTGTAAGTGTGTGTGTGTGTGTGTGTGTGTGTGTGTGTTTTACTTATCTTTCTGGATAAGAATTTTATTTTGCAGAACAGCTATTTACATTCTGAGAGTCATGTTGATAGAGGTGTTCTTGGCTTCCAACCCTGAGTTAGGCTGTAGATACAAACTATCTCAGCTCTCCCAGGGCTAAGATTGCCAAGGAGGTCACTGCAGATCACCTGCAGTTGTGCCATGTGACCCTCAGACGGGTTCTCATTACCAGATTTAGCAAATCAAAAGCATTTTATCTGGCACTTCAATGTATTATTCAAATGCAATCTCTTTCTAGTACTTGTAGATTTGCAGGTTCTGCTGCAGCATCAATAACTAAGAACATCTATATAGCATCCTACAAGATGCTAAGCTGAGCTGAGTCCTAGGACTCTCTTTTCATCCACTGGGCATTTGATGGACCCCAAATCACCACAGTTTCCACACATCCCAGAAGAGAGCCAGGCTTGGCAGCTTTGCAATGAGCCCAGAGTCCCCCTCAGGAGCTCAGTGTCTGGTCAGTTCCCCTTTTCTGCAGCATGGACTCTAAAGTTGAAGGACTGAGCCATCCCCCAGCCTTGTGGGCTGCCCATGAGAATATTTTTACTGTTGCTTTGTATTAAACACAGTAGCAAACATTCATGTCAGAGGTGTTTGGCAAATGTATGTGGCCTTTCTATTATGGGTTTTGAAAAGTTTGAAATTTGACCCTTTATTTTGTTATAATGTCTTTGGCGAATGTTATTAGGTGGCAACCTAATAGGAATTATTGACTAGGGGCCTATAATATGAAGCTTATAATTTTCTTAATAGGCAATGATTTGTGTAGTCCCGATTTAAAGACAATGAAACCTGAGGCTTAAGTCTTTTATTCTGAAAGGATGCAGGGATGCAAATCAACTCTTAATGTATCACCTTGAAACCTTTATTGAAATTATATTATTTGAAGAGTTGTGTCAGCATAAAATGATCTGACAAAAACCATTCAATGCCAGGTTCAGCAGCCTTGGAAAGCTGGGGGAATATAGGTTTCTTCAAATGATGTCTGGAAAATGCTTCCAGATTACCTCAGGCATAAAGAAAAAATTATTATTCCATTCCACAAGTCCTGTTAATTCTTTTCAACACTGATTCAGTCAAGTAATTAGAACCCAAATGGAGGAAACATGTATAATTGTCATTTATTAGACTTTACTAAAGGTGACTGTCCCAAGAAACTGACCAGAATGAAAAGTGGTTATAAAAGAGATGTGTGAGCCAAGACACCTGGCCTTCTGCCATGTGTCCCCACAAGCCAGGCTTGGACAGTAGGTTGAGAGGGTTCTATATTAAAACAGACTTCTACAGCTATGAGTCTTCAAAGAAAATTCCCCACCTTCATCTTGTCAATCAAAAGATAACCTGAGCCCCATTTCTCCCCACTCCCTTTCAGATCTTCATTATTTAAGAGCATTACCTTACAGTGTGAGAAAGTTTGCCTCCCACATACCACAGGGAATACTTCTGAAGTGAACTATGCATTTGGTAAGGGGCTAATATTCAAAGTGCCTCCTCTGCTTTCATCCTTCTGTTTCTTCATTTGGTATCAACTGAAATATGCGGAGTGTCTGCTGCTATGAGATGTCTCCCCTTTTTTTCTGAAATAATGCCTTACTTTAAAGATGAGTTCCCAGACTTTCCCGGGATGATGATGAACACACACCCCTTTGATCTATATTTTCCAAAATGTTGTTGCTACTTGGTCTCCCTCCCTTATAGTGTTTTAAGAAAGCTTTTGGGTTTGTCAGCCTGATACCCAGGGGGACAGTAGAGCACCCTCCCAACTTTGCAAGGGTACTTTGTTCTCAGTTTCACCCAAATTAGTCCCAGGGCTTCAGTTGTCTTTTTCTGCCCAACATTCCATCATGTGATTCATTAAAAGTCTTCACATGAAATACTTTGCAGATGAGCTATATCATAATTCATATTACAGTTTTTAGTTGCTATTCCTGTGGGAAGTTCTTTCTCTGGACATCCTCAGACCTCTGGAATGGACTTGCACTGCTATAGCAAAGGTCAGAGTTCTCTCTTTCAACACTCCAATGCCACTGGTGGCCTTATTTCAAAGCCTGGGTTAATCGTGAAATATTCCAAAGAGTTACATTCCAATTCCTTGTTAGTTCTACTTGCAATTAACTGTTTTGAAAACAAACAGAAGAAAACATTTAAACAAATGTGGCTTGGCTAACAACTATTACAGTGGACTGTTAATTAAGGCAAGTTGGAATCCCAGTATGCCTGGCTTTTTTTTTTTTTTTTTCCTATAGTAGCAAGCAATCTTTGCCATTGTGTACAAAGTAAAAAACAATCCAGGGATACTGTCAAAGTGTGGGCTGGAACTGGACAGGAGATTTGAACCCAGTGTTCACACTAGCCATCACTTTGCTTGAGCTGTCTGACCATTAGGGGACTAGTTTTTCCAGAGAAAACCTGGGTAGGCATTTGGTTCCAGAAAGCTAATTTCTACTCACAAGCAAGGAGCAGTGTGGGAAACCCTCCTCACTTGTTGCATTTATTACTTTACTGCACTGCTGCTTTCTATAACAAAGAGACAGCTTCCTATTGTGGGCCTCTACCCATGGATTAAAATATGTTAGAACTGTTCAGTCTATGGTCAGGTGAACACAGGGAGGTTGCAGGGTATACCTCCACTAAGAAAGGATCATTGTCCCCAGTTATCAGCAATTTGCAAGTCTTTAAAACTCTCTGTGGCTAAACACATGGCCCATGAACACACAAAGCTGATGGTGCCATGTCAACGATAATCTTCGTCAATCCTGTGCCCTGACCCATCCGGCCTTGTTCTGTATATACCACTCCAGAGCAGCAGCTGGCATTGTCTGCATGGTGGAGCATTCCTCTCAGTAATCCTGGAGAGTTTGCTTGGTGTGATTTTATAAAGTATTTACACCCCAATATTACACTCTACAGAACATTTTTGTTTACAGACAGTTTAGATTTACTATAGGTGGGCTTTCTGTTCAGTCTCAACATATTGTCATCAGTGGTGCATTGGTACTGAAATAGAAGAAAATCAAAGGCCCGGAAACACATTTTTCCAGGAATGTAGCCAATACCATCATCCCACAAGAATACTCTAACACACTTCATGTTTTATAGTCTTATCCTTGCCCCACAATTTTTTCTTCCACAAATGAGGCAGTGAGACTGTCCTTGTGGAGAAAAGAAGTAAAATGATGTCCTCAAGGCTCACAGCAGTAGTCTTAGAAAGAGGGTTCACAAACAATTCTCCAGCAATACACTTCATTTCTAATTCACTGGCAGTGCTGGGACTGCTTTTCTGTCTCCTGGATGAGCCTTCCAAGAGCATGTGAACATATTCTATGGCTGGAGGGACAGGGCATGTTTAGAAACAGGGGTGTTTGTTGAAGCTTTCATGCCAGGCCTGGTGAATGCTATTTAATAAACCGGATTTGTGCTCCTAGGGGTAGATTGCAAGTTGAGGCCAAGCCTGCAGAAAATGATTTCTAAATGAATACAATATGAAAATGTTATTTTATTTCTAGTTTTACATGTGACATTGTTATTTGGAGAGTTTCAGATTACCCTTGAATGCGTGTCTATTAATGTGATATGAGATGCAGGCATGATTTCATCTTGAGTGCATTTGAATATAATAGCACTGGAAATGTAATTTGTATTCTCAAATTTTATAAAGCAAAATAAATCAATCTTGGGGGTGGTAGGCATACTGAGCATATTGCATTAATTTCTTTGGGGGTTGTCTCAAGATAATTAACAAGTTCCCTTTGCAGAACCAAGTTCAGTTGTGATAAAATCCCTATCTCATCTGAACTCTCGGAGCCCTTCATACATATGCTGCCCTCATCCTTTTCACCCCCAGGAAGTGGGAATATGGGCAAGGCTTCATAGACTTCACCTTCAAACCCTCTTGGGATTGCTGGTTACTGTCCAATAGAACTTTTTGCAAAGGCAAAAATAGTCTAGATTTTGATAGTGCTCACAGCAGCTGGTGGGTTCACAAAGCTGTTATGTTCTTAAAGTGTGATTAATGCAACTAAGGAGCTCAATGATGAACTCGATTCACTTTTAATTTAAAAAGCTACATCCTCAACAGCCATCAATTTTGATAGCACAAAATCGGAACACCAGAGGTAGCTGCCTGCACCTATATTTGAGTGAATGAGCCACAGACATTTTAATAGCCCAATGCTCATGAGTGATGCTCTCTGTCAGTCCAAGATTGGTTCTCTTTAATGATTGGACAGCCCCCTATAGTTCCCCATCCCTTGCCTATTGTATCTTGCATCTTTATGACAACATACCTCCTACATAGCACTTACTGGGCTTTTAATAGATACAGAAACAGAAATAGAGGATGAAATTGGTTAAATGAGATAGAAAATTACAAAGTGGAGAAAAGAGAAAAGTCTAGAAGGAAGACATTGAGGGAGAGGGTTCTGAATTGTGTAGTGTTGAGCTGGTTTGTACCCAAGCCCTTTTTTCAAAATGAGAGTTGCAAAAGCCATCATCTATATAGTTTAAATCTGAAGAGATGCTTGTGCCTGAAATGTCTGAGTGTTTGTGGAAATGGGCTTGGAGGTCTTCAGAATGACAATGCTTTTAACAGCAGGTGATGCTGAATTCTGAAGACTACCTATGGTGATACTTTGTTGTAAAAGATTTCTGATGACTTACGGGTCAGAGTCTGGACCTGCTGCAGCCACTTTTAACCTCCTGCCCCCAAAATGACTCAGACACTTATATTAATTTCATCCTGTTTGACCTATGTCTCAGGCACATTGCTAGCTAGCTCTTTCATCTTAATTCAATCCATTTCCATTAATCTGTCTGGCCACGTGGCTATGGCCATGCCTTACCTGGGCCCCTTACATCTTGCTTCTTTGGTGGCTGGATGGAGTCTTTCTGACTCTGCCCTCCTCTACCTGTCTCTGATTTTCTGCCTACTGCTATGGTGCTCCACACAGGCCAAAACAGTTCCTTTATTTGCAGAATGATATTCACTGCCTACAGACAAACATTCCCACCACAATTCTTTGTTGGTGCTCTAACAAATAAAGCTTGCCTGAAGATCATTGATGTCAAGAAGCCAGCCACTAGAGAGACTTACTTCTTACCTCTACAGAATCCTCAGGCCAAAGGGGGTCTGTCTCCTCCCACCTTCTATTCCTCTTTGCCCAGCTATCGACTTTCTGTCTCTACCTCCCTAGCGCTGGAATCAAAGGCATAAGCCTCTACCTCCAGGCTCTGCTTCTCTTTTAGACTGGACCAGTCTTATGTAGCCCAGGGTGGCCTTGACCTCCACATCTTTCTGCTTTCTCCTCCCAAATGCTGGGATTAAAGGTGTGAGCCACCACTGCCTGCCCTCTATGGTTCCCTAGTGGCTACTCTGCCCTCTGATCTTCACCACAACTACCCACATATTTTCATTTTCAGGTCATCTTGAGAGGCACATAGTATTGTATTTGGGGATATGTTCAGTATTGTGTGAAAAACCAACCTGTGTTCTGATGGAGTTGGTGAGCTAGGAGCCTTGGAACATTCTGATCATGTGGAAGAGAGGAGTACCACAGAAAATATGCTCATGATTTTCTGGACTGTCTAAAAAATTTCAAACCCATGGAATGGTGTTTTTATTTTCTGCACTCTCGTTGGGATTTGAGTTTCACTAAAACATTTTCTGCCCTTGTTTTCCTTATTAAATTAGCAAGACTGACTTGAAGCAGAATACACTGTTAGGGCTTGAGATGTTGTTGAAAGAACTAAACAGATGGGCATAAGAAATACCTCAGGTTCTACTTAGGTTGTGGAGGATGGTATAAGGAGTGAGCTGGCTGACATAAAAATGCTTTCTCTGATAAAAGTGAAAAAGAAAAAACATGTGGAACAAAACAAAGGACACCGAGTGATGCTTGGCCTCATGTTTTACCCTTATTTTTTTATTGTTTGGTTTGTACTTTAAATGATTTCCATGCTAAATAGCAAACTGTGTGCACTATTGGCCAAAGTTTGTGCACTGTCCTGTCACCCACTGTTTGGACCCTTTGCCTGGCATTTGTTCTGCAAGCTTTTGAGTGGGTACTCACAAATAAAATCTGGGCCTGATGCTCCTATAAATATCCTTAGTACCTACAGCAAACGTCAGTAATGTTTTTGCTGTAAAGGGACAGATAGTAAATGCTTAGGCTTTGTGGGCCTAATTGTGTCTCAGTTGTAATTCCTCAGCTTTGGTATTATAGGCCCAGACAGTATGTAAACAAATGACTGTTCCAATAAAACTTTATTTATAAAACAGGGCTAGATTTGGCCCTGAACTAATCCCTAGCCTAGGGAAAAGTCTTCATATGTCTTGGAATAACACTTAAGACCTTTCATCATTCGACCCTGTCCTACACAACCAGGTCCCTTTGCCCGTTTATCTCAATCTTCAAAGCCCTGTAATTTTGCCCATGCTATTTCCCCCATTAAAATCCCTGTTTCCTCTTGATTCCTATTTTGTCTTGAGTTAGATTTCCTTGCCATAACATGCACAGATCCCTTGGCTGACTTCATATCCCAGAATTCTTTGCTTCTGCCTATAGTGTAGCCCTTACCATGGAGCTGTTTCTCAGCAGCCTGCTGACAGGGTGAGTGATCCATTTCAATTATTACCCAACTGAGAACTTAGCACAGTGAAGGCCAGGAAAAATAAAAACTCGTTAATTCAACCCACCAATGTGATTATGAGTCTCGGAATCATAGAGTATTCTTCAAAAGTCTAGATAAAAACCTGGAAAGTCCAAATATGATATAGGGAGTCAGGGTTATTCTGCTGGAGTTGGCATGGGGAACACAGCCATGTGGAACTAGACAGACAAGTTACCATCAGGATTGTAGGAGCCCTGGACAGTAGCCACATGGCCCAGAGGAAAGTAAGCCAGAGAAGCAGTGTCTTAGTTAGGGCATCAGGCCTAGGGCAAGGATGTAGCTCTTTGGAGGGAGATCAGAGAAAGTCGGCCTGCCTGTATGATTAATGGGGCAGAGGAACTGACTCATGGGGAAAGATTACATTGCCTTGAGGAGACGGGGTACAGGACCAATAGAGGCATATGATAGCAGACTCCAAGTATGTGGGATGGATAAACACCCTGGAGGGAGCAGTAGATTCATTAGAGGGTAAATACGAGGGCCTTCCAGAAGATGGGAGGGTGCTCCGAAGGGACACAGGGAACCACTGGGAAACACAGGAGATAGCAGGTGGATAAGGCAACTCTGAACTGTGGGGAGAAGGAAGTCCATAGGGAGTCTGCTGTGGAGTGACTATTTCCGGAACTCATTGCAGCTTGCCAGGATCTTCCCCTTGATCTAAAAGGATGGCATTGGAACTCCTAGTGCAGGGAGGGCAGCTGGGGAACTAACTGCAAAGATGGAGACAGTCTTCTTACTCTTCCTAGATACCAGTTGTGGCCCTCTTCTCTCAAGTCAGTTGCTGTCTGCTCTTAACAAACCATAAGCCCGTCCAGTAAAGTATGTCCGGTCCACTATGCTTTGGACTCCTGTAAAGTATTATTACCAGCTGATGAGATTTGAGCTCTGGCCATTTTACTTTCTAGGGGGAAATGTGACAAGCCTGTTCATGTGCTGGTTGTAAGGTCCCCACCAAATGCACTGCCTGAACTTTCTTTCCTCTCAGTCTCTGCCACTGCAGCCAGCCTTTTCTGCTGTGTTAGAAAGCTAGAAAGATTTGCACAGACACAAGGAGCTCTCTAGTCCCTCCTTGTCCTGGGGGAAGGAAGTGACTGGGATGTGGACACTAGGGGACCACTAAGGCCAAGTCACTGCAGAGTGAAGTGACTCCCTCGCAAATATCAGCCTCGTGACTGCTGCCCTGCAGATGCTGTGTCTCAAAAGAACAAACAAACAAACAAAAACAACATGTGGAATATATTGAGTCCAGAAAGTAATAGTTGAGAAAGAAATTGAAGAGATATTTAGCATCCCGATATTTTTTATGACAAATAGTCACTTGTGTGTGTGCTACAAATAGATGAAATTTAAAAATGCACACTGAAGTAATGCCACTACAAAGAACATCTACACTGAGTTCACTTTGTGCCTGAGTTCAGAGTGCAGGATCCTTGAGACACCTTACCTACAAAAAGAAAGGTCAGAGCTGTGAGGTCGTAGGTGTATGGTTCACTATTGTTTTTTTTTTTCCTAGTATGCTTATGGCAGATCCTGTCGTGATGGATCATTTCCAATGGCAATCTGAAATAGCTGTGTAAAGGAATCTCTGATGCTTTGTTTTATTTATAATCTGTTCCAGCTGTAGGCATTCAGATGAAACTTGAATTCTTCCAGAGGAAGTTCTGGACTGCCAGCAGACAGGTAAGTTCTAATAGGCATCTCAAAGCATGTGCTGTACTGTCATTACACAGGTGTCTCCATATAAGGGGCTGGGACAAACAGCGCCAGATTTCTGATGAATGTTTGTAAAATGACTTGCCAGCTTGTCAGATTACCATTCATTTCACAGCAAAACTTGGAAGGCACTGCATGCTGGGCAAAGCAGGGGATTTGCTCTTAGGGACTGTTGGAATTATGAAATCAAGAGAGTGGCTTTACAAAAGAAGTTTCTCTCTTAATATCAGGGCCTGTTGTCATTCAGAGAGACTTATTTTTCTGATCACATTGTGATGTCCAGATAATTTGTGTTTCTCCTTGTTGCTCTGTAGAAGGCCACCATCACATGGCCTGCTTTGCTGAAGCATGCATCTGCCTTTCTTACCAACATACTTCAAGGACATGTTGTACCTTGGAAAATACAAAGCATTCTTCCACTTTACTGTGTTCTATGAGCTAAGACATCCCAGGGGCATCTGTCCAGCATTCAACAAAAATGTCGGCTACTAAGTTGCTTCCACCTTCCCTAAATTCTGCCACCTAAATTTTAGAAGCGTATTTCCAGAAAAAAATGATAGCAGCACATAAAAGGCAAATGAGCAATTCCATATTTAATGTACACTATTCACAATTGGGAATCAACCTAGAGACCCATCCAACGACGGATACATAGGAGCTTATCATTTCTTAAATTATGATATGATAGGAAACTACTAAGAACATAAACAAGAGTTTCCTTTTAAAGTCATTGAGAAATAGTTTTAAATTAAATAATGACATAATTATATCTTTTGTTACCAAAAGATCTGAGATCTTTAAGAGATACCATCAGTGTTGAATGACAACATAAATTAAGAGGGATGGAAAAGAGCCAGCCCTCCCCACATTGTGCCTTTTTTTTTTTTTTTTTTTTTTTTACTATGATTCTGAACTCATACAGACTCTAGAGAGCACAGCCAAGTCTCAAAACGTTCCCTGTGGGTGAAACCTGGTTCTTGCATCACAGGCCAGAGCTAAGCAGCAGCTGCAGCAAATGCTGGGATGAACCAGTAACATAGTTCCCTGTTTCCTTCCCCACAGTGTGCCTCCCTGGATGGCAAATGCTCCATAAGCTGTGATGATGAGGTAAGGTGGCCTCCTGGTCATGTTTCTAGCCAAAGGGAAGTGTTAGGCAGTGCATTTTCACAGAAGGAATGCTGCTGTGATAGAGCCAGGCCTGACACATCATTCTGGGCCATCCTCCAGAGAGAGAGAGAGAGAGAGAGAGAGAGAGAGAGAGAGAGAGAGAGAGAGAAGAAATTTGTTCTATCACTCATTCCCAATTACATAGTTAGGTTCTGAGAGCCAGTGGAACATATTTTAGATACTTCCTTAACTGCTGTGTTGGAATGTTGGTGTTTTACTTGCAAGGAGTAATATACATTACTCCCATTTAAAGAGCACAGTGGAGTTCCCACGGCTTTGTCTCTGTGCCTCAACTTCTTTCCAGCATCAGAACACTAGGTAAACTAGGTAGAAAGAACCATTGGCTCTGTTTACAGGTAAGGACGTCAAATATGAAGCAGGCAGGCCAGGGTGTATGTGGCTGTAATCCCAGAACTCATCCAAGAGGTGGTAGCAGGAGGGGCAGCCTAAGTTCACGGCCAGCCAGGCTACATAGAGAGTTCTTGGCCAGCCAGGACTGCATAGTAAAACCCTGGCAGAAAGAAAGGCCTGGGCATGGAGATTAAAGGGAGTTAAAGGAAAGAAAAGAAAACCAAAGATGAGATAAATGAGTGGTTTGGTTCATTTCATGTAATTAGCAAGCTGCAAATCTGGAGTTGAAAAGTCTGGAACTCGCAGGTTTCATTCAGACATTGCTATTTCTCCCTAAGATTCCTCTGTCTTTTCCTCTTTCCCTCTGCCTCCTTTGGAGGGGGAAATTTGAATCACTTGGGTCAGCAATGGAAGAAATGAATGTGTCGCTGTCTTCGGCCTGCCCATTGGACTGAGTCATGGTGCCTTTCTGTTTCCGCTTAGGTTGCCTCTTCCTCTGTCTGCTTTAGCTAAGCATCAGTCAATTCATCAGCTAAACTTTATAATCAGATATTTACACTCCTTCTGGTTGCCACAAGGATTTCAGGAACGTTTACCAAACATAATTTCAACCCAGAAAACATAGGTTAGGAGTAGAGTTTTTTAATGTAGACAAATGGAAAACAAGAACATAAATATAAAAGGGAGTCCAGGACAGAGTTAGAACAACAAAAAAAAAAGTTTGTTTCCCAGTGGTCTAGCTGCCAGCTTAAAAGAAAAATTGTTAGCATACCACTATCATTGTATGAGTCACCATATCGGCAGAACAAAAGCCAGTCTGCCATGTTTTCAGAAGAAGCCCAACCTTTTCTGATCATCACACCAAAAATAATTTTCCCTGAGGAATGATCAACACCCTTTTCAATAAGTGTGGGGACAACTTTCCTAGGGTAGCCACTGGGGCTCAGATCTTCCCTCTGCCTTTACGACACATCAGCATATTAGTACTAGCTGTTGGGTTAAACTCCATCCTCTTGCCTCAATGGCACCAAAGGGTGTATCACAGACTACAGTGAGTATTGTTGCAAATCCAAACTACATTTAGAGAAAAGAGAACAGTTGCTTGGCAAGATGGACGGAAGTATGGATGTCAGTTTGTGAACTTGGTCGGATGAATGAGTGGTTGGCTACACATGCAAAGTTGTTTAAAGGATTTTATGAGAGGTGATGTTTTTTATAACTCACACCACCTAGGTGTATTCCCCATATGCAGACAGGTGAAGACAAGTCTCTACCTGGGCTCGGAAACATCCAGCGTGTTGGTTGCTTCTTGACAGGCAGCGTGAGTGGTGTAGGATGGTGTTTAAAGGCACAAGCCATAGAATCAGACCACTGAGAGTCCAACTATGATTCTGAGAGTAGGTAGCAACATCACCTTGGACAATTTTCCAAACCTTTCTTTGTCCCGGCTTCTTCAACACACACGAGGTATAGAAATACTCAGATCTGCAGTGAAGAATGGCATGGGAAAAAATGAAAAACTTCATCATAGCTCGTCAAAAGGCACACTCACTACTTCTAGTTCTAGACCAAACATGCACCAGACTGTTCTTCCCATAGAGTGGAGACTCACCTGTGCCTAAAGTACCAGGCGGCAATGGCAGGCACATTAATGAACACAGGCCACAATGCCCTCAGTTAGTACCACAATCATGTGACTATGTGACTATGAGACATACCCATGTCCTAAAGGATCACATACTTTAAAAAGTAAGCTTTAAATCGACCCTCTCACACACGCTTGTTGTTGTAACTTGGGTCTGAAGCTTGTGTTCCAGTCTACACCTTCAGATTTTCATCCATTTTGCTTTTGACTATTAAGGCTCTGCTCTAGTCAAACTGATTGACTTTGCTTTAAGTGGGAAAGCTACCCATGAAATCCCTCTTAGCCTCAAAGCCACAGTTTCAGCAGATCCCTGCCTCTATCATTCTTTTTGTAACGTGTAATTAGGCCTATGGAGCTGTCTCTTGTAAATGAAAGTTTCCCGTACCATGCTGCCATTCGCAAATAATCATTCAGAGGCTTAATAGAAATTATAAATGCTCAACTCTTACTTCAGGTTTGTTACTAGTTAACTCTTATGTTTAAATTAATACATATTTCTATTTATTCTTTGCCATGTGACTCATGGCTTGTTACCTCATTTTTATACATCCTGCTAGCTTGGTGACTGATGGCATCTGTCCAACTCTGCCCTTCTTCCTAGAATTCTTCTAGTCTGGTCACCACACCTATACTTCCTTTCTGGCTACTGGTCAAGCAGTGTTTTATTAAACTAATTCTAATGACAAATCTTCACAGTGTACAAGAGCTTTATCAAACAGCAATTTCTCTTCCCCAGCTGACCCCAAATCATCAAATCCCTCATTAAAGTTAACTTCAAGGCTCATTCTGTACCCATGCTTCTATCCATGCCACCACACTGAAAATGGTCCACTTTCTTAAACTGCTCAGACACACATTGGCTGAGGGGCCCTGTAAATTCTTTGTCTCCTCATCAGCGCACTCCAAACCCCAGCAAGTGCATTTTGTCAGGGTAGTTGGGGTGTGTGGACAAATATATTTCTAGGGGCATGTGATTGACAGGAGAGAGTCATGGAAATGAGGAAGAGTTGTAAGGAGCTCTGTTCCACCCGGAGCTAATGTACCCTCCAGAACCTTCAAAAGAACACTTCAGGCACTCACACATTTCTTTATAAGATGATAACTCATTCTTTCTGGGGTATAAGTGCCTGGATGACCTTAAAGGACAGAGTAGGAAGACTGACTGTCTCCATGGTACTTAGTGGATAGCAGGAGAGATGCACGTATGATTTTTTTTAACAATTGGAATATATGCTATCAAGAAGCTTGACATACCAGTCAGAGTCAGCATCTCTCAGGAGGCAACATTCAAATCAGCAGAAGTTGGAGAACTAAAGAACATTTGGAAATGATGCCCAATGCATGAAAAGGGACATACAGGCAGACTACACTCCTGCAGGGACACCAACATGACAAAGAAGGCATGGTTGGCACTGAGGACAGAAAGGCCATGTTCACCTCCCATTTCTGCATGACCTAGCAGTACAGACACTCTTCACTCACTCACTTGCTCATAAACCTTATCACTTACGGACAATGCCAGTATTTTGTAAAGACAAAGGAAGGTTAATGACTACCCTGTGAGAGGTCAAACTCTTCATGATAAATGTAGCTCTATACTCCTTCCAAAGAGACAGGGATTAGTGTGGCTATGACTCACTGAGACTTTTTGAGACCTGGTAGGAATTTCTTCTGACATATGAAAGATGCCTTCAGTGATGACAGAGCTGAACAGAGCTACATCCAAGCAACTGGAAACCTCCATGTCTAGAAACACACAGGCCACTGAGTCCACAGGTCACAGGATCATTTAATAGCTAGTGTGAGAAGGGGTGTGCATGAAGCTTGCCAGACATGATTTTTCAGAGTTACCCTTTTGCAAACAATGATTTTTAAGATTGTTTCTCCCTCTCTGTCTCTGTCTCTGTCTTTCTCTATTTTGTGTCTAAGTGCATGAACATGTAAAATGCAGTAAATGTCAGAAATCATCTTGGCTTGGTCTGCTCCATTTATTGAGTCATGGTCTCTGGACCAAACTTAGGGCTCACTGATATGGATACTCCAAAGCCAGCTAGTTCTGTAGATACTCATTGTCTCTGCCTTCTGAGGCTGGAATTACAGGAGAGCTTCTGTGCCAGCCCATCATTTACTTGGTTCCAGGGAATCTGAGCTTCCTTCCTCCTGCATGTAAAGCAAACATTTTAACCACTGTGCCTTCTCTGCAGCCCAAAATTTGGTATCTTGATTTGATAGTTGGTCTACAATGAGAAGACACAGCAGGTGATGGGGAAGGCGAGAGCAGTCTGTTTCACAGTGACACACTGGGGATCTGGTTGGGAGACCTGGAGAAAAAGGTACTGAGGAGTGACACTTCTGTATGACAGAGATTTAGGGATCCAGGCCTCACCCTCAGATCTAAGATCTCTCTCACTTTCTGTCTCTGTCTCGGTCTCTATCTCTCTCTGTGTGTATATGTCTCTCTGTATGTCTTTCTCTCTGTCTTTGATACACACACACACACACCCCAAAATTGCAATGCTGCACAGTATTGAGCTCCACCAGTCAAAACAAACAGAAAGCATCTTCCAAAACAAACATTGCAAAGCCCTGCTTTCACCTCCAGGACCTCCTGTTAGGAACTGTGCCATGCTTCTCTTTCTGAGAAACTGTAGCACTCTGGCATGTGGATGCTCAGAAAAGGGGACCTGGAAGGTAAACATTCTTCACTGGTGGGTGTTTATTATACATTCTTTTTTTTTTTTTTAAAAAAAAAAAAAAAAAAACAAAAAACATTTTTAAGTTATCTTTTCATTTATTTATTTTTTCTTTATTTTATTTATTTATTTATTTGCCTTGGTGTTTGCCTGGAACTGGAACTACAGACAGTTGTTAGCTGCCATGTGGGTGCTGGGAATCGAACCCGGGTCCTCTGGAAGAGCAGACGGTGCTCTTAACCGCTGAGCCATCTCTCCAGCCCCTATTATACATTCTTTAAGCTTTTGCTCATCACCAGCCAAGTGCTCAACCTTCATTCTCATGGGCATCCTGTCCCACATGGGCCTTCTCACTCCCCTATGGAATTGCAGTAGCTGCCTCACCCCTGCCTAGAACACCCAGGTATTGTTCAGAGTCACATTAGTAGCAACAGTCAGAGCCTCTGGTTCCAAAGCTACTATCTCAGCCTTAGGCTCAATAGTGCCTTCCAACGAACACTGGAATTGGCACTATGCCTTCTCATTACCCACCATCCTTTCCTTCCAGTGTGCAGCTTCTGAGTTCACACACCAGGATTTTGGCATCAAAGCTGTGTGTGTGCCTCAGTTGACTTGAGTCAAATTCTCTGAGCAATACTAACAACAAATCGTTGTAGAAAAGTTAAAATAAACAAACCAACAAAACCTTCTTCCTGCCTCTCTCTTTTCCTCTCTCTACATTTAAGACCAACCTTATCTTGCATTGTCTAAATCTGGCTGGGGAGCACACATTACCCCGTGTGTCAGAACTTGATGCGCTGAAGCTCTCCAAGATTCACCCTCTTAGTAGACTCTTAGGGACATGATGATGTGCAAACATCTTCCGAGATACCAGGGTTCATTTAAGGGGAGTGACGTGAAGGGGTTAAGCTAGAAAAAGATTTTTTGATTTCTTTTCCACTGGAAAGGCAATTGAGTCATATTTATTATAAGTGGCAAAAACAACTGATCAAACCTAATAGTGGATGATTTCATCCCCTTTCTTACCTACACCTAGTACTGGGCACTCTCATTTCAAGTGGAGACTCCACACTACTATACCCTTTGGCCATAATTTAACTCATTGGTTGTTTAGAGAGGTTGTCTGGGAAGTCATATGGTCACTAAAATGGGCTTTCAGCATTTACAGGCAGATAGCATAGTACTACTTGTACTCAGAATGTGATGTCATCTTCCAGATCCAATGGCCTTGGTCTCTATCAATGAACAACACCACTGAATGACTCAGCTCTCTGCTTATGGTCTATGACTTCTTGATGATTTGTCAGCTTGCTTCTTGCCTAATGAGGTGTCCAAAAATTTTTTTTATAATCAGCAGAACCTTAAAATTCAAACTTGACCACAAGCAAGTCTAACAGGGCATGCCTCTGCTGGTATTCTCATGGAACAGGAAAAAGATACACCTAAAAATGGTAACAGGCTAGATGGTCCAAGGAGCAAACAATCATGTCCTCTTGGAACCTGGTGTTCTCAGGACAGAGGAAACAGATGTGCCCAGCAGCACATGCCAACTGGAATGTAGGATGAGATGGTTTCTGGAAACCTGGCGGCTGGGACCTCCTGGTTCTTCTTTCTGTCCTTACCTGGTAGGATGTAGATCAGATCTGACCATGATCAGAGGATCTGTTAGTGCTTTTAGAGATTCTAGTCTGTCTTTGGCTTTTGTACCTTCTCCCATACCACATTTCTTACACAGTGATACTTACACACAGAAAACCCTCTTAGCTAGATCTGACTATTCTTTTGGGTTCAGATATTAGCTTAAGATTTTCTGTGTTCATGGATCTAGGTAACCTACCATTGGAATCATTCTCACTTGGCTCAGCAGACCCTCGCATCAGCCTCTTTTGGAATTTTGTTTTAAAATATAATACACCAAGAATTTGTAGATATGATCTGTCTGACTTTTCTGCTTTTGTTACAGTCTTTTAGTTGCTCTGTGGTTACTCTGGCAGACCAGATCTGACTTAACTATCTATAGGTTAAATGCTTTTATTCTTCAAAGAAAGCTTTCTTGAGCAAGCAGGACCTGAGGCCCTAACTGTGTCTTCTGCACAGGGGACTACCCAGCCAGAAGTAGAAATAGAGGGCTGATGTCATACAACACTGGGTTTAGATCCCACAGGCTTATTTGTGTAAACTTGAGTCTCAGTTCTGTTCTTTGCCCAAGGAGAACTTCCCTTTCCTGGCCATCCGAGTGTGGATGGCCATCTGAGTGTGATGACCATCTGAGTGTGATGACCATCTGAGTGTGATGACCATCTGAGTGTGATGACCATCTCAGTGTGATGATCATCTGAGTGTGAAGACCATCTGAGTGTGAAGACCATCTCAGTGTGATGACCATCTCAGATCTCAGTGTGGAAGGCCATCTAAGTATGGAAGGCCATCCGAGTGTGAAGGCCATCTTATATGAGGAAAGCTTGTCTTTCCTCTTCCTATTCTTGCTCTTGCTCTTCTACCACTTTCTCATTCTTCCTCCTTCTCCTTGTCTTTACAGCCATATTTTATATAAAAAAAAAAAGTATAACAGTTGTGATTTCTTTACTAAGGCTTACCATTTCTCACTTTGTGGCTTGTTTGTTTTTGTAAAATAAAAATATTAGAGTCGAGAGAACTAGGGAAATGACTCAGTGAGTAAGAAAGCTCCCTGTGCGAGCATAAAGATCTGAGTTCAAATGTCAGCACTTATGTAAGAAGCTGTGCCAGAGGTTGTAGTGCAGACAGGCTGAAGCTTCCCAACACAGTAGCCTAGACAGCAGCAATCTTCTGACTCGTGAGAGACCTGTCTCGAGGGGACAAGGCAGAGAGCACGTGTGCACATGCCCCATACAGACATACCCCACAACACAGGCACCAAATTAAGAAGCAGCTTTCAGTGCTGGTGTAGAACTCTGTGTTCTTTGGGAAAGACATGCCACATGCCTAAGATGTTAGTGTCCCAGTGTCCTGCCTCTTCCAGCCATTACTGGCCACTGTGAAGACCACAGAAAGCCAGATTGGCAAGAGCCAGATGTTTCCATCTGACAATGAGTGTTGTTGAGGACTTGCTATAAGGAGAATTATTGAAACATGTTTACTGAGTATAGTTGTAACTCTATTTTAAAAAAAACAAAGCAAGGAAGGGGTCCAGTGTAGTAATGGAGTCTCTTTTGGTCCCAGTTTTTTGAAATCAATATCTTTGAAGTATTTTCCATGTTCCTCTACAGTGATAATTTTCCTCTGACCCATCCTAATATGTCAGGGGCCTCCCATGCTGTTGGAGGTTTTTTCATTCTCACTCCTGAGGACTTAATGATACCATGCCCCTCTCTGCCCCGCTAGTTGGTTTTAGTAAAATAATAATAATAATACCTTGTCTCCTGTATTTTGTTGGCCAGTATTTACAATATTAGACAGAGAGAGATATGGACCAGCAATAGAAGAGATCAGTCAGGGATGTTTGAATAGGAATTAATTATCTAAATAGGAAAACAAGACAGAGACTATGGGAACATCAGACTGCCTGTGAAACTAGGGGGAAATGGCCGATCACTAAATGAAAATACAATTCACTTCTGTACTCAGTACTCATGGGTATCCTGAATGGCATGGGCTAAGTGCTTTGGGGATATCTGTATCTGCAAATGGACATCATGACACTGGAATCAGTAAGGACATGGACCCAATGTTAACAGTATCACTCACAGCAAACTAATAGTATAATCCCAGAGCAGATGTTCAAAATAACTTTCTACAACATGCAAAAGCACATTCACTAACTACAACACTTACAGAAGATTCAACTATAACTCAGGTCATCTATGAACTGAGTTTATAATTGTCTTTATTTAAAAATATCAGCTAAATTTAAAAATAAATCTACAAAAAGCTTGTGGCTACCATCTCAAGGAGCATAGCTTTAGGGGATGGTTTCTTCAGTGTTGTCTGCCGAAAAGACCTAGAGTTTCTTCTGATCCTCGGCATGATGGGAACAGTATCACTATGGCAAGAGCTTCTGCAGGCAGGAAGAGGATGAACAGGCAGGAAGCATCCCCGTCTCCTTGGATAAATGAATCCATTCACCTCAACAGTCAAGCCTATTCTACTCCCTGCACACAGAAGACAAAGGCAGACAGATCTCTGTGAGTTCCAGGCCAGCCTGGTCTACAAAGCAAGTTCCAGGATAACCAGGACTACACAATGAAACCCTATCTCAAAAAAACAAAAAACAAAAAAAAAAAACCAACTCAAAAAAGACAGCTCTGGAAGTACTTCCGTGTCCTGTCTGCTCCCCAGCACTGACCAGAGCAGAGCGAGAAGTCTGAGCCAGGTCTCTCAGACTTCCTCACTGCTTCCTTTCATGGGTGACAAAACCAACCCTGTGCCTAGGCCAATGTCCCAGCACACACCAGCCTGGTGGTGGCCTGGAGCTAAGCGGAATTTAGCTCAGGGTAAAGATATGTTACAAATTAAATGTTGCCATCGGTATGTAAAGCTGCAGTAAATAGAAACTGAGTTACATCAAGGACAGAATTAAGCCCTAAGTTTAAACTGCACAGCACTGTAATTAAATCTTTGCCCGTAGCAAGCCATTCAGGGGAGATTAAAGGAGCTGGGGGGAAGCAGGGGTTTGTTTGCCTTTACCTTGCTCCTCACAATTTATAAGTCTGAGCTACCAAAAGCTTGCAGCCCTGCCCCCACATCCAACTCCCAATTAAAAACACAGTTTGAAAACCTTTAGGAGGCCTGAGGGGCCCCTTTTACAGAAGGCTACCCTTCCCCCATGCCTCAGTCCACGAACAAATTAAAAAGTATTACCTGGTCCCCTGATGGTCTGTCCCCCCCCCCCAGCTGACACGGTGTTTTCATTAATACATCATTAGAGTAATGACATTGTGCTGGCATTTGGTTTTCCAAATGGCCGGCACTGCAGCCCTACACATAAAAGCCTGAGGGCCTCTGAACACTTTCTCCCTGGGAAAACAGACACACTTGAATTCATTACTTTCTGGGCCTATATCCATTGCATCCCAATCCCAGTCTTTCTTCTAAGGCCCGTTTTCTTGTTTGCTTCCTTGTTTGAACTTCCTTACTTTTGTAGAGTCAACCGGGGATTAGTTTAACAATGACCTTAACTCCCACAGCCAGCAAGTATATTCAAGTCCCTGAATTCAACTTCCCCTTTTCTCTCTGACAAAGTGTGTGTGTGTGTGTGTGTGTGTGTGTGTGTGTGTGTGTGTGTCGGGGGAGGGGGGGTTGTCTCTGAGTCTGGAAATGTGTCATTCTGTGTAAAAGCTATCTGAAGCCTGAAGGTAAAGTGTGTGTTCTGATTTTCTAGACTGTGAACTGTTACCTCATAGACAATAATGGATTCATTCTGGTGTCTGAAGATTACACACAGGTGAGCTGAGGAAGCCCTTCCAACTCCAGGAAGGAAAGGGGACCACATGGCTCTCGGTCTAGGGTGGGACAAACTATGGAGTTAAGAGCTGGAGACGATGGTCCATCTGTAAGAGGCAATGGCAGATTAGAAGCCTCTTTTCTCTCAGAAGGTCACAGATCACTTCTCAGCAGCCCTTAGAGGTTTTTGTTTGTTTGTTTGTTTTTTCCTCCAGGGTGTAGAGCTGGCCGGGAGGGAGAGGCCAGGGTCTGTCAGTTTGGTTACTACTCTTAAATGTTAAACTTACCGAATTCTTTGCCTCAGAGTTGTCTGAGCTAAAGAAAAAAAAAAAAAAAATGTCAGTTCTTTGCATAAAGATCCCCAGATGTCATGTGAGACTGGGTGACATGGTGCACATCTGAAGTCACAGTGCTTTCTCGGTAAGATTGTTGGCAGAGACAGGAAAGTCCTGGAAGTTTACACATGAGACCAACAAAGAATGACATGTAAAAGGTAGTCAGCAATACCCAAAGTTGTCCACTGTTTGTAACACCTATCCAGTGGCACATGTGCACACCACACCCATACACTAACTTATAAACATGTGCATGCCTGTGTTTGTGCACATATGTACAAACAGCACTCACATGCACACTCACACAACATAAATTTTTAGAAAGAAATTTTTGCCTCAATGGTGGAGGTACTTTAAAGAGCTTAGGTAACTTTAATGAGATTTTTTTTTTTTCTCCTTCTGATACGTAACCTCTATGTACACACACACACCACACACACACACACAACTTTCAGTAAAATCATCTGAAATGTTTCAGGAGTCAACAATCAATCCATTTATGTTCAATAAATTAATTCACTGTTTTTAAACATTGCTCTGTAAGATCTGAGCATAGAAATTTGTTCATTTAGAAATAGTGACTTCAGAAAAAGGAATGTGATTTCATTTCTGTTTTTTTTTTCTCTGAAAGAGTTCAAGTGTACACTAGAGTCCTAATGCCTACAGTTTCCGGGATGAGTATCACAAAACATTGGTCTATTAGTGGACATTCTGGAGAATAAATGAGCCAATGAAACAAGGCCAGTCTCTGAGACAGCTGCGAAGTCCACCAGCCTGTGGTAACATGCCCATATGACTCAGAGGAGCACGGAGATGCTGAAGAACCTATGGGCAAGAACCCAGAATCCTTGCCTGAGAGCCCAAGCTACCCACACAGGGCTGAGATAAGACTTGGTTCTGGGCTCAGGAAGGATGAGTACCTTCTTCCCACAGTAAACCCTGGCCTGACCAGAAACCACTCAGAAAGCCATGGCTCCTACAGGAAACCTTTCTCCCTCCCGACAAGGGGAGCTCGCCAGCCTGCTTGATTCAGGCTTGTTTAATGCTGTTTGGCTTCCTGCACTCCAATTAGGATAATTCTTCTCCATCTGACAACCAGTTCCATTGGCACTGGCCTATTTACACACATGAAATACAAATGTCCTTGTTACAACACCAGCGCATGCTCATAGAGCATGTAAGCTTTTCCAAATTCCCCTTAAGTGGAAAAGGAAGTGCTTGATATTCAATAAGAGAAATGTTTCCTTCCTCTTCCTCCTCCTCCTCCTCCTCCTCCTCCTCCTCCTCTCCTTCCTCTTTTTGCTGAGGTATGGAAACACACACACTCACCTCGCTGCCTACAAACCCCACAAAGTATGATCAAGGTCACTAAGCTAAGTGCAATGGAACTGGGGCATGGTTAACACCTTGCCTAAGGAACAGATGTGATTACACTCTTACTGTAATGCCACCTTCCTCCCCTTAGGAGCCATATACCCAGAGTAGAGATGGGGGGGTTGGTTCTCAACTGCTCTATCCTGGCTCATTCCAGGATGCTAGCAGAAGCTGCTGCAAGCCTTGCTCTTTACAGTGCTTGTGCCCTCATCCATGGACACTTCTATCTCAGTGATTCCAGAAGGCTGGAGAACAGCCTGGAGGGTACTAATGCATGTTTCTAGCTTGTAAAGTTTGGAAACCTCATCACAGCAAGAATTAGACATGTCACAGCTTTAGATTATCAATGGTCTGAAGACAGCACTGCGTGCAGGGGAAGGCTTCAGAGGTATGAGCAAGTATGTTGTTCCTTAAGAAGCCGGGCAGGCAGGCTTATTCCTAGTGACTAGATTATCAACTGATAGACAAAATGAGAGCATTCTTCAGAAAGCGATTTTGAGAAAGGATGGATTATGAGAATTTTATAGGGCATAGGAGGTGGAATCTTCTATTTTCCTAAGCAGATCATCCCGACATTACAAACCGTTGTTTTATTACAGCTTAGGAAACCCTTTCAGGATCTCATTTGGTCTCTATGAAGTAGCATTTTAATCAGAACAGATTATGTCCAGATTAATGCCTACCCTGTCCAAGGGTGTATGTGTGTGCCTGCTCTTCTGTACACACATGTGTTTTAATTTCTGCATTGAGCACATGTTATGCAACATCCCCTGTGTATTGTGGGACTTCCCATCTGCTCACTGGTTTTGTTACCACATAGCTACTGGGACTGTTATAGCCATTCCCATTTTTCTGTAAGAGAAGTCCTAAAAACCTGCCTTTGGTTTCTCTCAGTTCCTACACACACACACACACACAGAGACAGACAGACACATAAACATATACACAGACACACACAGACACACACACAGCAGACACACACACACAAACACACACACAGACACACACACACAGACACACACACATACACACACACACACACACACACACAGACAGACACACAAACATATACACAGACACACACAGACACACACACAGCAGACACACACACACAAACACACACAGACACACAGACAGACACACACACATACACACATACACACACACAGAAATGTCATTCTGCCTGCCTTTCTCCCCTGCTTTTTGGATGCGCTACATTTCCACCTTTCCTCATATGCCTTCTTGTCTTCCTACAGACTGGAGAATTTTTTGGTGAGGCAGAAGGAGCTGTGATGAACAAGTTGCTAACAATGGGCTCCTTTAAAAGGTAAGGACTGGATGGTGCTCTCAGTTTACCTGAGTAAAATAAACAAAGGTCAAATAAAGCAGCCTGGAATTGACCTGAGAACAGATCCCACTTGTTTTCGAGATTCAGAACTTTGCACTGAGATTTCACACCTTTTACCAGTGCTGGTTTTTCAGATTGAGATAATCACGAATTTTCTGTCTATTCAGCATGGAGTTCACTGGAGTCTGGTACTGAAACAGGAGTCAGCAGAGTCAGCTAATTCTGTCACCAGCCTGAGTAGAAAGGAGGGATGGATTTGTCTCAGAGGTCAGAGCCAATTCCTAGAAGTTGAGTGTTCAGGAACGGAAGGTGGTATTTTTGAGACTTACTGATACAGTTTTAAAAAATTGAGGAAAGCTTTCTCAACCTTCTCCTGACCAAGGTCCGTCCATTGGTGGAGACATGGATGTTGCTGAATTTCATAAGGAACAGGTCCTGGTAATCAGACTGTCACCCTGGGCAGAGGTTGGGTGGGACAGCTTCCTCTTGCCCCCTGTTCTTCCAGACTATCCCAGCCATGTTTCTGGGAACACCAAGGCCTGTGAGGAAATCCTGGAATGGGTCTCCTAGAAGTTGCTTCTGGCCTTGGCCTCCCAGAAAGAATAAGGGCCTTTGAAGTAGAGCTTTCATGGATAAATTTGAGGCTCTTAAGTATATAATAGCAGGAAGGGAAGGATGGCCCTGCAGCTCTCCATGCCAGGCTACTTCATGAGCTTCCTGTAGCTGAGTGAGAAGGAGGTGCTAGCTGGGGAAATCAGACGCACTCGGAAAAGCCGGCTGAGCACTGCGCTAAGAGCAGAGAATTAAAGAAAGGATGATCCAGTGTTTGAAACTCCTTGGCTTATTTGTGCCAGAAAGGGGTGTGGGGGAAGAAATACTATGGAGTGGCAGGAGGCCAGCAATTCTGCCATCTTGAGGCCTGACTGATGCAGATGTGTACTCCTGCCTAATTCCAGCTCCCTGACTAAGGTTCTCTGTCTTCGACAAGAGTCCTTCTCACAGACCTGGCTTTGAGCTATTTTGCAGTTTTCTGTGACTTCTTGAAGTGTTCTAAAACTATTCCTGCACGGTCAGCCATTGCAGCACATATGCTTCTGCCTACCTTTCTGTCGCTGTGTACATTTGTGTAATGTCAAGTTGTTTTTCAACTCTGGGGGGCAGGGGACACAGGATGAAGAATAATCATACATGTGTTTCTCATTTAAACAACTCCTTTAACAACTACCCCCCCCCCTTTCTTGGATGTTTGTTTTAAATTGGTGGGAGAAAGAGAAAAGTTATAATGGAATTTTAAGGGATTGGTCTTCTCCTTGATGTGGGAATAACTATAGTTGACAAGAATCTACAACATGCTTTTATTGTCACACTAGCCAGCATCTTTGAGAAAAAGGAAGGGCGACAAGCCTAAGTTAGAACAGCAACCGTTGCCCTCTGGGAGCTACATGAGGGGCCCCCAGTGCCTCTTCAGAGGGCTCTCTCCCCGGAGTCAGGTGAACAATGAGGAGATAGGTTTAGAGTCTTACAAACTAGGGTCAAAGCCAGACTCCACCATTGACTAGATGTATGACTTAGACTTTGTCAGCTCACCTTGCCAAGCTTCAGTTCATGTGGAACGTGGGGACAATAATTCCCCCAAAGGTGGCTGCCAGGGGTGGGGAGGTAAAAAGCCCCAAGTTCCCAACCCTGTGCCTGGTATCCACTGAGTGCTCGGTAATGCTGCTGACACGTGTTGACCTTGGTTCAGCCATGGCTTTGCTGGCTGTGTGGCACAGGCTGATGTCTCCTTCCTGACACCTGGTGATGGCTTTCCAGACCTTGAGTACTGTGGCCCTTGAAACCAGACACAGGTGCCTCTGCCCTTCCCATCCCTTGTTTTCGGAAAGAATAAGACAGCTCTTTCATTCAGGAAAGATGTGGATTTCAGAAACAGTGGAAGGACCTAGCTTTCTGGGCCTCTGGGACACAAACCTTCCTGCTAAACTAATCAAGCCCATAAAGAAGCACACTTGCCTTAGAGGCATGGTCTCTGGGGTAGGACCAAGAGCAGGGCATCTAGTATTCTTTTCTGTATCTTGGGTGTTGCTGCTGCCACAGGGATTCTCCTTTTGATCAGCCTCTGTCAGTTAATGAATTTCATTCACAAGAGGCAAGGTCCTCTCCAGCAGTGAGCTGAAAGGCAAATGCCTCCCATCCCTTCCCTTTGGCTATTCCCTGGTTGGACCTTGCCGCTCCTCCATTGGGGGAGCAATGCTTGCTATAATTGTTTAGATTCAACATTAACAAGTGACACAACATCTAAGAAAGTGATGAAGACCTCCTAGGGTGTCCCTCATGGGGTTTCCAGACATATAAGTGATGGCCCTGACCCAGCTGGTAGGTCCATCCCTTGACAATAGGTACCATTATTGGCACCTCTGACAAGTAGGGGGATAGAGCAGGGAGGCCGTTGGAGTGCGTCTCTTGGAGTTGTGTCTTGCCTTGGCCCTTGTCTATATTCCTTTACTGAGCATCCTGGATCTCCTATGAGAACTGCTCTACTCCACCATGCCCTCCCACCTTGATGGACTGACATTTCTAAAGCCTTTATCCATCATCTTACTCTTTTCAGTATTTGGTCACAGCAATGCACTCTGGCTCTTCCTGAAGAAGTAGTGGGCCTTTGCTCTCATTGCTTCTCCTGCCTACCTGGTGGCCCAATTGCCATTGTACTGGCAGTGCCACCAGAAGGGAATAACACTCTCACTGGGCTCTGTGATTTCTTGGGCCTTTGGTTCCTGGGAACAACTAAATTGCTCACAAGATACAGTTCTACAGCAGCCTGTGAGACCCTTTAAGGGCAAAAGTCCTTACTCTTGGTCACTTTAGCTGAGTCTTTGGCCTGAATCTTTCCCATCAGCTATGAGCTAGGGGCCAAGAGCCAAGAACAGGTACATCAGCAGTGTTGGGAAAAGGAAAGAAAAAGAAAACAATCATCTTTGCATCTGCCACACACTTGTCATAGCTGAGCTGGGCTGGACTACTTCTGTAATTCGCACTGTAGCCAAGACTGGCTTTGAAGTCCTAGCCTCCAAAGTGTTGAGGTTACGTGTGTGATCTCTGTCCCACACAGATCACTGTTCTTCAAACCTTCCAACAGCTTCATGAAACAGGACCAGTTTCCCATGAGCAAAGCCAAGAGCAAACTAGAGATATAGGACCCTTGTTAGTGATTTTGTAGACCCTTTTCAGCAGTGCATTTAAGCAAGTATGAGCCTTCATAAGTGTATGGCTGTTCATTCATTCAGTCTACAGGTCCATGGGGCCAGCCTCAGGGATAAATATACCACAGACTTATTCTCTATTTGGAGATGATAAGGCTTGGAAGAACGCAGCTCAAGTCTCTGTGGCAGAGCTGGATTCCAAAGTCCTGTAGTGTGAACAAAGCAAGACTTCTTCCGCCCTCAACCTGTCTACACTGGTGTCATGCTATGTGCACATTTAGTGGTCTGAAGAGGTGAAGGAAGGTGTTGACTCAGCGGTGTCTTATCTGGAGAGCAAAAGACTAGGTGAATGATGAGATCACTTTGCTGACATTGACAAATCCACAGACCCACCATGCCCACAGGCTACAGCTATTTTTTTTTCCTTATTTGTCACTTTGTGCCAGGTCAGCCTTTTGTGTTCCAGAAAATTTCAAATTCTTTGTTCTTATCACTGACAGTAAGTGGGCTTCCTGGGGTTTCTTGTGCTGATTGTTTTCTTTTTCACACATGCTCCTATCTAGTAAAAGCCATGAACTTGCATTTCTCAGAATGCATACTTTGTATCTCTCTGTCATCAGCCATGACCTTGTCCCTTTTGTAGCTACACCAGAATTTATGGGTCTCTTTCCACTCCCACCTCCAGGGATACTAATATAAATTATCAAATATCTGTAGAATAAATAATAGTCATTTGTAGGATAAAGTTAAAGGGGGGGTTGTTTATTTGTTCTTCCTAAGTGTTGAGATTACAGGATTGAGGTACCATGCCTGGCAGGTTCCAAGTTCTTGATGGTATCTCTGTGATGCTCTGGTGTAAGGAACATTTTATGTTGAGCAATGGATTTGCAACCAAATGACTAGGCACAGATCTCTGTCTCTCTGAGTCTAACTCACTTGTCAACAGGGACCTTGGTTGGGACCACTGCAGAGCTATTGCCTAAGAAAGTAATATCAGCTTTTCAGGAAGAGATCAAACCACACCATTTCTCATTGGTCACTTAACAGGAAGTCCATGACTCTACTGTACAGCATGAAGGGTGATTGAGGGTCTGGACTCTTGTACTCCAGTTGTCTTACAGGGGTGAAGCACATCTAAAACACACCTTTGCTCAGGGTACATCCCAAGAGATTCATCTTACACTGGTGTGGGGAAGGAGCCCCAGCTTGTGTGTGTTGTAAGTGCCTCTCTGTGCTTCTTTCCCATGTGTGGCCAAAGTCAAAGCCAATGTCAAGAAACACTAAGTGACAAGCATCAGTTCCGTGGCTCCTGCCTAGGCAGTGTCTGAGTTCTTGCAGCTTTCATTCTTCCCTATCAGCTTTTTCTTCACAAAAATGGTCTAAAAGTTAGACTCTAAGTGAGGTCCTCATATAACCATAAACAAGGGCTCAATGGGATAATGTAAGGCATGTTCCTGGCTTAAAGGTAAATTTGTGTCATAGCCTGTGTTTCCAGGCTTAGATATGCTGATTGTCACTATACAGTGTTGTGCCCTGGTCACAAGATCCCCAAAGAGACCACCAGAAATGTGAATTCTCCAAAATGCAAAAGGGATACAAGCCGCAACAAGGACCTCGTCCAGCGCTCTGTTGTAACTGTGACCGGAGGAGGTACCTGCCCCTCTGCAAGCTGGGTTTAAAAGGCAAAAACACAAGGTTATACATTAATTAGGGGTCTTAGTACAGATACAATTTTGATTAGTTCATTTTTAGAGACTTTCCAGAATTCCTCTGTTATCTTAGCCAGCTGTTTGTCCAACCTTCCTCTATGGACTATTTCCTAGGTTGGGACATTCCATGGCTATCAGATGGTCGTAGACTATCTCCAGTGCTGGGACATTCCATGGTACTTTGTACTCAGCAGAACTCGGGCCTGTTTCAAGCTGGGGTTCAGGGACTTTTGCTCAAAATGGAGGTGCTTCTCTGGTTCTTCAATGGGACGAACACACACACCAGTTGGCATGGTGGGTCATGTCATCAAGCTAAGATAAGGTTAGCTCATAACCAGCTGCCTCATTCCACATCTTCTGTCCCTCCTTTTTCAAGTAAAGATGTCTAAGTTGATTACTTCCTACATGGAATTCCTTCGGGATGTCTCCTGTCTCCTAGTTCTATACCTCCACACCTTCTTGAGTGAACACTTAAGGGAGTAGGGGTAAGGTAGATGATGGTTCCAGTGGCCAGGCCATATGACAGGAGGGCACTATGGCTGCAAGTCTGGTCAAGGCAGGTTTGATTCACAGTGTATCCTCTTCATATCTTGCTGCATCAGGAAGCAAGGCAGAGCTGTAACCCTCATGGCCCACTCCTGGTAGCCTATGCCTACCAACTTGACCTTATGTCCCAGCTAGACCGGGACTCCCAAACAGTGTCACCAACTGCAGACCAAATGATTCAACATAGGAACCTTTGGGAGACATTTCACATTCAAACCAAACCAGATGTGATCCATTTTTTTATGCTTATGATGATTTCCCTCCCAGGCACCCTAATGAATCTCTCTAGGACAGTGTTTCTCAACCTTCCTAATGCTGGGACTCTTTAGTACAGCCCCTCATGTTATGGTGAGCCTGCCCTCAACCATAAAATTATTTTGTTACTACTTCATAACTAATTTTGCTACTGTCATGAATGTTATTGCAATGTTATTATAATGTAAATATCTATGTTTTTTGATTGGCAACCCATATGAAAGGCTGTTTGATGCGGAAATGAGAATCAATGTTCTAGGATCTGCCATGCTAACTAAAGCAAAATCTAGGAATACAGACAGAAAGAAAGGATTCAAGGCTTCATCTAAGGAAGGGCGTCTAGCTACAGTAGAATAAGTAGCAGATTGTCAAAGAAACATGAGTCTCTCTTCCCACTTCATTGTAACCCCCCCCAAAGGCAGAACACAGTTCACCCAAATCCCCCTGAGTTGGACTACAGCTTAGATAGAAAGTGCAATTGTGTGAGAGACAGTATGATTCTGAGGGCATTTATACCAGAGGGATGGAAGGGGGAACACTGAAACAAGTTCCATGAGGAACTCAAGGAATTCATAGCATGTAAGAGCCAGATGCAGAGAAGGTCCTTGATGCAGGACATAAAGGTGCAGTTGTTTATCAAGTACCAGGGACTTGAGGGTTTTCCCCAAGGTCTTTGCTGTAGTTTCCTGGAAGATCAAGGCTCATATTGCTTTGTTTTTCACGTATCCGATTCTGCTTTAAGACAGGAGAACCGTCCTATGGCTTGCAGAGAAATGGGCTGTGGGCAATTTTAGTGTTTTGAAACTACCTTTGTCTGTCAGCTATTGGCCCGCCCCACCCCCACCCCCTTCTTTCATTTTCTGTGCTTGATGCAGCATGCCTAGGTTGGTCTTTGCCACCCACAACAAAAAGCCATGAATATATTTTCCAAGAATGCTTTGTAATTGAGATCACCTTTCTAAGTGGTGGCACATTCAGGTAGAATTGAAAATGGAGGCCCGTCTTCCTTCTAGCTATGGGAGAGCTAGGAGCTTTTCCAATCTTCAATAATCCCATTATATTTCAGCCCACAACCCAGCCTGAGAGTTGAGCGAGTAAGAGAGGAGAAGTGTATATACTTGGATGGCTGTTCTTTCAGGCTTAGTTCCTCACTGAAGCTGGATGCTGTAATGAACAGAATGGTTTCTTGGCTTCCGTTGACCAGAAAAGTATGCTTCATCAGGGGTGGCATTTGTTGGTAGTCTTCATTTATTTTAACCTTTATGCTTAATTTGTCTCAAGATTTATAATATTGTTTTGGACAGTGTAAGCCCAGGACAACAGCTTTGTTTCTTACATTGGCTTTGAAACACAACACCATTTGGTGGTGCTAGCCACTGTCTCTGCAGTCCAGGTTGGCAGAAAGAGATTCATATCTTCCACAAAAGTTAAAAAGATCCAGTTTATTATTTATTCACTAAAATTTGCTTTAATAAATTGCCAATTTATTAACCAGCCTCTCTTGCGATACTTATGCTCAATTGGATGGCTTCATTGTACTTTCAAAGTAGACAAGGAACTACCTGGGTACTGCTTATCAACAGAGCAGCTAGGCACAGGGAGACTGACTCCGCCTCTTCCATACCAGCTCTATGACATATAGTTTCTCTAAAGAATGAACCCATCTTCCAACAATCTCTACCTCATAAAATCCTCAAGGAGTCAACTGGTAGACTCAATATTTCAATATTTGGGGAGATCTTTGGGAGGCAGTGGACTATGGAAGGTGAGGCCCACTTGAAGGAAATGAATTATCTGAATCACGCCTTAGAAAGATAGATCTTGTTCCTGGCCCGCCTCCCTCCTCCAAACCCCCCAATAGTTTTAGCCTCTTGGATGTCCTGATGTGAGCAGCTTTCTTCTTCTATAATACCCTTGCAGCAGACCATATACAAAAGCCTCTGAAACTGTAATCTGAGAGAAATAGTTCCTCGTTTTAACTGTTTCTCGTGAGTGCTAGTCTCCCATGGTGAAAATTCTGCCTAACCCACGAGGGAATAACTTTGAGTGTGGCTCACCTTCCTCAGCCTTAGCTTTCCACGCTGGTTCATGTTCCATGGCCCTGACCTTGGGGAGATGCCAATATTCCTGGGAGGAAGTACGAGCTTTGGTCTTTTGGATACCCTAAAAGCATCTGCAATCCACTGTGGAAGGCAACAGGGCCTGGGTGGGGTGAACCCAGACTCTCGAAGGAATGTGTTGTGTGGAAATTACAGTGTCTGTGGGGAGACTCTTCAGTGGGATGGCCTGATGATGGACCTTGGGGCAGGAGAGTCAGCCCCTTCCCTTTTTTAGGAATTCCCAGTGCCCTTGTCTAGGAGAGTGACCCCTATGGAGTGTATTTCGAACAGAAAAAAAAAATTACATAGTGCTTCAGGTCACTTTGCTTCCTAGCAGTTTAGATTCAAAATTGCTTAATGACGCACCAAGACGGGCCTTATGTCAAAGGCTTCTCTGCTCATGCTTCTTAGGCTGTGTTTATAAATATTAAGCCATTTCAAGATTGGTTTTAGGCTAATCATTTAGCGGGGCAGAAGGGTGTGGGGCCCTGCCATGATTAGGCATTATTACAGGCAAGTTTTCTGGACTGTGGCACATAGTAGGTGCTTAATAAATGCTTGTTCGTGGTTGCTAAGCAGTCTTTTAAAAGTCAACCTGCTAAGTCTTAGGAAAGAATACTGCTTGGTTGGGATTTTTTTTTCCCTAGTGGAGAAAAAAACAGTAACAGCAAAACAGTTGTTAAAATGTCCAAGTAGACCATCATGTTCAGGGTGCATGGCAGGTTCTGCTGCTGCTTTGAGCTGCTGCATGAGACTCAGTGCCTGCCTCTGTCAAAGTTCCAAAGAGCCCCATCTAGGGATCGGGCTCTCACTAATGACAAGGTCTCAGGCTGTGGACAGCCGTGGTTGAAGTGGTCTGGTGATGAAGTCATGGGAATTAAGGCTTGTTATCTGTCATGAGGCTAAATTCCCAGCGCTGAGTTCCACGGGGCTAGGCACCATTCTCAGGGCTCATTTTAGAGCTGAATGAAAGGAGGCAATTATCTTGTTCTTTGGCTATAATCAGCAGAACAGGATGCAGGTAGCCACAAAGTGGAGTTATTTTAAAACAGTTTAAAAAAGAAAGAAAGGAAAAGAAAAGAAAAGAAATCAATTCCAAAACAGCAATAATCTGAAAGTTTCTTTTTGTCAGTGTTTGGGGAACTCGGGAAGGGTTGACTCTGACCTCTTTGGGAAGAGTAGTATCAGACACCCCCCTCCCCCATCCATTTGCAATGAGAGGCAGGTGCTCAGGCCCGGAAGCTTCCCTACAGTGATTCATTTTACCCTCAGAGTGTCAACTGGGGTCTCTGGAAAAGATCCAGGGAGAATCCTGAGCTTCCAGCCATCTGTCAGTCAGGGGGTTACCATGGTTACCACCAGCCAGCTGGTCTGGTGAGCCAGCTTGTTCATTCTGACTGAGGGTGGCAGGACTGCTCAGTAGCCTTTCACCTGGAGGCACAGAATGCCCCAGGACTTTGTTTCTGAGAACCTATCTTGGGCAGCATTTGTTATGATAGTTAGACAGAGTGATGTGGCTTCAGATCGGGCCCCCAGTTCATTCCAGCTCTGTGACTGGTTAGCTGTGTGGACTTGGACACATTAGGCTGGCTGAGGCTTGCAAATGGGGTGATATGCTTTGAAGATTGTGCCGGCTACCTAGAGTCCACCCAACAACAGCTCCTGTTAAGTCCTCAGCTCAAAATGTAAGGATGAAAGTAGCTATAGCATGTTCCCCTCACCCCAGCTTCAGAGGAAGGTACCCTGCACTGCGGTAACAAACATGATTGCTGCCAGTGTCACCCAGGACTTCATGGGTGATTGTGGCCCCTGCAATGTGTCACTGGTTAGAGCTGGCCTCCATTGCAATTCTGTCAGAAGTGGCCAGTTTTCTTTTGACTCTCATACATGGATCTATTCTGTCTTCAGTGAGTTGTCCCAAGATGGTCTGTACATGATGTCTTGGAGTCACTTAGGGGAGATTGTCACCAGGCAGAAATTCATGCATTTGCCTTGGGAAACAATTCCTTTTCCATGATCTACACTGTGCTAGGGGCTAGGGTACTAAAGGAGGTGATAGACAATACCACATCACACTGGCCAAATAGAGAGAGCTGCATTGTATTGCAGTATTCATTCTAAGCATAGCAATACATGCAGCCAGTGTTAAGCAATGGGCCATTCTAGAAAGGAATTCTTTTTTTTTTTTTTTTTTTTTTTTTTTTTTTTTAAAAACTTTATTTGTTTATTATTTATTTGCCTTGGTGTTTGCCTGGAACTGGAACTACAGACAGTTGTTAGCTGCCATGTGGGTGCTGGGAATCGAACCCGGGTCCTCTGGAAGAGCAGACGGTGCTCTTAACCACTGAGCCATCTCTCCAGCCCCCTAGAAAGGAATTCTTATAGGGACAATTCTACACTAACATATAGGAGTGGATGTATTAAGCTATTTGAAATCTTTTCATGTCAGACTGAACTTTGGTCATCTCACCTTTGTACTGCCAGGAATTGGGGTAGGACATGGAAAGCACATTGGGGATCCATATCTCTGACCCCTGTTTCTCAATATGAGATAAAACATGTCTCCATTCACCTTTATTTTTAAAAACTGACAACTGGGAACTAAAACATCTCAGACAAACTATAAAGTGTTTTGGGATCTGATAGCTATATGCTTATCAGCAATAGAAGCAAAATGTCTGCATTCCTATTTTATAAACTGTGCTGTTTTCAAACAAGGATGAGCTGTCTACTGGAGGGTAACACTGAGAGGACCATAGTCAGTCAGCTGCAGAGTTCCCCCTCCAGGCACTTTAGGTGTTGACTCAGTTCTGTTTCCTAGTGCATGAGAATAGGCAGATGGTCCTGCTATCATAACCTAAAGTGGCTCTTGCTGGGTCTCATCTAACAAACAGATGCATCCAGAGGTCTGATTTCATCAGAGTAGCCTAGAGAGTACAGTGGTCCATGCAAACTGTCCTTGTTTTGAACTAAAGTGGAGAATGCATCAACTTAGATTTTTTTTTTTTAATCTCTCTGTAATCTTCCAAACACCATCATTCCCTTTCTTCTTTGAGCTCCAGTAGTGACGTGATGTGACATGACAGTTTCCAGGTCATGCTATGCTCTATGCCAATAACTGTCAGGCTTCTTTCTGTTTGTGACAATCACAAATGATGCTGGTGACTACTAATCCCCACCCACCCCACCCCCCACACACACACACAGTCTAAGCATTATGTAGTGCCCATATATTTTCATTTCCTGACGTCTCTTCTTGTTCTCCCTATAGAATCACCCTGTATGACTACCAAGCCATGTGTAGAGCCAACAAGGAGAGCAGCGACTGTGCCCACGGACTCCTGGATGTAAGTACAAAGCTGTCACCTAGGTAACACTTCTGCTGCCTGCGGAGAAATGTAGCTGAAACTTTATGGTAATCAAATGTACCATATTCAAAACCAAGAATATGTAAAGGTATTTCCTGACTTTATCCACCAAGAACTGCTTCTATTTAAACCCAGATTCAGGGATTATATAAATCCAAAATCAGGCCAAGGTTCTTAGTTGGATTAATGAACAGCCCAGATTTTTTACAGACAAGGAAAGAAGCTTCACTGATTGTTACATAAGAGAATTAAAGAAAAATGGTTTTGTTCAACAGAAATTGTTCTTTTGTGGGAGTTGATGAGACAGCTCAGTCACTAAAAGGTCTTTCCACATAACCATAAGAATCTGAGTGTGGGTTCTCAGTACCCACATAAAGGCTACACATGATGGTGTGCATCTACTAGCATGGAGTCAGTGAATCTCCAGCACGGTCTGGCCCGCTGGAATTCCTGAACTTTCTGAAAGGCCTTTGAGAAACTCTGTCTCAAGAACCAAAGTGAAAGTACCCACACACAACTAAGCACTTTCACAAGCACCGAGGATATCACAATTCAGGGGCAAGGCACACAGTACTGTGTCCCTAAAAACTATATCCAGACTGTCAGAATGAGCTGTTCCTGCTTTAACAATTAATTTGCAATGTACAGAAAAATATCAGTTTGACCCTCAATTACCTGAAAACTCAGAAGGTTTTTGTTTTATTCCTAAATGTATTCCTCAAGACGGCCACACATGGATAAAAATATAATTTTGGAAATACTAAATTCTAGCCAAAAATTTCCCCTAAATACTAAGATTTCAAAGCCATTTTGCTACACCTTATTGGTCTCTGTGAGACAGGAGACTATATTTCCAAGATTACCTAAAAGCCAAATGCTTAACATGATTCTTTTCCATTGAGTGAGCAAGGGTCCAGCCTCATAGTTCTTCTGGAGGTGCTGCTGAGGGCTGGCCTTTACAGAAAACGCCACTTCAAATGGAGGGTTTTTATTTCCCTGCTGCTGTCCCATCACTCCGTGGGACTCTCTCCAGATCTGAAATGTGCCCTACATGGGTTTTCATCATCACTTTCTGAAACCCGGATGGCCTTCTCCTATTCAGTGGTCTTTTGCTTTTAAAATCTTAATCCCTATTTGCATAATCTTTTTGTTTGCTCAGATATCCAGTTGGAGCTGGGTCTTCTAGCAAGTTCTGTTGGAGCCCACTCCCCCCCACACACACCTTCTGGTGAGCCAGTGCCAAGCTATCCAACCTACTCTCTCAGCCCCACCTCCACTACCCGTCCCAGTGGGGCCAAAGAGCCAGAATTAACCCATGAGGACTTTATGCCGGAACATCTAATGGCAAAGCCATGGGCCACTGGGACACATTTGGTTTTAAGAAATTTGTTAAAAGTTAGTCTCTTTCTCTGACTCCAAATCTGGAGGAGGCACAGAGAGGTCTGGTTCAGGTACTTGATGTTGTCTTCACTGAGATCAGAGCAAGAAGCCCACAGCCTTGCACAGCATGCTGGGCCAGGAATAAGCTTTATAGCTTTAATTTGTTTGTCTGTTTATGCTGCTGTCTGCCACTCTCTGGCTTGAGACAGGAACCTTTCAGCAACAGTTAGGGGACTATAAATTCATTCTTGTTTTATTTAAAACTGGATAATTTCTCCATTCTCAGCTCTGGTTCTTGTAATTAAAATGCTCAGAGAGGAGGATTAGGCTGTCGCCTCAGAAACCAAGCTTTGGCACACACTTCCCTAGTGGCAGCCACAAAAGGTGCTGGGGATTTTCTGGACCTGCTGTCTGGAGCCAAGCTCTGCCAATGCCATCGTCTGCCTCCCAAGTCTGCACACCACTTACATACCACTGGCATACCTAGGTACAAAGAGCCAACTGAGGGGGACATGGTATTTTCCAGAATTCAGGAAATTGAATTATCCACATAGGAAATATCACAGAGTAAACAATCCAACTGCTTTTTTTAATTAAAATATTCTGAAATAAAGATTAGGCTGTCAGTGCCTTCTTTTATAGCATGCAGGGGATTTTCTGTGGGGATAAAATCACATGTTCATATGGTTATCATTTTTTCAGGTCCAAATATGTAAGTGTGAGAAAGGGCAGCCCAAATCCTACATAATTCATGGAAGGCATTAAAATCAAGTGTGTTCAATTTGTGCTTCACTCAATGAAGGACATCCAGTGATGGAGAACTTCCAGTCACCTTTCCAAAGGGGAGCACTGTGAATTACCATTTGAAATCAGTTACAGGATTCCAGCCCCTCAGCATCAGGCTGTGAAATATTAGCCCCTGGAGGGTAAAGGTTTAGACATCGTTTGTTGAACTTCCTCCCTCCCTCCAGTGATAACCCTTGTATTAGATCATGTTTATTTTACTTGTAAATCACATCTCACTACAGGGGAGTTCAAAGTTTTAAAATGTTAGCTTTGGGATACAGTATCCAAGCATTTTCTTCCTTTAGGTAGACCCTCCCTGGTTTTTAACATGATATCCATCTCTCCAGAAGAATAACATTGTCTCTATGTAAAGCCTTAAGTCAAACTACAAGCTTCTTGTGTAATCCGTTGTTTTAATGGGTGAATTCTTCCCTTCAGCCCTATAAGGCCTTCCTCTCGGCAGCCAAGTGGATAATGACTGAAATTGTCCTGTAAGTACCATATGCTATACTCGTTTCCACAAGTATTCTTGGTCCTCTGTCTCTCTGACAAAGTGGATAGGGAGCTGGTGCTTCTTGCTCTCTCTAACCTTGGATCCACTGAACACCTCAAAGTACTGACCTCTGGGACCACAAAGCTATCTTTTTAATGTTAGTTATTGGAAACCACTTTGTATGCTTCTATGTCATTGTTGAGCAGACTAATAGCTTATGATACACAAGCCAAATCTATTTATTGTGGTTACTGTTAAATTTAACACGGATGCCTGGGCTGTCTTAATGCTGCCTGGGTGGGCTGTGGTCAGGAGAACACACAGCCAAGTTGTCCACTGTTGCTCAATGTATTGGCTTGGGCAAGAGCCAGGTTTACAGAGGCCACAGAAAGGTCTAGGGGCTCTACCTAGGTATGGGTTAATAGGTTAACCTTATCAATTTGTGGTCCTCTTTTGAGGATGCTAGGTGACTTTATGACTTGAAATATGACAGAGATGAAAACTCTGGCTTCCAGATGAGAAAATGGACATTGCAGCAGCAGCGCATCCCATGAACAGCGTGTTGACCAGACTGAGAACCTTGGGGCAAGCTATCAGGTTTCTTTGCTCCCAGCCATCATCCACTGCTAGAGGGTTAAAGCAAATCTTTTGTCATCTGGCAAACTAACATTGTCTACTTTTTAATTTTTGCTTTAATACAATCTATATTAATTCAACAATGTTTATAAATCCAAGTGCTCTGTATATGGAAGAGGTGGGTGATACATGAGAGCTTGTGATAGGATTTTGATGGAGAGGTGGCTGTTAGGAATAGTAACCATGAGTATGAAAAGTATTTTTTAAATAAATCTATCACCATCCATTTAGAAGGTGATTTATATTGTCTTTGAATCCTTCACTATCAGTTGAGATATTCTGATTTTCTGAAGTTAAATTATGGTATAATTTCATTAAAAGTTTAACCCATTTTCACCCCCTCTACACAGGTATAAACACATTTGCTGAACCCATTTTATGTTGCTGTAGACCATGGTTCTGACCCAGAAGAATGTTCTATTTTTAAGTTCTGAAATAAGGTCCTTTAGAAATTTTCTATTTATTGTGGAATAAAACCAGGTGATAATATGAATAAATAAAAATGAACTACCAGAGCCTGATTTCTAACCAAACAAGCATTTCCAACTAAAACCCCTTCTTAACTAGGGGCCTATGATCTCAGGTCTATACTGGCACTCCTGGCAAGTGTTTTCAAGAGAGCTGAAGCCTAGTGGTAATTCAGTGGGGACTCAGCCAGCCACAGCAAGGTCTCCAAAATGCAATGTTATTTTATTCTTTCAAATAGAGTGGGAGCAGCACAACATGACATACAATAGCACTATTCTAGCCGGGGCTTAAATGGCCATGTAACCCTGGACTTTTCCACCGTTTGTTTAGGTTTCTGGTGGAATTTAACCTGTGCAGTTGGTGGCATTCGGACATGACAGCTAAAGGTAGGCCGCACTGGGGTTTCTGTTTCCTAGCATGAGTGATGAATCTCCAGTTCTGATTCATCCACTGGTTTGCATTAAGCCACACAAGACATTGTGCCACTTCTTCAGTTCTGCTGGCAGAAAGCCTATGCCCATGTAGTCTGACACAGAATTCTACAGATTCTTTCCACCCATGTTCACTTTGACCTGTTTTCCTAACAGAAGCAGAAAAGTCACACTTTGACAGATTCAGAAAGTGGACAGAAACATGAAAAGCTAAGAGAAGCAGACAGATCATCCATGTTCTAGCTGGATAAATGAATAAGCACTATAGCATTGTCTGCACAACTGCAGAAACATGAGCTAATGATCTGAGTGGGAGTTAGTGGACATTTTCAGAGACCCAAGTCAGGTCTAGAGTATGAGTTTAATTCTGGCATAAGGTCTTTGGGCAAATGAATTAATCTTACCTAGGCTCAGTTTCTCCATCATAAGCATAGTGGGAAGAATATTTATTTCCGTGTGTGTTTGTGTTGTGTGTGCATGTGTGTAATAAGATAGATACATCACATTACCTGATAACCAGGGTGAATGTAACCTAAGATGCTGCTGTAATCAGTTCCTGATTATGAAGATGACAGTGTTGACATTGGCAGTGATGATGTTTGCCTTCAAAAGCATCACTTCATGAACTGTCCCCTGGCCATTTCCCCCAGGCCTTCTCATCAAAGACAAGTTTTCAGATACTCTGTTTTTGTTTAGTTTTGATTTTTGTTTTGTTTGTCTGAATTCTTTAAACCTGAATGTTAAAGACTGGTAGGCTACACGCATGAATTTTATTTTTTTAACTATTTGTTTTAGTTTTAATGGTGAGATCATAACGTGCACAGTTTAGGTATTGGATAGCAGCATTGCATTTCATGCCTTAGGACCTTCTGCATGGATTTTCTGAATCCCCAGACATTCCCCTCTGCTTCCTCCTCAGTCCCTTAACACTTCTCTCTGCTTTTCTCTACCATTATCATCTTTCTTTGCTTCTTTTACATGACACTAGGTTTCCTTGGTGATACAGATATGCCTATTCATTCTCATCAACACCCAATTGAGGCTGAGGGCATAACAGATACTTTGCTTATTAAACACCCTATGGAGACATCATTGTGCCAGGCATGACCCCATCAAGTCCACTGGGTTGGTACTAGTTTGGAGTTGTAGCACATGTTTATTATCCTAGACTAGAAATTCAATGTGAGGAAATAAGTGAGTCTGGTAAGAAGGTTTCCATAGCTGACAGAGCACTCATAATACCAAACAATGGTGACTTGTTAAATGTCTCCTAATGAGGTCATTTTAGGATTATAATTTACCCACAGAAAGGTATATTATACTGGCATTGCAAAATTTTTAATTAAATTTATAAAATAGTGGTATGCTTATACAGCCAGATGCAAGGATTCATGCATGTTGGCCCACAAGCTAACCAGGAAGCTGAGGCAAGGGAATGCTTAGGGTTTAGGAGGTAAAATCTCACCTGAGCCACATAGCAATATCCATACCCTCTACCAAAAGAAAAATCATAAAAATATGTAAAACAAAAAAGGAAACCCAAGACATTAGACTTGCAGTCAGTTGTGGGAAGCTGTGGAGTTAGTATGGTCAGAAATCAATATGAAGAATGGCAAGTTAGTAGGCAGAGAACAGACTATGTGCCCCAAAACTGTTACTTGTGGTATAAATTTGCTTTCATTGCTGTTACATACACTTTATAAAAGAAAGCAGAGATGAGGCAAAATAAATCAATAGGTTTTGAGGGCTTGAGTTGCAGTTTGGTTAAGGCAATCTTTCTATAGCACTAATAACTGAGAACCAAGACTGACGCCATCTCAGTGAGGCTGTGGTGGCTCTGAGGTGGCCATCTAGCCTGCAGGTTACACCATGCGTGTGCAGGGATGTCTGGGCATTTCTGGTTTTCTCAATGGTTCGTTAAGTGTAGTGTAGGTTTGAATTGGCACTGGAGCACACAAGCAGGAGTCCAATGTGAAGACACAGGCTCTTGCTTTTTTTTTTTTTTTTTAGGGAGTGGTGGTGGCTGTTTCTTAGGAGTGAGCTTCCTGCTGAAGGTAGTGGGGTTTGGTAAATTTCTTGGCATTCTTCTTCACAGGTGAGGAAGGATTTTATTTTATTTTATTTTTGAGGGTGTTTCTCTGCATAGCTGAGAATCATCCTGCTTCTGCCTCCAAAGCTGGAATGTTGCCAGCTTGCCAAGAACTAGATCTTCCTGAATGCTAGACAAATGCACTGCCAGCAGAGCCACCTCCTCAGTCAGTCTCCATTCTTAGATGACTTCCCTGGACCTGTCATTTCAAATATCTACCCTTACTTTTGATTCCAAAGATTTAACTTTTTTATCATTATTATTATTATTTTGAGAGCCAAACACTGTGATCTTCTGAGAGCCTTGTTGTTTAACTGAGGGGCAATTCTGTCTCACAGCAGTCATTGCACTGTTTGGAGACACTTTTGAGTGTCATAGCTTGCTACTGGCATCTAGTGGGTGAGGCCAGGATGCTGCTATACAGGCTATAACACTCAGGACAGCTCCCACAACAACAGTAGCTAATTCAAAGTCAACAGTGCCAGCAATGAGAAGTCCTGGCCTTGATAGAGGGGTGAAAGTCAGGGCACAGTGACTAAGAAAGATGTGTTTACCGCATGGATTCTACAGATACTCTAGAAGGTTCCTACTCTTCAGTTAACGTCCCCTGTTCCTCCACTACTCTCACCTCACAGGTCAAAGTTAGGATGTGATGCTTTTATTCTCAATGTTCTGCCTTGAGAGTCTTTCTACACTTCTTCCTACAAGATAATTTCAAAATGTCCATTTATTCTAGACCTATGGTTCTCAACTTTCCTAATGCTGTGACTCTTTAACACAGTTCCTGTTGTTATGGTGACCCCCAACCATAAAATTATGCCATTGCTACTTTATAGTCACAATTTTACTACTGTTATGAACTCTAGTGTAAATATCCAATGCAGGGTATCTGATATGTGACCCCAAAGGGGTTATGACCCAAAGGCTGAGGACAACTGTTCTAGAATGTGACACCTTCATCCCACAGATTATAAGAAGAACTGGTCAGATATTCACATTGTTGCCTGTGGGGTGCTGACACAGAATGCTTCAGCATTTCCAGAGTGCTGGGAGACCATTTCAAATCCCCTTCAAACTCTTTCCTCCATTGTGACCCAGAGGTGGTCCCTGGCCATACTTACTACTAGATCTTTCTAGAGACTCAAGTCATGAAGATAGGTAGCTAAATAGAAGCAGAAATTTTTAAAAATGCATATGAGGGAGAGCACACACACAGACCTGAGCCAAGACTTTCTATTATAATAAAAGTCTCAGCTGCCTTCCTCTGAACATGGTGTAGAGCTGGATCCCACATCGGAAGAGTCACTCAGGCCCACAGCCATCTATTCTACCAGGGATGAATATAATTTTTTGCCATGGGACAAAATTACAGATAGGGACACTGAAACAGATAGAGGTGTGTGAAATCATCCATGGGATGCTGTTCTTGAAGCTTTTTGTTAAAAGTCTGTGTGAATCCTGAATTCAATGTAGGAGAGGAATGATGTCAGCACTAGCTTGACTTGCATGCAATTCATCCTAAATTTACATTCTCCCACTAAAGACTCTGAGCTGAGACATACATCTTTGTTTTAGCTAAAAATGGAATCTATAATTACCCTGTTTATCTGCCTCATTTCCTTGATGAAGGACTGTGGAAACCCGATTCTACTTGATTACTACAAAGGTCTCATTTGGGTGAAGTTTCACAAAGAGAGTGGAGCTTGCTGGCACCCAGTTCTGAATGGGGATGCATTCACAGAGACAAAAGGAGAGCGGGGCTTTTCAAATGGCAAATATATCCACTCCCGATTGCCTGCACATAATTATGGTGAACCCAAGTCAGTTATTCTCATCAGGGACATTTGTTGCTAAGGGAAAATTCAAGCAATCCTATTGTGTAGAAGTCCTGTTGAATGCTCTGTGGGGAGTGAGTGGTAGGTCATGGTGACTTCAGCCTCAGATACCCTTGTAACTGGTGTGAGAGACAGATCAGAGCTATCAGCAAGCGTGGCTCCTGGGTGAGACTGTCCAGATGCACACCTGGGCCCTGCCACCCACATCTTCATGCCTTTGAACAGGCATCTTAATTTCACAGAGTTTTAGTTGCTCCATCTGCCAAATTGCATAGTAGTAGCTGCTGAGCTTCACTTATTGTGTGGTGATGAAGGTTCTATTCACTGATGCACAGTGGCTCATGCACAGCAGCACCTCCTGAGTGGTAACTGCTGAAAAGCCTTACTTATTTTTCACTCAAGTAAATGGCAATGGTCAAAGGGATGTCACTGAGTATAGAACACTTGCCTAGTCTAGGCAATGTCCTGGGTTCCACCCCCTGCACTGCTGTCAATATATGCACATATAAGATTATGAGAGACTACTCCATACAGCTTGTGCTCAGCTTCTGAGCCACAGCTGTCCCCTCTGGGAGAAAAAAGATCAGGTCTTGGCTAGCAGCAGCATCTTTGAGTGCCTCTACCTTTGCTAGATCACAAGTTTTGAATGTCCAGACTTAAAACAGAACTTAATAAGGAGATTGCTGGAGTCTCTGTTAGTTATTGGTTTAAAATTCCGAAGATAAACAGTAGTGGCTGGCAAATATGGATGGCGTTTTCCATAGTGCTCTAGACAAAGAAAGGTCCAAGTTAGTTCAAGGAAATGTGGTCATGACTTTGTGGGGTAATTTGTATGTTTCTCAAATGCACACCCAGCCAGTCTCTAGTCATGCTGCAAAAAGACTCAACATTTATCACTACATCAGCCTAAGTACCCTACAATTGTCAAAGGAAAAAGAATTTCATCTCCAGTAAGAATCAGGGCCAAATGAGCTTTGCCATGGACATTTTGGATTCATTCCATCATAATAGAGCCCAGACAATTAGAATTAGAGATGGTGAAATTATCAGGCTTATTTAAATCATGTGTGTGCCACCTCCCCCAGCCTGCAGCAGACCTCTAGCTTTGTCTCATTAGTCTGAGCTCACAAAATTGTAAAGCTGTTACATGCTGGAGTTCAAAGCCAAATAGCCCAAGTTCAAAGTTTGGCTCTGCCGTCTACTTCTTGGGTAACCCTAAACAATTTCTTTCAGCTTTCCCCTCTTCTACCTGCACAGCCTTCTTTTAAACAAAAAAGACTTCTTTTTAAATTCTTAAAAAGAAGTTCCTACTTCCTATTTTATTTTTTAATCTTGTCATATTTTGTTGTAAAATAGATTAATGAGTACGAAGAAGCGAAATAACATCTGGCACACAGCAGTTGTTTAACGAACTTAGTTGTTTGTGGGCAGGTTTTTATACACTGTTTGCATGTGTGTGTGCCATATCCACTTATAATCTACACTATTGTGTATTTAATCTTTATTTTATTTAGAAGTGAGCCTTCTAAAATTCAGATACCCTAAATGTAAAAAGGAAGCTGATTGAATTGGACATCAGAATCACTTGCCAAACAGAGAAAAGGCAATTGTGAAAATCAGAACTGTGAAAGTAAAATGTGTTGCCAAACTGTTGCCATTGGTCCCCTCCTCCCACAGTTCTGAGAACAACAAAGGAAAGGCACCCCAACCCCCCCCCACACCCCAGTATCAAGCAAAGCTACCACTTCTCTGCTCAAAATGAGCACCCAGAAAAAGGCTACTTCCTGCCTGCTGCTATGTGAGTTCTGCCATGGACATGGGACAGGGCACATCTCCCCACCTTCCACCTCAAGGACAAGCAGTTTGTCACAAGGGATTGAAGTAGTGTGTGTGTGTGTGTGTGTGTGTGTGTGAGAGAGAGAGAGAGAGAGAGAGAGAGAGAGAGAGAGAGAGAGAGAGAGAGAGAGAGCTGAATTAGATTGAATTCTTTTGTTTTAAAAAAAGAAAAAAAATATGACCATGTACTATGACTCCAAATAGTTTCTCTAAAATGAGGAAATCATAGCACACAGCTTACTGATGCCCTAATAGTTATCCAACTGTGCCCAGCTAGATATTTTACAATGTTGTTCTCATGGACCATCTTAGATGCCACAGTATCTCAGGAAGGCAATTTGCCATGGTTCCAACATTCATCCGCATACACCTGGAGTATAACTTAACATGTTGTAGTCTACATATCACGTTTAGGAATTACAAATGTAAATTTTATATACAAGCTTAATTCCATACATACATCATCCAAACCAAACCAAACCAAAAACCTGTATATAGGAAACCCTAGCTATTCCACTGTGGAAATGTAGAAGAGTAGACCTACTGTGCAGAGCACATGAGCCCCAGCACCCCCATTTTGTAGATGAGAATGCTGAGAGCTAGCTTAAAGCAGCAGCATGGAGAATTTGTTTTCTAAATTTCTCTACTGCTGGAGTGTTTGCTCTTAGCCATGAGCTATAGTATATATCACCATTGGCATCATTTAATGTTACAAAGCCAAGAATGCTTGTTCTTTTGTTACTGTTATTGTTATAATTAATCCAACACTTAGCACTCTATACCATGTACTGTATTCAGTATGCGTCAGTGTTCTGTTTACTTCTCCATCAACCTCTGAAAACAAAATGTATGCACTTCACTGTGTATAAGAAAACTGAGACTTAACAGTTTGGATCCCATCAACTGGGTGAAAATTACCTAAACTATTTAAGCGCCTCCAGCCTATATAGAGTGCTTACTGTGCACTTGTTCCTATGCCCGGGTTGCTTAGCATTTTAAACCAACATAGTCTTATTGAACAAATTTTGGAGTGTGCTGCACTTCAAAGACATTAAGTATTTTACTATTTTTATTTCACTTTTCATTTAATAATATAACTGTGCAATTGTATCATGACCTTTATCTTGCCCTCAATAATATGGTAATATGGCACAGCTTACATTTTTATGTATGTATTCAGATTCCCAGATGTGATGGTGCTAAGTCGTTGTGAGTCTGAAGTCAGAGACCCCGCGGTTGATGTTGACCCAGAAAGTAGAATTCTGGTGATGCATAAATGATAGCTGATCAAGCCAACACAACTGTTTTAGGAATTATAGCTTACAGAGTTGCTTGGCAGATGAAATCATTGGACTAATTAGAAAATAATGCATTGTGCTGTGCCTAGAAAAATCACAGAGCTTCCTAAGTAGAAGTGCATTTGAACTGCTGTGGGTTGCCAGGCATGACATTGAGCCTGAACACTGGACTTAAATTATTTTGCTCCCCCTTTTTCTACAGCCCAGAAACTGAAACAGACTCTGGAGCCTTGTGATACTGAATACCCTGCCTTTGTTTCTGAACGCACCATCAAGGAGACCACAGGGAACATTGCTTGCGAAGACTGCTCCAAGTAAGCCGCCCCTAGCCCCTTGCAGCCCCACTGGACACACCTTTCTCTTGAACATGGAGGTTTCCCCATGGGCCAACGAGACTGTAGCACACATACAATTACACAGGAGCCAGGAAACATGGCTGCCCTCTGATGTAAGGATGTCATCCTATCAATTGGGAAGAAACAAACCTTGGTTTTGATAGATTGATTTAAGACTGGGAAACATCCAGAATGTGTGACAATACATCTTGGAATATAGAACAGTTTAGTTCAATTTGTTGATGTTTGGAGGAAGTCCTAATTGGTCTTTTACCAGCTGACAGTTTTCAACTTCAGCAAATGTCCTTAGGTATGTTTAGCAAGGATACTGTGTCCCCATGTATAACCAAATCCCACCTCCTAGGCATGGCTTCTCTGTGGTCTGATGTTGAGAATCTATGGTCTGAAAATGAACATATTTTAATAGTTTCATTGATAATTTAGAGACTCTGATCTCTGCTCCTGTTGAACATGTGCTTACTGGATATTTAGATTCATTCTTATTGATTTAGATATCAGGTGTTTCCAAGACTGTATTATTAATAGCTACAGACACTTTCTATGGTCTTTTCACTATTTATGAATGACCCTTGATGAATATAAGTTTCCTTTTGCTTATATTTTAATATAGAATGCTTTGTTCTTTTCTGTTTCATGCATTGTGTACCACTCTTAAGGGAGTCTTTATCTTTCCTAGTATAGTAATATTGTATTTTCATTCTGAACACATTAATGCATGCTGTTTGTATTTAGAATTTGGGGGGGGGGTCAAGTCCTTTCCCAGACTCTGTATTTAGAATTCTAACCCTTTGCCACCTGTATGTGCTACACAGCACAACTGGATCTCTGATTTTACTCTTTTTCATATATAATTATAAACCTGAACTTATTTTCAGTGTGTGGGTGTTGGGGTGTGCCTATACTATAGGGCACATGTAAATGTTAGAGGGCACTTTGTGGAATGGATTTTCTCCTTCTACCTTTATGTGGATTCTGGAGACTAACCCATACTGTCAGGCTTATGCAGCTGGACCATCTCCTCAGTCCATCCTTCCTTGACTTGCACTTTTGTGTATGTTTCTGCATATGTAGATGTGGATTGAACCTAGAATTTACATCTATTAGGCAACCAGTTTATTAACGTGTGCTTTCTATGGAATAGCCTTTGATTCCCTGTCCATTTGTAATGCTTACAGCCACCAATCTATGGAACTGTTCTTGATCTTGTGTGTTAGCAGTATTGCAGACTCTTAGTATAGCTTTGTGATCTGACTTGATACTTAAGAGAACACATCTCCTTTCTTTATTCTTCCTCCAGGTCATCTTGGGTATTCTTGCTTCTTTATGCTTTCATACTAACTTTGGAGTTTGCTTGTTAATAGCTATGAATTCTAGGGTTTTCATGAAAATCACTGCAAGCTACATGATGACTACTATTAGGATATTCTGACCTTCTTATTCATAAATTAAACACATTTTCTTAATTATTTGTCTTTTCCCATGTGCTTTAAAGTAGGTATAAATTGTATCAGACTTATACCCACCCAATTGTAGTTTTCTTGTTTTTATAAGTAGGACACATATAGAACAATATTTTTAATGTATAACAGTAATGCTTGAGGATAATATTAATATATAATAGTATACTACTTTCTCTTTGTAGAATATTATATAGTCAATGGATTGCATTGTGTGCATTAGATTTAATAGTTCTTGCATGGATTTCCTAGATTTTCTACATAGGAAGTGATATCATTTACAAAAAGTGTCTGACCTCCATACTTATTGTTTCATGATTTGTGGCTCTAAACACTATTGGATAGAAGTTTCTATTAATCATGTTTAATAATATCATGCTAAATATGATATTTGTTAGATTTTTTATTATAGAATGTAAATAATGTGAAAATGTTCATATTAGCCATTTTTCTAGCACCATGATTTAGTTATTTTTAAAGGAATGGTAACTGTGAACATTTGCTGCTATAAAGAGACATTCTAAAATATTCTGATATTCCTCATTGAATGTCATACTATTTTTGAGGAATAGAAAAATTTCTGTAGTTCAAATCCATATTACTTAAAAATTCTGTGATGGTTTTATAGATGTGTGCCAGGCATTCTGGTAATATTCATCTCCCTGACCTCTCTTAGCCACCTTTCACCCTCATCAGCCATCTTCCTTGAACATGGTAAATATTTATGTGTGCTGTGTATAGTGCAGGAACATTTGGGTAGCTATTGTTATCATTCCTGCCTAGAATTACCATTGGTTTATCATAGTTAGGTATTTGCTAGATTAAGGAAACCATCAAGAGTTTCTGTTACTACCATTGTTTGATACCTGGATAGATACTGAATTTTATTTATGTTTTTTGTTTGTTTATTGGATTTGTTTGGTTGGTTCTTCTTTTTTGCTCATTTTCTTTTTCTTTTTATTTATTTATTATTTGGGGATTTTACATCATGCGTTTGGTTGGTTTTTCAAGACAGGGTTTCTCTATATAGCTCTGGCTATCCTGGATCTCAAAGAGATTCTCCTGTTTCTACCTCCTGAGTGCTGGGATTAAAGGCAAGTACCACCATGACCTAACACTGAATTTTACAGAATATTTTATACTATTTATTACTATGTTATTTTGCTGATTTATTTAATTTTTACTATGAAATGTGCATATTTCCAGATTAAAATATGTATTGCAGGCACACATGCGTTCATGTGACATTTTGTGTGATGATGCCCCCACCTTATGCTATAGTGGGCTCATGAGATTATATTGCCTTTCGACAGCATAGCATCTTAGTTTGCTTCTACTTGGTGATATTTAGATAGTGGCAACATCACCAAATGATACATCTCTTACACAAAATTTCAGCCTTTAAGAAACACATGGTTCTGTGTATGAATGTGGGTGTACTGTACCTTTCACAAGAGAGATCTTATTAAAGTGAAAATCATATTTGCTGTCTCCAAATAAAACTGTCATTGCCATCTACCACAAAAAATAAAAAGCAAAACATTGCTAAATTTGTTCTTTTGACTTATTAGGTAAATTTTGTGATCAGAAGTGAAAGTGGCCGGACTTTTTATCTTCTATTATCGTTTGGCTTTGCTGTTGTTTGCCACAAAATTACATAGAGGATTTTCCTGTTTTCTACTATATATGACATTTCTTATGAGACAGAATATGTTTCTCTTGTGTTTCATAGTAATTCACAAGGCTTCTAGTGGTGGATGGGAAATGTAGGGTGAACATTTACAGTTATCTAGTTCACTTCTTTTGTAGACAGATTTCTCTGGGTTTTCTCTTTCTTTTATAAATTTTTCACCTTATTTTTTGTTAGCATGAAAAATCATGGGTTTTGTTATGTTATTTTTATACATGCATATCATTTTCTTTTTTATTTTTAATTAAGTAATTACAATTCTTTTGATATTGTATATTTCATCTCATTTTTGAGTGTAGTGAATTCATTTATAGACAGTGTTTTATTTAAAATGCTGGCATATTTGCTACCTTTCTCTTTCCCTTTTTAAAAAAACATTATCTGGTCAATTTAAAGTGATGCATATTTGTGGGGTACCATGTGATGTGTTGATATACATTATATAGTTGTTCAGATTAAGGTGTCATTTCATTATGTTAAAAATATTTGAAGTTCTCTGCTCTGGCTTTTTAATAGTGTGCAGCACACTGTTCTCTTTTAGCTTGTGACTTTCTATTCTTTCCCTCCCTCCTTCCTTCCTCTGTTTCTGCCTCTTTCTGCATCTCATGTCATGTCTTTCCCGTCTTCTTGCTTCTCTGTCTCACCGCCTCTTCCTCTGCCACTGCTGTATTTGTTGTTTTTCCTCTAGTTTTGAGTTTACTCTCTTTTAAATCTTGGACTATCCAGTGTTTAGTGTTCAGTGCTTCTGTATGTGAAACACATTTCTCTCTCCATTCCAGTGCATTTTTATCAATATCATGCCTAGGTTTTCAAATTTAGCTGTAAAGATTTTCTAACTTGAAGCCATTTGTATTTGTACATATTTAAATGGTGGTTGAAATTTCTTAGAAGATGGGTTTCAAGACTCCATTGTTTATTATTTACATCTAATTAAATGATATTATAATCTACATAACATGCTTTTTGATATATATGCGTTGATTTTTTCTGTAGTATTTGTTCATGCATTTTGAAAACAAGTTTTATTTTTAAATAGCTTTGTAGAGAGATCAGTATTTATCTATTGGAACAAATATAATCAATGTATTTAAAACCTTACTCATGTTTTTGTTTTGTGTGTATGAGTTTCCATTACAAATGTCATGTAATCTCTTCCCAGGGCTAGAGGTTTTTCAGTTCCTTCATATTATTCAGTTCATTTTACAATCTAGATTTTGAAGTTATGTTGCCATGAAAATCCCTGGTAGGGTCTTCACCTCCACTGTTGTCCCTTTTAACATTGAGATTTTGCTCTCTAACTAGGATATAGCTAGACTTGGAGTCTTCATTGCTTCCATCATCTGGAGATTGGTTCCTTGAAGATTATTATTATTATTATTTTTGTGTCCTCACAAGTCCAGGTCTATTTCATCATTTAGGTGCTTTTCTTTCCCAGCCTTTGTCTTTATTTCTTTACTTTTTTAGATTTCTGAATTTTCTGTACTCATATTTTTCTCCTTGTTAGTATACAGGTATATCTCATATCTTTGTTAGTATACAGGTATAGCTCATATATTTTTTAGTATACAGGTATATCTCATATCTTTGTTAGTATACAGGTATATCTCATATCTTTGTTAGTATACAGGTATATCTCATATCTTTGTTAGTATACAGGTATAGCTCGTATATTTTTTAGTATACAGGTATATCTCATATCTTTGTTAGTATACAGGTATAGCTCATATCTTTGTTAGTATACAGGTATAGCTCATATCTTTGTTAGTATACAGGTATAGCTCATATCTTTGTTAGTATACAGGTATAGCTCATATCTTTGTTAGTATACAGGTATAGCTCGTATCTTTGTTAGTATACAGGCATATCTCACTACCTGTTCCCATTGGTGAGAATCCCTTGCTCATGAACAAACAAAAATTTACAAGACTTAGAGTGGGCTTACTTCCTAGCTCATGTGTTCAGTTCCCACAGTCTGTATTTTTAACTCAGTAACTCCTTGAATCCCCTCAGTGTTTGATATAGCTCACTGCTGGTTATCTCTACTGCCATGTTTCTTTGAGCACTGTTGCTTTTGGGTTGTTATTTTGGTTTTGATCTTTAGGAATGGTGTAAGAGCGACACATTCTTTCATGCTTTGTCTAAAGCCCCCCCCCACCACCCCATGATGTTGCATGTTCTCTCTCTATCATGAAGACCAAGACCATAGACTCTTAAGTAGATCTGTTCTCGTCTGTCTCCCGTATCTCAGCTCTGTGGCTTTTTAAGTAGCTTGGCCCCTCCCCCTACATGTAGATGGCCTCCACCTACATCTTTCCCTAATGTGTTCTTATGCTTCATTGAGGTGATTATCAACATCAATTTATTCCTTTTTGCTTATTGGCTTTATCTTGTGTGATAATTTTTAAATTCACTTCCATTATGTCTGCTGCTTAGAATGTATATTTAGTTCTTAATATGTATAGCATTCTAGAAGATGAATTTGCTTCTCTTAAAAGTATATTTCTTCAATACAGTTTTTATTAGGTTCTCTGTTCTAAGTAGTGACCTCTAAGAGTGTTCTCGTAGCACATATTGAAGAGTTACTGATCATTTTTGTTCCTTTGTCTGTTTTTTTTTTTTGCTGGTAGATTCTTTACTTGTGTATTCTATTACATTTTTTTTAACTCTAAACTTGTCCTGTATACTAATTATAATTCTTTAATACTAGCACAGGGCTCACATTTCTTTGGTAGCTGTGCCTTTGGACTTCTGTCATGTATCTTATTAGTACTGACTGCCTGGGAATAATCGTGATGTAAGTCTTCATATTGGGGAGTTTCATCACCATATAATTATGGTAAATATTTTCCCTAAGCAGAATTCATTTTCAGCTGTACGTTTGATTTCTCATGGGCACTGCTGGTTTTCCTGCTCAAAGCCTTAGAGTGGGTCAGATTAGCTGCTCCTTATACTTAGCAGTAACAGTGCCACTTCGTTTTCTTTTTTCCCATAAGCTCTCTTGTAGTGAAACATGTTGTATTTTCTTATTTCATCCCACATGTCTAACTGTTTATGGCAAAACAGCTTTCATATTTGCCCAATCTGTCATGTCATAGATTATTCTTCTGACTGGGAACATTCTAGGGTCACCACAAGAACGTGATGAGTCTATGTAGGTGGTCTTGAAAGTACAAAGTCCAGAGTAACCCCCTGCCTTATTGATTTCTTTATGATAGTGAACAATTAATAATGATAACAGTGATATCAGTAAGCATATCACAGACTCATTGAAAAAATCAAGTGTGAAAAATTGTGTTATAGTACAAAGCTTGGGACAAACTAGTACCCAGTAAATGGCTAGATTTCATGCATGTATAGTGCTCTGGAATACTAGTATGGGTGTCCCCTGCCCCCAAAGTCATATGTCAGAACCTATTTCCCACTGTGATATTATTAATAGGTGGTGTCCTTTAATAGGTGATTAGGGCCTGAGGGCTGTGCACTGCTCACCCCCCATGAATGAAATCAGTGCCCTTATATAAGAAGCTGGAGGAAGGCTATTCAAGTCTTCCTAATGCCTGAGAAGCTTCCCAATCTGTAAAGCAGAGAGAGGGTCAGCCCTCTCTACAACGTCAGTCTGCTGGTACTGATCTGCAGTCACAAAGTGAGCAAACACATTTGTTTGTTATAAGTTACTTATTAAGGTATTTTGTTAAGTACCACACATGGCTGAGATATATCATACCTCACATTTACTAAGTTTGAATGCTGAAGAATATCCTGGAGAAATATGAATATACCTGTCTATGGTCTAACATCACTCTTGTCCCCATAGAAATAAAAATTACATGCTTTAATAGGTCAAGCATTTATTAGTTGTTGACAAACCATGGCTTGTGCTTTAGGGAAGTGTATACCACCAATTTTGTGACAAATAATTGTACAGACCAAAGGACACTATACCCGCAGGTTTCAAGACTACAAACTCCATGAGGTCACCCTTATGTATGTCTTGGCAATCATGCATTATGATTCTGATGTTCATTGTACCAGAAGAAAATCCACGAAGGGAGACTGCTACAAAAAGCAGTATTTCCCCACTCAAAACTAGTAACCAAAGGGTTAGCTTCATTAAAATTCAAGTTCTCAAAACTAAGAAATGTTCGCCAGACATTCTGGCATACACGGATGATCATGACATTCTCCTATGGTCCAGAAATGAGGCGAGAATGCATAGGTGGATGGTATGGATACAAGTGGGCTCATGACTCTGTCTACAGTGTCTTGGATGCTTAGTTTCAGTTCTTGAAGCTCAGTTGAGCTAGAGAAGGAAGGAGGTGGGTCAGTTCACAGGAGACTGGCTGTTGATAAAGGTCTTCCCAAGTTTGCTGATATAAGTGAACACAATGTAGAAGAGTTGGCTTTTTTTTCCTTTCAGCATTTCATTAAGAACACAGCCTATACCTCAGTTACATACTGAGAGGCAAAGTATTAAACACTCAGGAGTATGGATGAAAGGGCTCTGTGCTCTTCATTTTTGAGTAAGCTTTTGATTGAACCATGGCACATTAAGAAATATGTCCAAATACTAAGATTTCCGGTTGATTCATTTTTGCCAATTGGACCCATCCATTCAGCCAAGGCTGAGGCTCAGACTTCAGCAAGCAGCACCAGCCCCCAGCAGCACCCCTGCCACCCATGTGTCTCTCACTGGGAGCACAACTGTCTGGCTTTCTGTCCTCATAGATGGTTTTGTACCTATAAGCTATGAGGTGATGGCAAAGTTAATAAGATCTGGAGCTTCATGTGTTAGTGGTCCTGAGGCTCCTATCAAGAGAAAACAAACTGGAGGAAGCAGATTAAAGCTAGCCCACGACATCAGTAAATAGCCTTTGGGTGACTCTTACATCCCACACACTGGCCTATAAGTGAGGAGGCAACAATGAAGGGAGCAGCTGTGATTCCTTTCCTGTGGCCTTTGCGGACCAGTCACTAGGCAGTTTGGGTGCAAGTGGTCAGAGGAAGTAGCACCCAGCAGCACAAAGGCAGGGAGGAGATCGGTGGGAGAGGAAGAGAGGAAGTTACTACCTCCTAAAAGCAGGTGTGTGTGTGGTGGGGGGATGGCAGGTGCCCAGCTCCTGCCGAGGGCAGAACATGGCAGAGGGGAGGGGCAGTGGAATGTGTTCAACTTCAGTGAAGCTGCAGAGAAGTGGGCATAGAGATGAGAGAAGCAAGGGGCCACTGACGGCCTGACTGTGCGCCCAGAGGAATCTAGTGCTTGAGATGCTTCCCTGACACCAGTGTGGAACACAAGAAAGGTTTGAGGGATGAGAAGGAAGTGATCAGGTTCACAGTGATGGCTGAGACAGCAGAGAGCCCAGTGACAATAGTGGGCTCCTGGAACAGAACCCACCATTTAGAAGGCTGTTCAGCTGCCTTCCCCTATAACACACACACACACACACACACACACACACATTGATAAAGCATAAAATCATGGGCTCCTCCTTGTGTGTGTGTATGTGGTGATATTTCATATGTGTGTTCATGCATGTGCATCTCCAAGGGTTTATGAGGTCAGAGGTCATGGGTTTATGAGTTTTTTCTCAGCTGCTTCACTGGCCCAGTTTTTGAGTTAGGTGAATCTCTCACTGAACCAGAAACTCTCTAGTAGGCTAGACTGGCTGCCCAGGGAAGCTTGAGGTCTATGTGTCTCCATTTCCCCTATGCTGGACTTACAAGTAGACAACCACACCTAGCTATTAAAACAGCAACCAACAACAACAAAGGTACTAAGGATCTGAACGCAGACCCTCATGTTTCCATGGCGGGCACTTTCTTGACTGAACCATCATCCCATCAATGACCTCGTTCTCTTCTTTTCATGACTAGAAATCATCAGGTTTCCAAGTGGCTAGTTGAATGGAAAGTCAACTCATGGTGGTTATTGCTAACCCTTAAATCCTGGAGCTTTGTAATGGGATAGTGGTCTAAATACTTCTACATCATAATGACAGACTCAGAGATGGAGGGATGGGGTACTTGGAGCAGTGTTTTCCAACCTGTGGGGCCAGATCCCTTTGGCAAATCTCTATCTCCAAAAATATTGACATTATGATTCATGGCAGTAGCGAGTTAACATTACTAAGTATAAATGAAATAATGTTATGGTTGGGGGTCCGCACAACATGAGGATCTGTAGTCAAGGGTTGCAACATCAGGAGGGCTGAGAACCACTGGTGTTGAGGACCTGAGCTCTCTCGTTCTTGTCCTCAGACCTCTTCTCACCATTTCTAGCCTCAGTCTATAAAATGCAATTTATTAGAACATGCTCATTATCTTTATAGAATATTTATAAAGATGCTCTTTATCCCTCCAGGTAAGCAATGTGTTCTTTGAATTCCAGATGTTAAGGAGGAAGTCATATAATTTTTGTCCCTTAGCCTTCCTTCCTGGCCAGTGCAGCAGCTCTAAGGAAGCTGTTCTCTCCGTAATTAGCAGAGAAAACGGTAGCTTTTTGCCTGAAATAAAAAATTTGCCTACAACCATACCATCCTGAACGTTCCTGATCTCGTCTGAAATAAAAGAAATTTTTAGATAAAGCTATCAAGGATTATTACTACATTTTGATCATCTTCACAGGTAACTTTAGGTCAGAAGTAATCCCATTCAAAAATAACCCAACTGTAGCATTTGGCTAGCAATGAGCTGGAAACTGAGTTTGGTTAAAATTATAGTATTTCAGAAATTATGCACTAAGATCTTTTTCATAGAAAAACATCTTGCCTTCCGCAATGGAACACAGAAAACTGTGTCCATTACCAACTGGTCTCAAGGCAGCGATTACTTCCCTCCAGTAATGGCCAGTCATAGAGCCACAGTCCAAAAGAACCCTGCGCCTCCCATGGGAACAGGCAGGAGCCACCCCCATTTGCTTCTGGTGTGTCATTAACAATCCCCATCCTTGAAAAGAGATCGAATGACCCTGGGCTTGAGATATGTGTTAGAACTCAGGAAACCATGTTAGTTGGCTGCAGCCATAGTGTGACTTTGGTTTCCATCTTGGGGTGGGGAGGGATGGCTGCTTATGACCCCTTCCTTCTCTATTTCCAGTTTTTAGCATCACAATATAGTCTAACACGGAAAAATCTATCCAGGGATGACTCATTTTCTCTAAATAGAAACATTCAAATTGGCAATTCTAGAACTGGACATTTATCTGTCTAACACAGACAGATATAGTATAGCCAGAGAGACAGTATGCAATATTTTTGAAAAGGGATTTATAAAAATATAGGGTTTATTAAGAATGCAGGAGCCTAAAAGAAAATATGAATTTACATAAGAATGTCATTAGGGTTGGTGGTTTGGATGCTGCAACCAATAATTTTTGTCATTCAATATCCCACTGATTATTAAATTAATCTGTTACTCAAACAGCAATCGAAAACATCTCAGCTCATATTTTCTGGGCATTTGTGACTGTCAACAAGTTTACAAAAGTGAAGGGCTAAGAGGAGTGTGAAGTTTTATGATTTTTCCAGAACATTTCTTTACCTCTTGATAACCTTACCCTCTTGGCTAAGGAAGTGAGCTGATCCACAGAGATTTCCTTGGAAGAAGAATCAGTTGTAAAGTACAATACCTGGAGGCTGCTGAAAGTAATTAATCAAAAAACTTTAAGTACGTGTCACATTTTGAAGGTGAAAGCCTCCAATGTCTTGTTAGGTTTCAACACTGGTAAGCTACCAATTCCTAAGGTAAAGTAGGTTTCCTTCTTGTTTTTTAGCATGTGATTTTCTTTGGTAACATCACTCATCGCTTTTCATAAAAATTCCACTGCCATCAGTTTCACTTCGGGATCTGTGCACAGATTTGCTCATCTTCCTGTGAGCTCCCAAAGCCTTGGCTCCATTCGCCTCTCATCACCCCTCCCCTCTGCCTTTCATTTATCCCCTGAACCAAAGGAAAGTAATTGGTCTCGAAGCTGTGTTGACATGTTCCGCAGGCTACAGTTCAGAGGACCGTAGTTCAGAGATTCTATGTTCTTAGGGAGGACTCCAATTTCCTGTTGAAGTCTCCAACTGGGTGGGCAATTTACCCTGTGAGTTCAGACTTCCTCAGCAGCATCTGCAGGTGTTCCTCCAAGGGCTGCCTTCTGCAAACCACCTGTAAAATGGACGCATTGCAAAATACCAGTGAGATACTTTCCTCAAACCAGTACTGAGGGAGTGAGCCCTCAGGCAGCATGGCAGCCTGGGCCATCACACCTAAGAGCACAGAGGTCTGCACCCGCTATTTAAATGCCCTGCCTCTCCTGATCACCTCAATATGAACAATTCTAGTTTTTGTTTGTTTTGTAATATCTACAGGGGCTTAGAGTTTGTTTAGTTGGTAGACCACTTGCCCTGTAAGTAAGTTCTATCCCAAGAACCTACATATACATATGTGTTAGCAAATACTTATAATAAGGCTAGCACTGGGTAGGCAAAGACAAGAAAGTCCCTGGGCCTTGCTGGCCAGTCAGTCTAACTCAATTGGTAAGCACCATTTCAGTGAAGAGCTCTGTTTCAAAGGAGATGGACATCATCTCCAGGGATGACACCCAAGGCTGTCTTCCAGCCTCCACACACATTCTCCACAACACAGCTTTATTTATTTTTATTTATTTGCCTTGGTGTTTGCCTAGAACTAGGAACTGGGAACTACAGACAGTTGTGGGCTGCCATGTGGGTGCTGGGAATTGAACCCCGGTCCCCCAGAAGAACAATCAGTGCTCTTAACCACTGAGCCATCTCTCCAGCCCCACACTTTAAATTATGTATATTCCTAATACTTTACTTAGCACAGTGTTTAGCAAAGAGCAAATGTTTTGTAAATTGTTTTTTTCTTCCTTCCTTCCTTCTTTCTTTCTTTTCTTTTTTTCCCCCAGAGCAGAGACTACCCTTTGTGTTGACAAAGATACAGTAAAACCACAGGACTCCAGGCAGGCTCCTCTTCCAGGTCTCTCAGATTGGAGGTCAAGTTCAGTTTTTATCAGGCGAAATGAACAGTAGTCACTTTGCTCCAGTGCTCCCTCACCAGATAAAGTAGCTCTTTCTTTTTGGCCTCTTTCTGGGCCTACTTGACAGCTCTTTAGAAAAATTTGGAATACTCAACTTGAAACTACACATAGCCAATAATGTTCAAATACTTCATTAACCAAATTAGATACAGACTTTGCCAGTGGGAGAATACTGGTGTCATGAATAATGTAATTTGTAGGTGTTAAAATGTAACAGTTTTTAACCACTTAATTTGGAAGCCTACACTAATTGGTTAAAATATTTTTATCTTTTGCTCTAAAGAGTCTTGCCAAATATCTGTCCCCAATTTTTTTTTTCAAACTAGCAACTGTATGTGATTTGTTTTCCCATCACATAGTCACTGGCCTTCTTCAACGGGCCAACCTTAATTTTAAAATAAATCAACTTTCTGCTCCACAGGAGAATGGTACCAAAGGCCCTTGTGTGGTAACAGTGGGCTAGGTTCCTGACTTTTGTCATCACTGGATAACATACCTGGCCAAAGCAGCTTGGGGAAGGACTTTGGCTCCCAGTGTGAGCGAGCGGAGGGACAGCAGCAGGAGAGATGGATACTGGTGCCCCATTAGCCTTCTCCTTTCTGTCATCTGCTACTCCAGCCCATGGGATGGTAGTGCTACCTGCAGTGACTGTGGTCCTCCCCCACTAAATGAACCTAGTTGAAAACCTCCTCAGAGTCACGTCAAAGATCTATCCTCGAGAAGTTTCTAGATTCTATTTTTAAGTTGACAGTATTAGGCATCACGGCGACCTTGTGTCTATTTTCCCACATACTGAATTCTTTGTGACTTGGAATTGTAGATACAAAGGGATTTCACTCTTTGAATTTTCCACTCACAAGTAGCAACAGAAGAATGCCAGCCCTGCTCCCATCCCCACCCCCACAGTGCCTTCTTGTTCCTCCTCTTCTGGATCTCAGAAATTAGGTGGTAGTAACTTCTAGATCCTAAAAATGGTGTCATTCTATCACAAAAGATTAAAACCACAGCTCTATAAAATCGAACCCTTTTCCAACAATTTGCCATATATCAAGGCTCTGCCCCTTTATAAAAGCCTGCTTTCCTTTTTACTACAGGAGCTGGGCCAAGCTGGAATAAGTCAATGCTTGCTCTTACAAGGAGCAGCCTAATTAGAGCTGTATGTTTGTGGTTGCTAAAAAATGCCTTGCCTTCAAACATTCACAAAGGAGAAGAGAGGCAAATGCTTGTCTTGGGAGTTTTGATGTTGAAAATATCACCATAAGATGGAGATATATGGTCAAAAAGTATAAGTCTAGATTAAATCCTAGCCATATAAATGGATCTCACCTGCAATCCCAGAACTTGAGAGACAGAAATATGAGAATTGCTGTGAGTTCAAAGCTCAGCCTACAGGCCAGCATAGGATATGATGTGAGACCCTAGCTCAAAAATATAAAACTAAACACCCAAGAATAAATAAATAAAAGTGAAAAACCAAACCACACTGATGGGCTTTTCCCCAGTCCCAGTTCAAGGTTGCTCTTTGCTGGGACAGTAGCATTGCTGATCCCTGTCTCAGATGCTCCTGGGATAAAAGAGCACCCTAAATTCCAGGTGATTACAACTTTGAGAAGCTGGATAGTGTGGATGTTGTTATGTAGGTGTTGCTATCCTGGCTTGTTCTTTGATAAGCTATGTTTGGAGAGGGTTTAATACAGGAAATGTTGGAAATTACTGTTTTCTCTCCCAGGTCCACTGTACAAAATAAAAGGGGTTCATGTCTGTAATGATGGGGCAGGTCTCTACCTGATAGGAATTAGTCTTTCCAACAGTTTCCCATTTGTACGGTTCTTTACGTGTGGGAAAGCGGGGTGGGAGCATATGTACACTTGGCCAGGCTTACAACACAGAGAGAGGCTTTCCTCTTCCATGCCGGAGGGTAGGAGACCAACAGAGCCAGGGAATATTTTTAGAATGTTTATTTGCATGTGGGATGGAGGGCACAGAGCTGTCTCCACACAACTGGGGTTTGCAAGTTGCTTTTCTGCGGTGCATTGTCTGCATCCGGGTGGTGGTGTGCTCCGTGACCCCCGCCATTGCTCCCTCAAAGAGTAGTCTGTGTTCCCTCTCTGCTCTGCCCAATACTGCACCTGAAGTGGCTTAGCGAGTCGCCAGAACCCCATAGATGTGTGTTTATTACCTCGCCAGCTTGCCCCCATTTGTTTAACTTGGAAAGAGTTGATATATTCCTATGGGTATTAAGACCCATCTGATGTGTTAAAGGAACTCAGAGCATCAAAGCCAAGTTGCTACTTCAAATGCTCCACACTGAATAGAGAAGCAATTTCTAGGCACAAACCACTTTTACAAGGGACATTCTGTATACTTAGAAGGGAATTCCTTAAAATTTTTTTGTTGTTGTTTTGGGCCTTAAACTCACAATCCTCTTGTCCCAGCGTCACAAATGTGGGGGTCTTAAATATGTACCACCATGCCCTACAGGAACTGACTTAACTTGCAAGCAGATGCTGCAGTTTTGACCCCTTTAGGCAGCCTCCAAAACCACTTTCTTGAGGAACTCTTTAGACTTTGACAATACAAAAACAAAGCCACAACAAAAACAACTCTGACAACCAAGGCTAGATGAAGGTGTCAGCTTCTAGACATGTTCTGTGCCTAGAGAGATGCGGTCCAATTACCTGACCAAGCACACTGGCCCCTTACTGATACTAAAGTGTCTTGGGAGGGATTGCGGGTGAGGAGATACCAGATAGAGGAGGTTAGAGAGAATGATGGCCTCAGGAAGAAAGAAGCAAGGAGAACAGGATCTTAGGACACAAGGTATAGGTCTCCTTAATGCTTCCATTTGGGAAGGAGATCAGATTGTGACCTTGAGCACTTCAGGAGCACCTTAAGGACAGGTGAATTTTCTAGAATGCCTATATTACCCCCTCCCCAGGAGGATTATGTCCGTCTCATTTCTTTTCCTTCAATTACTTCTTTTTAATTTTTCTAAAAATAATTTCTTATATGTGTACTATATCCACACTATTTCTACTCCTCCCCCTCTATACAGATTCCTCCCATGTCTCCCTGCTCACTCTCAAATTCATGGTCATTTCTAGCTATTATTGTTCTCTATCTCTTTCCTCTGCTGAGTCCATTTAGTGTTGCTCATATATGTATGCATTAATGAATCTCCGGTGACGATCTCCTGATCTTTTCCACTCGGCTCACTGGCGAATGTCAGGCCTCCTTTATCGTAGATCTGGCTAGGTCTGTGTTCTACTCCAGTTGCCATGGCTACCAGGATCAAAGCCAATGATAATATCACATTATGTCCAAAGGACATTCTGCCTTACACTACCTTTGGCCACTAAAAAGAGTATAGCTCAATATTTATGAAGAACTTTACAATATTCATTGGTAAGAACTGTATGCTTATTAAGAGAAAAACCTCCACAATACATCTCAGGGGTATTTTTTCTAAGCAGTGAGCACTCTGTTTGATAATCATCTAATGCATCTTCTTCCACACCAAGGTTGCTTAGAATAGTAGAAATTATTCGCCCTGGTGCTACAAAAGCTGCACAAGAGTCTTTCCTAGCATTGTTCCTCATCAGTGACCCTTATTAGTCAGGGGCTTCCCCTTCACTGTGGTGTACTGGTCTACCAAACAAAAATGCTAAGGTGTTTACAGGTTTTATGTGGCTATGACAGGATATAGAAGAGGCTTCATCTTGCACTTAGTGGGTGTTTGATAGCTAGGAGGTCATCTAGATTCACTGTAGAAAGGACATGTGTTAATATCGATACCTCTAGCAGTGAGAGCTGGCCACTGAGACAAGAATTCCCCAAAGGTTCACCTTTGGAAGTATGAATGGTAGGGGTAAGGTGGGGATGGCATGCGATTCTAGAGGTTGAGACATCTGTTATTTTTATGGTGTTCAAAAACAAGTGTCTGTTTTAACAAATGGGAATGCAGGTTCCTAAGAGCTGATCAGAACTCTGTAAAGTCGATTAAGGCTAACAGCAGTACACAGAAGGACATGGTATTACCTGGGTCCCTAAGGCAAGAGTCCCAGTGGTGACCCTAAAGTTCTTTATGTCACCACTGCTCTACACTGCTGGCTATTTTAGGGTAGCTGTTAACACACTCACTAGACACACACAGCAAAGAAAGTAAAGGAGCCGAGCATTAGAAAGCTGTCTGGGCTGTGGCCCTGTCCTAATGTGGCTCCGCCATGTTTGCTGCACATGCTCTGTTGAACTAAATCACTTAATGTTAAACTTCCCACTGCCCTAAAGTGTCAGGTCTTCCCTCTGTTCAGGGATTTGATCAAGAGAGAGCCCTTAGGAATTTGCTCAGGATGGTGCTCTGAAAGTTGTTCTCTCCCTCTCCCTCTCTCTTTCTCTGTCTCTCAATGAAGTTCTTCCCAGGCTCCAAAGCAGTGTTTCTCAACCTTCCTAATGCTGAGACACTTTAATATGGTTTGTCGATTCCAACCATAAAATTATTTTGTTCATACTTCATAGCTGTGATTTTGCAACTGTTATGAATTGAATTAATTGAATTATAATGCACATATCTGTTATGCACCCCGCAAAGGTTGAGAACAGCTGCTCTCAAAGGAAGCCACTCCTTTTCTTTAAGGGTCTATCATGCTTAGCTCTGCTACATTGTCTTGCTTCTTCTTCTAATGCTCTCCTTCCCACCTTAGGGTGCGGTCTTGACCTTCAGGCCCTCTCATTCCCATAAACCCCAATGAAGGGAGCTTGCGTCAGTTACTTTCTTTCTCTTGACAGTGTTCATCATCTCTGTAGCTCTCTGCTGCTGAAGCTGTTCCTCCTGCCCCTTTGCCCCTTCATCCTCCTATGGCACTTCCCTTTCTTCTCCTCATCTTTGCCTGTGCTTCCTTTGGTGTCACCCCCTCCCCTTCTCCCACCCCAGCCCCCAAATCCCACTTCCCACCCTGCCACTGCCCCCCCCAGCTCTTTTTCTGGTCTTAGTCTCCCATCTGGTTTTGTCTACACCTACTGTCATATCACCTTATTTACATATATACAAATACTAAAGTTAGGATCCATAGAGGAAAGGGAACATGTAATTATCTTTCTGAGTTTTGTGCACCTCACTGTTTGCATGGCACACACACACACACACACACACACACACACACCCTAAAAAGGAGAGACATATACAGAAAACTAAGTAAAAATCATATGCTCTATTACCAGTCAGAGTAAGGAGACAGGTACTCAGGTTTTATAACCACACAACCAGGGTTTAAAGCCTGGTCCTACTTACTACTTCAATAGCTTTGGACAAATGTCTTATTGTCGTCCATAACATGGGAGTAATAGACTGCATGCTATTGTAATTTTTACCCCATTTTGTATGGTGACTGGCTATCTAACTGTTTTCCCTGTGCTTAACATAGTATACAGAAAAATGATGCCTTCTTTATGTCATGCTTTCCAAAAGCATGTGGCCAGACTTCCACAAGTAATCATTGATGATCTAAGCCAAGGGTATCTCTCTTGTAATTTGTAAGCAGTGTTACTCTTGTCATTGAGGCTGGAACCAAACTGCACACTGTGCATAAATGTTGCATTCACGTTCACAGAGCTTGTAAAAGGTGTGCTGGGGGGTGGACCTCACTACCCTCACCACCAGTAACTTGGGGGTATAGCCAGCAACTACTGATCTCTGCTTGCAGATGAAAACACTTTTTGAAACAGCTTGCCTTGGATAGGAAACCTTCATGTGAAGATCACCCTGCTTGCTTCACCTCACAGTGAGTTTGTTTTAGGTCAGAGGTTTCCCCACAGCACCAGCATGGCAACAGTGCTCAGTGAGCAGTAGCTGATGGTCACATTAGTAATGGACATTAGGGCTTGGCATCTAGCAGGCCAGCTTCTAGAAGTGATAATGGCTGCTGCTCTGTCCTTAGCAAGATCTCCAAAAGTCATTTAGATTTCTTCCTTCCTGTAGATGAGTATCCTCATCTATTAATCATACAGATAATAGCTTTTTTTTTTTTTTTTTTGGTGTGAAGGTTGAAAGGGAATTGCTCTTAAAAACACTTGGCACTAAGTAAACACTCCATAAATGCTAGCGATTACTGTCATTATTTATAAGAAAAGACTCTAATAGTTCCAGGGAAAGTATTTAACGAATTCCTGACTCTTCTTAAGAGATTAAAAGAAAATTATTCATGTCATAATTAACATGATTTACTGACAACCCTAGGAGGAAAAAAAATAAACTTTGAAAAGCCAAATTTTGAAAATTCCTTTTCTTCTCAGCCTTTTTACAGTTCACTTCTTTATTTAAATTGAAAAGACACTATATTTTTTTATGGAACTTACCCCTACCTAAAGTATTTCAAACACACACACACACACACACACACACACACACACACACACACACACACAAAACAAAACAAAACAAAACAAAACCAAAATAAACCAAAAACCAACCAAACAAACAAAAAACCTATTCTCTGTTACATGCCTTGGGCTGACAGTACTTCCTACCCAAGTTGCTTTCAAGGTCTGGGTCAGTTGCATCAGTCCCAGCAAATCCCTGCAGGGTGACTGGAGGGCACTTCGGTGTTTATTGCTAATGTATTTTTGTCTGCTGTATAACAAATACCCTCTTATACTGCAGACAAAGCTTTGTTTTTACTTTTTGTGTGCTCTTCCCTACCTACTGCCCCAAAACTCAGTGCCATAATATATGCTCATTGTATGCATTTTAAAACAAATATTTGTAACAATAAAAACTACTGATGCCATTTAATCTTGGTACCTAATATGAAAATGGAAACCCATTTCCCATACTAGTAAAATGGAGCAGAGAAACTCTGTGCCAGTCTGGGTCTTGGGATCCCAGAAAGACCTGTCAAAATCTAGGCTTATGGTTTCTAAGACTCAGCTCCTTATGATCAATGTTTTTCAACCACAAAATGACCAATCAGGTGATGCCTCCATGTGGAATTTAACATGTACATTGTTTAACAGCCTTTCATTACAGTGACAGAAAGTTCAGCTCAAGATAAGTAAAAGGAAACATTGAGATGTTGTGTGGTGATATAGTATATAGTTAATAAAAATAGTCTGGAATATCAGAGAGATAGAGAAACAAACCACAGCCAGTTCTCACCCAGTCACCTCCTCATGCCGAATAGGGTAGGTCCTGTCCAGGAGTCCTCAGATTGACTGGGCGAGCAGAACTTCTGCCTTCTCCTCATCTTTCTTTCCTCACCCAGCTATTTCAATTCCTGGATCAACTTTCCTAGTGCTAGGACTAAAGGTGAGTGCCTCCGATGCCTGGCTCTTTGGCTTTGAACTCACAGAGAAACAGAGGTTCTCTGCCTCCCAAGTGATGGGATTAAAGGTGTGGGTCACCATTCCCTGACCTTCTGGGCCTGGCTCTGTGGGTGGCTTGTCCTCTGCTATTCCAGACTATTTTTATTAAATATACCATATATTACCACAATGTTGGCTTTAGGTAAGGCCTATTTTAGTTTTTGAGAGGTTAGGATTGAAACCCAGGTTTTCTCTAGGACAGTGCTTCTCATCCTTCGTAACACTGTGACCTTTTATAAAACAGTTTCTCATGTTTTTGTGACCCCCAATTATACAATTATTTTTGTTGCTAATTGTAATTTTGTTCATAACTGTAATTCTTCTACTATTATATATTATGTAAATATTTTTAGAGGTAGAGGTTTGCAAAAAAGGGGTCACGACCTACAGGTAGAGAACCATTACTCTGGGTCTTTTGTACACACATTTCCAACACTGGGTACAGGGTGGCTACCAGTAATTCCCTGAGACTGATGCTCTCCTGTTGTTCAGGTGGGCAGCTAAGACATCTGTGTTTTCTTTTGAGTGAAATCATAAAAGTGCCATGCCCATCTCTGAGCCCATTGTTTCTTCAGGAAGAGGAACAGTACCCATTTGCTAGTGCCCAGGTGACTTGCCTGGACATGTTGAGCTCATTATAACCTGGGGCCTGCCTGGAGGAAGGGTGGATTCTGAACAAAGAGGAGGATGCCTGTGGACCCAAAGAAAGAACGAAGGAGACTCAAGTTCAAAGTGGAGCTTCTGTGAAGGGCAGGCAGGCAGGAAGGTTTATTGGAAGTCAACTGGGAACAAAAAGCCTTGGAATCTGGGAGAACAATGAGACTAACAGAGAGTGTGGACTCCCCATGCCCCTGGCATCTCCTGTAGAGTTTTTTGTCAGGAAGTTTATATTTTGACCTTCTCCGTCTCCCCCACATTGTTCACTCTTAGGAGGCATCCACCCTGTGCTGATATATAGAAAGGACATCTGTCAATGCTCTCAGAAGTTCAGAGACAAAATTGTCAAAATAAACCAAATGTCTATTCAAAAAAGAAGAGGGAGGATACTTCCTGGGTTTTTCATAGAATTATGTTGGTGAATCATTTCCCCTGTCACCCAGCTATAGAGGGAACCTTGTGCAGAGGGGAGCTACATGGTGGCCAGGACACCCCTGAAGCTGGGAATATCTCCTTGTGACTGCTCATCGGAGGGCTCCTAGCTTGTTTGTCCCGACCAGCGGGATGAGGAAACAGGGCCCGAGACCTAAAGGGGAGAAATGAAAGGGGCAAGAGACTTTGAAGAACTACACAGCAAGAAGGTACTCCATTCAAGCTGTGTGATTTTATTTTTCTCAGGGGTTTTATATGGCAGTAGGCAGGGCAGAAAGTCATAGGGAAAGGTTGTATACAATCTAATCTTGGAATGTCTTAACTGCAGATAATTTGCATAGATGTTCCTTTCTATCAGGGACATAAAGTTATTCCTGGCAACCTTCAGCGATTCATATAATTGCTGGTAAATGGCTAACCATGACGGGAGGGGAATAGAGGCCTATAAACATGGCTAACTCATAAACTAAAAATGGCTAAGCTAACATGGCTATACTAAAAGACCAAATACAGGCTTTGGCTCCCGGCACTTGTTTGTCTGATGGCTTCCATCTGAGTGTCCCTGCCTCCCAGCTCTCACCCACAGAGCCTCCTGGGGCAACACTCTTGGCTGTACTTGCCCATGTGTGCCATTGGATTACCAAAGGAGCATGACTTCTGAAATGTCTCAAGCCTTCATTTTCAGGACATCCTTACAGCCTAGCATGCTGGGATCTATTCCTTCACAGTTTCCAGTTGCATGGTATACGAGAAAGCATTGCCATAAGCATTAGTGTGCACACCTATATGGGGGTGGGGGCTATATTGATGATACCACCGCGCAGGAGAATAAAGACAGCCTTACTGCTTTGGGGAGAGCTTTGCAGACGCAAGACCATCCTGGTGACTTAGAAATAAGTGGAAGAGGAAGCTGCAAACCCCAGAGCCAGCAGCATTAGATGGGAGTAGAGCAGCAAGGCCACGCGTACCCCAGACTTTCTGCCCCAAAGCTACAAACCCTCCAAAATTCTCAGTTCTCATGGAAGCATGATAAACTTGAGAAACACTTGTCTAGATACTGGGTGGGGATGGGGCAGGACATTCTGTTGGAAAGCCCTCAGTGATATAAAACCTCAATTCTTGGGTCCTTCCCTGGAGATTGTAATTTGTTGCAGGTATGGCTCAGGAATCAGTTGAGGCAAACAACTCAGATTGACACTATATAGTATTTATGTTCTACTTTGTATTTCAGTTACTTTCTACTGTTTTCTATATAGATCAAGATAAAGCCTTCTGGTATGTTCTGGGGACCAGAATGGGACAGAGTATCTTCTAATTTCCAGGAAGACCCAAATCCTGTTGCAGAGCCAGCCTAACTAGAGATGTGTACACAATAGATCAAGGTCAATGCCAAATCCAAAGAGTTCCAAAGACTGTGATTTCTGCTTTGCCTAACTTTATTTTTTTTGCATATGTATGTGTGTATACATGATTGTTCACTTGAAGCGTGATCCTAATTAGTCTTATCAATAAAAATCGGAGTCAGATATTAGGGTAAAAGCTATAAAATCAGAGAAGCAGAGCAGCAGCCAATAGAGATTTGTGTTTTGCCCAGTCTCAAAGAACCCCAGAAAGATCCTCAGAATCACACCAACTCTCTGAATGCAAATGCAAAGCAAGGTGTCCCGGCCAGCAGGGTCTTCAGCGTGGACCTGAACCTGGGAAGGAAGCAAATGGAAGGCAGGAACACAAAGAATGGAAGGATAAGACAAATCTCTCTGATCAAGTCCTCCAAAGCTTTATTATTACAGCCAATATTTATACAGAATCTCTGCCATGCAGGTAGCTGGGAGGAAAGGGATGGAATATTCAAAAGAATGTGGCAAGCCTGTGAGGGGAAGTAACAGACAGGGTAGAATCGATATGGAAATCTATCTGTTATCAGTTGAGGGCCTGGGGAAGGTCACCTTGCTGATCTGAGAAGGTCAAGGAGAAAGCCTGGAGTCATGGTTTAGCTTAACAATAAGGGTGTAGTCTTCTGGTATTTGGCTATCTAGGTTATAGAATGTTGGCTAGCTGTAGAGGAGCTAACTTATAAAATATGGCTAAGTTAGACTTTGGCTCCCAACAGCAAGGTTTATTACAACTGTATTGGTGAGCTCAGCTTCGAGGAAGTGAACTCACCCTACTCAAAATCAAAACTTTTTAAAACACAATTATCAAACAAAGACCATAGAAATGCCGTTATCAGGCTATCTGAGAGGGGCCCAGAGAAAGTTTCTTTACTATTGCTGTCAGGTGGGCAGCTGCTGGCTAATTGTCTTAGGATAAGGAAAAGATGTTTCCCAGCTGGGCCCAAATGCCCTCTCATTACCCAGGACCTTGGGCACTTGGCCTTGAGTGCTTAGCCTAGGGGGTTCAGAAACTTCTCAGGATGGGGGACTAGAAACTTCTTAGCTCCCAAAATAGCTCCAGGCCTCACGGTGGAGGGACTTTAGTTTCCACACTTCTTACCTCAAGGAATTATCAGACCCAATGAAGAGGGCGACATCCTGTCTCCACTCACCTTCTATTTCTGTCTCCATCTCCCTAGCGCTGGGATTAAAGGCCTACACCGCTACCACTTGGCTCTGTTTCTCTTTTAGACTGCTCCCATCTTCTGTAGCCCGGTATGGCCTTGATCTTTCTGCTCCTTCCTCCCAAGTACTTGTGTTAAAGGTGTGAGCCACCACTGCCTACCTAGCCTCTATGGTTAACTAGTGGCTAGCTCTACCCTCTCATCTCCAGGCAAACTTTTTCACAACACAAAATATACTTTTGCATGTGTTTAGTTACACCTGTGTTCATTCACATGCGTGTGTGTGATGTTTGTGGGGGCCTGAAGTTGATGTTGGCCATCTTCTTCAATCATTATTTACTGAGGCATATTTACTTTATGAAATGGAGCAGGGTGGGGTCAAGATCCAGCCAAGACACCCCCCCACTCCTGACCCCCGCTCTACTTCTAACTACCCTATCTAGCCAGCTTGCCCCTAAGTTCCTGGCTCTGTCTCCTGTGTGCTGGGATTTGGGGTCCTGGGGATCTGAGCTTTGCTCTTTATGCTTACATGGCAAGCATTTTATTTCCTGAGCCATCTCCAGTCCCCATTGTACCTTAAGAAAGCAAAAAGCTAATCTGTGGAGGGTAAAGTCTGCAAAGGGTAAAGACTTCAGTCTAGGTTCAAAGCATTTAAGATTTTTATCCTGTGCAGTTTTTTCCCCCAGAGCACAGTTCTTTACCTATATAGTGAAAGGCGAGTCACCCCAGTTCTCTCTGTGGGTGATCCTGCTGTCTCTACATCCAGCTGACTTATCTCAAGTTCCTCTTATTTGCTGAGGTTAGCAGAGCGGAAGCCTCAGAATTCATTTTGACATGTGATCAGCCCTCAGAAGATAGCATGCTTCTGCCACTCCAGTGAGAAGAGGCTGTCTGGAGAGTGTATCATCCTTCCCTTCCAGTTCCGTCTGCCTTGGAGGGAAGAGGAGGACTGGGCTATTTCACATCCAGTAATGGACACATCAGATTGCATCTCTCTTTCTAACTCACTTTTCCATGAGGACCTCATTTATTCACCCATTTGACCCATCTCTGCTTCTTGGCCACCACTGTGTTTCTCTATTGAAATGTTTCCCTCCTCTGGCTTTTTGGCCCCAGGCATCTCACCAACTCCTGCAACACTACACTATGATGTCAGCCTGAATGTGGGGCCCAGCAGGATGAAGGTGTGCTTTATGAAGTTCAGCCATGCACCATGGGCCATAAATACATGCTGTACACATAAATGTACAGCTAACATTGCCCAGGCCCCTCCAATGCACCATGTTAATAAGCAGACTGTAAGTATTTAAAATATGGAAAAGCAGTTAATCTTTCCGCTGGCAAATCCACCGTAGGGGGTGGTTTTCCTTTGCATCAGGGCAGCTATATGCACAATGTGTAAGATTTAAGAACAAAATGGGGGACATTTGCTATGGGGTTTAATGGCAATTATATTTTAAAAAAACCTTTGTTTGTCCTTAAGCATTTATATCCTGTGAGCTTATGTGATGCCCCCTCAAAACACTGTATCCCTAATAGTTCTTCGCAAGACAGTTTGCTGCCACAGCTGTGGAGCCACCATGCAAGCCTGGTAGTTTGTGTCACTGACTGGTTTGATCAAGCTTCAACCTCTTGCTTCCCTTTCAGTAAAATGGGGGGGGGGGCGGTGTTGACTTATTTCTGCAGCTCTTGTGTTTGCTGGTCCTCAGTATTCTAGGTTTCTTCTTTTGTAAAATGAGAATGCCGTACACCTTGCTCTTGGCATAGCACTTTACTTCATAAATGTTTTAAGCCACGTTCACAGTTACTATGCTCAGCAATTAATTCTTCATCCTTTGCTGAAAGATTTGCCACAGTCTCTGCTCCAGGGTCCTTTATTAGGTCCCATCCTATGTATCAGCTATAGAATTGGAGCTTATAGGCATGCACCTATTTCATACACAAAAGCTAAGTATCTGCTGAGAAAAACAAGTCACAGAATAGCAAGATGCACAGACCAATTAAGACACCCTGAACTATAACTTTATTGGATCCAATAAAAGTGCCCACAAGCAACAAGAGAAAAAAGGGAACTTCCATACTAACAGTAAGCTCCAGAGTTCACAGAATCTCTTCTCTTCTCTTCTGCATGTTTTCCTTGTCTTTGCATCATCTCCTCCCTCCCTGACTGATGGGGTGACAAGGGGAACCAGAGTTCAGGGCTAGGGAAGGCAGCATCATGCAGAAACCTCCAGAGCTAACTTCCACCTTTTGTATTGGAGATGGATGCAAGGGCAAGGTGGCCTGCCTGTCACCTGCCAGTGTCAGGCATTATCTGTGGGTTGATTGACAGATGATACAGGTCAACCCAGAGGTAATGGTACTTATGCCTTATGAATATTTAATTTCTCCTGATCCTTCCTTCCCATCTATCAGGGGACACTCCATGTATTCATCCTTTATTCATTTTGTTCAGCCATGTGCTCTGTTTGGTTTTGAGTCATTGTGCACTCATTGATTTGCTATATGTACCTAATACATTTGTGAGATTTTGTTCATTACCTTCATTATTCTTGTTCTCTATAACAGAATGAAATATTCTTAAGTGTTCTTACTTCATGAATAATTTAACATTAGCTTCCCATTTATGATGTTTAAATGTTTGCTCGTGACAGTAAATAGAAATTCCCCTTCCTTGGTGCCATGTAAGCCACAGACGAATACTCTGGAGCCTATCTACTAGCTCCCTACTTTTGGACATTGAGGTAAATTCTAGTCTTTTTCTTTCAAGAGAAAATGCTACCAAGACTTTTGTACACAAAATGTTTAGATTTTAGGAAAAAAAAAAAAAAGCTTTTCTCAGGAGGTACAGAAAACACAGTGTCTCAATTATTTCCACTGTTGTGTTTCATGCTGATTTTAAAAGTTCACTTTCCAGACTTGGAGAGATAGCTCAGCAATTAAAAGTACCAGTCTTCTGGCTGCACTTCCAGAGGACCCAGGCTCAATTCCTAGTAACTAAATGGTAGCTATTAACTGTCTATAATTTTAGTCCTAGGGGCTCTGATTCCTTCTTCTGGCATCTGTGGACACCACATACATACATGGTACAAAGACATACATTCAGGCCAATCACTCAGGCACATAAAATAAAAATAATTTTACTTTCCCAGCAGTGATCTAGAACAACATATACATCTATAGACTTTCTCCACATTTATATTTCTGCAGATTTTGTGTTGCCTAAAGAAAGATGAATTTCATTATCCTCTCTTCTCTACAGTTAGACTTCCCTGCCTTTAGTGATTTTACAACTCTCCCTACATCATCCTTACATCTACCTGTTCTTCATTGTTTCCTGGGCTTGTTACTGGGGAGGGCAAATATCTTTCCTTCTCTTTTTATAAAACCTAATTTTCCGAGTGACATTTTATTTTAATATTGCTTCCGAATTGTCACCACTTCTGTTTAAAATCCTTTTGCGGTTTTGGTTGAGATTACTTTGGATAGAAAAATTAATTTTTTGGGGTGGGGAAGTGGGGACATCTTTAAAGCATCCATCCTCCTTCCCACAGTAGTGTGCCTCTCTCCAGTTTTAGGCTGTCTTTTTATGTTCTGCACAGTCCATCCTTTTTTTATTTTCATGAAGGCATGCATTTTGCTGAGCTTATTCTTGGACTTTCACAGTGATTATCAGCACCATCAATGGGTCTTTATTTCTGAAATGCTTTTTTTCATTGGTCTTTGCCAGTGTGAAGTTATAGTTTTATATGCTGATGATATAATCAGTCAACTTGCTGAGTTCCTTTATTAGTTCCAGTGGCTGCTCAGTGGGTTCTTGTGGGTTTTCTCAGAACACAGCTGGATCTGTTCTGTGGGGATGTGGCAGCCTTCACTTGGGGGTCGATTCCCAACGAGCATTACAGATTTTCTCACTGCAACTGCTCTGCTCATGTGGTTTATAACTTGGGCGGATGTAAATGATTTGTGATGGACTCCCCAAGGTATGTTTTCTCTATGTTTTCACATTGTTTGCAAGGAACATTTAGAATAGTCACTGAAGATGTTTAACAGCTTTTATATTCTTCAGACTCTAGTGTTAGCCTGTGATTTCTGTGGTCAGGACTGCCAAATTTGAGTTACCTGAGGATTGCTTCAATTCACAGTCTGATTCTGCAGCATGCCCTCATGGCTCTTTTTGCTCTTCAGTCTTCTGTTTTTATTATTGTAAGTTGGGCATGGAGTCAACAAAAACTGACTGGAAATCACTGTGTCCCAGTCTCAACTCTAGAACCTGGAGATAAGGAAAGCTGCAGACATTTAATGTAGCCTGGTTCCCATGGAAGTGACACTGAGCTAGAGAAGGAGGGCACTGGGAAGAAGAGAAGGCAAGAAAAGGGCCAAAGTCAATGCTCCTTGGTGCCACTAAACCATTTGGGGTGGAAAAAAACAAACCCAAAGTATTTAAGAACATACAACACAAATCTGAGCCTATCTCAAATTCTGGAGAGCAGATGAAATCTGTTGGCTCACTTCTGGGTTTTCTTGTTTGTTTTTGCATCCTTTTCATTTCAGTCTTGGTTGTACTCTACAGTTGAAAAACAGAGCTGATGTAAGTGTATTGCTGTTGCCTGTGCTTGAGGCCTGAAGAGTTTCCTACTCTGTGTACTGATTAGCTTGTGGCCTCATCAATCACTTTTGCTATTTCAGCCCCCCCCCCTGTTTTCTCTCATTCCACACAGAAGGACACATCCGGTTAGTGGCTGGTACTGTTTCCCAGTGTGAACGATTTTATGCATTACATATTAATGATGGTTTCCTCTGAGCAATCACAGCAGCATTACTGATATGCTTCTCCCTTAGCTTTAGTTGCTTGTTTTTGTTTTTGTTGTTGTTTACTTTCTGGTGCTTTTGTGAGGCTGATTTAGAAGTCACTGTCTTTTAATATGTGAATCTAACCATTTCACATTCAGTGTAACCGCAGCAATTTTAGACTCACAGTAACAGATGTGTATGTGTTATTATTATGCTATCTTGGGATGACAAGGTTTATATTTCACATGTCTTTTCAGCTATTATTATCAAAGTTTAAACTTTAAGTATCTAGGGACTCTATTTCTCTGGACTTCAGCATAGTTTAACATCCTTCTGCCCATTCACTAAAACTTTCTTTATCCTGTCTACTGTGAAACTGGTTCAGTTCTCGTCCAGTTTAAAGTTATTTGTTCTCAATCTGTGGGTCACGACTCCTTCAGGGTTTAATGACCCTTTCAAAGGAGTTATATATAAGGTATCCTACATATCAGATATTTACATTATGACTCATAACAATAACAAATTACAGTTATGAAGTAGAAACACAAATAATTTTATGGTTGGTGGTCACCAAGCATGAAGAACTGTATTAAAGGGTCACATTATTAGGAATGCTCTAGAACATCTTTTTAAAACATTTTTTTTTGTTTGTTTTTGAGCCAGGTTTTCTTTGTGTAGCCCTGGCTGTCCTGGAACTCACTCTGTAGACCAGGCTGGCCTTGAACTGTTGTAAAAGATTTCCAGACTCATTTGGGCCAGAAGTTCGGGCCTTGCCTGCAGAAGCTTTTAGCTCCCAAAGAAATGAATTAGATACTTATATTAACTTCATACTGTTTGGCCCATGTCTCAAACACATTACTAGGTAGCTCTTTCATCTTAATTCATCCCGTTTCTAGTAATCTACCTGCCACGTGTCCCGGCCCGTGGCTCACATGGATTCCTTACATGATTCTTCTTTGGCAGCTGGATGGAGACTGACCAACTCTGCCCTCCTCCTACCTGTCTCTGCTCTGATTTCTCCACCCACTTTTACAGTGCTCTGTACAGACCACAACAGCTCTTTATTTACAGCATCACATACAGTGAACAGTCAGGGCAGTCCCATCACATTGGACTAATAGAGATCCACCTGCCTCTGACTCCAGAGTACTAGGATTAAAAGTATGTACCACCATTTCCCAATTTAAACATGTTTTTTATTGTTTGAGAATTTCATGCATATGTATCATATTATCTTTCCTTTAAAAATATACACTGAGTTCACATAGTGCTGCCTATGTGTTTATGAATGTAGGACCATCTAGTGGCGTTTGAAAACCTTCTCAGGGGCCACATCCTTAAAGAAAACTGATGGCACCAGAGGCTATCAATTGTCATCACTTCTCAGCTTTTTGGCTAAAATCAAGTGTAGTATATGTTCTTATCAGTTTAATATCTGATACATCCTCTATCTGAGGACAATATATTAAATGGGTCTTTGGAACTAGGGGTTGGAATAGGAGCATTCTCCATCCACTTTGTGCATTGACCTGGTATTGGAGTACTTCCAGGAATGGTGCAAAAAAAGAAAAAATACACTGGGTTCACATAGTGCTACCTATGTTTTTATGAATGTAGGACTATCTAGTGGAGTATGAAAACCTTTTCAGGGGCCACATCCTTAAATAAAACTGATGACCCCAGAGGTTATCAATTGCCAATGGCTCCTCTGATAGATTTTATGAGCCCCTCTCCCAGCCATTCCAGAATTTGAACTGGCTGGATTTGCACAGAACTTAAGCATGCAACCATTGCTTTGTAAGGTAACTTGCTTTTGTCACTTCACATTTTCAATTATGTGGATGGAGTTTTCTCTTCTATCTATATAGGGTATATATAGGGTCTTATATACTTTATAACATCTCTTTAAAGTTTTCTTTTTAAGCAAATTGGCCACATGATCATGACTTTATAAAAGTGACTTAGTCTAGTTCAAAGAAGAACCAGTCTTCAGTCTATTCTGTATAACTCTTTCTTGTTGAGAATACTTTTATCTGTCCTATTATTTTGGTAGGTATGCCATATTGTAGTTTAGTGAAACAGATAGGTATTTGTGGTATAGAAGAAATCATGTAATAGCTCTGTGATATTTTGAGTTTCTTCTCAACAAAATGATTCCTTTCACATAGGCCAAATATTACAAGTGCTGGGAAGAGACAGATGTTCAGATGTGGAGAAATCAGGATTTTGTAGAAATTTTAGGCACAAGTCTTAATTCTTAACTTATAATAACACTAGGGAACTGGAATTCTAATTGAAAAGTTTTCAGTATTGTCCATCTACTTTCCATTGGCAGAACATGGACTTGTGAATAGTGTTATTCTGATGCTTTGTACTATGGGTATCTTGAAAACTCACAGCTTCTAAGTCCCACCCATAGTCTGTAATAGGTCTCCATCCCTAATCTTTGCACTAAGAAGTGTTGATTGCTGTCATCCCTAGCCACATTGTCAGTAACTGAGGAATTGAAGCATAAGGCTCTTTTTCCCCCTTTGAATTCAGGAACAGCTGGCCCAGATATAGATCTAGTCAATGACTTTTGAATTCCAGAGTTCCATGAAAATCCAAATGTTAGCTTTATAACAAAAAAGGATTAAGTTTGGAATTTTTTAAGCATGTAAAAAGTTTAAAATATTTAGCTAAGTAGGATCATTATAAAATAAAACCAAGGGGATAAAATTTAAAATTCACTTGAAAAGCAGATTTACTGCAGTATAATTGATAGGCACTTAAAGTATGCTATCTGATCATTCTGACATAGTTACATATACATGGAACCTTAGCCACAATAAACACAGAAAGCCCTGCCCATCAGTCTCAGTGTCCTATGGTCCTTGGGATTACTTCCTTTATTCCCTTCCCAGACCCAACTCTCTGCTCCTGTAAACCACCGCTCTGTGACTTGTCTCTAGAGATTCAATTAGGTCTTATATAGGTTGCCATTAAGAGAACCATACAATCCATATAGTAATATTCCATTGTCTCATTTCTGTCACTCTACATAATTACTTCGAGATTCATCTACATCACAGTTTGTAATGAGAAATGTCCTATCCTGTAAATACTTCACAACTGATTTTTTACACTTTCCTTTAGTTTATTTTTAGTAAGACATATTGTTTGTACATCTTTGTGCTGTATATTATGGTAATTCAACACATGTATACAATACTTAATAATCAAATTGGTGTATATGCATTTCCATCTCTTCAGTCATTAATCATGTTTATGTGCTGGAAATATAATCTCTTCTCTGGAAGCACATAGATTATTCCATTATATAGCTGCACACACATTGTGAACACCTCTCTCCACCCCCAGCCCCTTACACATCTCAGTGTCTAGTGACTGCTATCTCATTCAGTCTTCTGTAAGACTGATCTATTGTTTTCCACAAAGATGAGCATATGTAATTATTCTTTTCTTGTCTGACTTACTTCACTCATTATAACAGCCTCCAGTTATATATATGTTGCTACAAATGATATGATTTCATCCTTCCCATTACTGACTGATTGTCTGTGGTGTCTTTCCTATGCCTGTGTGGTGCGTATGCATGCATGTACAGATGTTTATACCCATGTTTGCAGGCTAAAGATGGAAGTTGGATGCCTTCCACCATTGCTTTTGACTTTATTTGTTGAAACAGTTTTCTCAGTGAACTCAAGACCACTATTTCAGATAGCCTGGTCTTCCAAGGAGCCCCTATGGTGGTCCTGTCTCCCTCCAGGCCAAGGACTGGGGGGTGAGGGCAAACTATCATGCTTTGCTTTTATGTGGGTGCTGGGGTCAAGTCACTGTGCTTGCTTAGCAAGCAAGTAATCTCCCCATTTCTTGATGTTCTATTTTCACATATATCCTGTTTTCTTTATCCATCTACCTAAAGGGCATCTGGCTCGATTCTGTATCTTAACTATTAGGAATCAAACTACAAAGATATTTTGGTATGATGATTTCATCATTGGAATATATTTGCAGATGGAGATTGTTGAATATATGATGGTTCTATTTTTAGTTCTTTTGAGGACTCTGTGTATTGCTTTCCATAATGACCATGATGATAGGTTCTTACCAGTATCCAAGTCAGTTTCCTTTTCTTTTCTTTTTTTTTTTTTTGATTTTAAAAACTTTATTTATTCATTTATTTGCCTTGGTGTTTGCCTGGAACTGGAACTACAGACAGTTGTTAGCTGCCATGTGGGTGCTGGGAATCGAACCCAGGTCCTCTAGAAGAGCAGACGGTGCTCTTAACCACTGAGCCATTTCTCCAGCCCCCGTCAGTTTCCTTTTCTCACCATTCCTTGCTCTGTCTTTTGTTTTGTGATTAACCCATTCTAAACGAGATGAGATGCTATGTCACAGTGGTTTTCATCTGCTTTTATTTTTCCCTGCTGAAGTTCAAGTCCAGCACTGCATTACCAATCTGCTACTGGGGTTCACCCCCACTATACTGTGATTTGGGATTGCATTTTACAAATGAATGGAACTGAGCTTATTTTCATATACTCGCTTATTTGTATGACTTCTTTCGAGAATTGTCTATTTAGTTCATTAGCTCACTTAGTGTTGGATTTTGTTTTATTATTTTAATCACGCGTGTATTTAGCAGAGGAGCATTATGCACATGCATGAAAGTGTTGTTGGAAGCCAGAAGAGGGTGTTGGATCCCCTGCTACTGGAAATACTAATGGCTGTGGGATACTGTGTTGGTGTATTCTCCGAACCTGGATCCTCTGAGAGAGCAGCAACTGCTTTTAACTGACGGATCATTTCTCTAGTCTCTGTTTACTATCATTTCATAGTCAGATATTAAGATGCCTGCCTCCAGCTTTGTATGTGTGAGGAGTTGTTTTTATTTCCCCAGGATCATTTTATTGTTAAAAATATTTTTATGTTTTGAGAATTTCATCCATGTATACAATGTGTTCGAATCATGTCTAACCTTCATTTCTTCCCTCCAACTCTCCACCACATCACCCCCTTCCAACTTCATTCTCTCTCTTATTTTAACCATACTATATCCCCTTAGTGCTGTCTGCACGCACATAGCTACATGGGAGTGGGATTATCCTCTGGAGTGTGGAAAACCTACCAGTGGCCTCAACCTAAAGAAAATGAACTCTCCATCTCTCAGCCACAATAGTCTACCTTTCAGAGCAGGACCTCATGAGCTATCCCCTCATCTGTGTTGAATCTTTGAGTGGCTCGACATTGTGCTGGTAACCATGGCTGTTGTCAAGTCAGGAGCACAGCAACTCTATCATTCTCCAAGGCAGCATTTCACAGCACTCCTCTTCCATGCCTGTGTTGACTCTCCTGCTACTCCCTTTTCTGTAAAGTTCCTTGAGTCTTGGGGACTGATATCCATGTTCTCTTAGAGTTGTGCACTCAGTCACTAATTTTCAGAATTTTGACAAGGAGGAAGTCCCTTCATTAACCCCTGCTCACTACAAAAAAGAACCTTTGTTACCAGGCTGAGAGCAGCTCAATGTATGGAAATAAACGTAACATTTAGAAGGTAGTTTGACAAACATGACCATTTAGTCAGGTAGCAGCAGTAGGTTTCTTCTGAGGCCCCCATGTCCACAGGCTTTCAGCCAGGTTTCTAGCATCAGGTATGAATTCCCTCCTGTGGAACAAGCCTCAAATCCAATCAAAGGATGCCATAATTCAATACCCATGTCAACAGTGCCAGTAGGCCCAGCTATTCTGGGGTGTGTGTGTGTGTGTGTGTGTGTGTGTGTGTGTGTGTGTGTGTGAGTGTGTGTGTGTGTTTGTGTGTGTCTGTTAGGAAGAGAGGCAGGGAGGGAGAGAGGGAGAGAGGGTTGAAGGGAGACAGAGAGACACAAAGAGAGAGACAGAGAGCGACACACACACAAAGACACACAGAGAGAAAGACCATATGGAATTTGGATTTTTTTCAATTTCTGAGAAGAAACTCAATATTTTGATGATCACTTAGGATAGTGTAGTTGTAATAGCACTGACTCTTCAATTCATGTATAGGGCATAGGTTTCCATTTGTTATGTTCTCTGTAATTTCTTTCAACAATACTTTATACAGAGATCTTTTACTTCTCTGCTTAAATTTATCATTAAGTAGTTTGAGTTCTTATTCAGTTCTTTTGAACACAATTGCTTTCTTAATTAGTTCTTCAGCAAATTCATTATTTTATATAAAACTGCTGCTATTTTCTCTGCATTCATTTTGTATCTTGCAACTTAACTGAATTCATTTCTTAGTTTCACAGCTGTCCATGGAATGTCTCTTTTTCTTATTGTAGAATCATTTTATCTGCAAACATGGAGAATTTGACATCTTCGTTTCTTTCTTCACAGTTTTTTCCCTGTGTGCTTTCTCTTGACTGCCTTCTCTGGCTAAGATCCAGCACTGTAGAAGTGACAGTGATGAGGGTGGACATCCTTGTCTTGTTCCACAGCTTACGGGAAACAGTTTCCACTTTTCCCCTTTTAGTATAAGATGGACAGGGGAGTTTTCATACAAAATCTTACCATTGTGAGCTATGTTCTTGTGCTTAATTTTGAGTCTTTATTATGATTTAATGTATTTATTAAATTTCATGTATCTGTTATGATGAGTATGTTTTTTTTCCTGATGCCTTATGCCACATTTATTAATTTGCATATATTCAGTCATTCTTAAATTCCCAGGGTGTTTTTCTGAAGCATATTGTTTAAAATTTTGCTCTGCTGGGGTATTTTATTGAGAAATTTTCCATTTATGTTCATCAACAATAGCAGTCTATTTTGTATTTTTTAAAAGACTGTAACAGAATTCTTTCCATCTCAAAGTTAGGAATAGTTTAATAATTGAAATTAGCCCTTATTTAGGTATTTCTGCTTGGGATCATCATTGTAGCCATCAGGGCCTGAAATACCTTTTACAATACAGTAGACTTTTCATTTCCTTGCTCACTATTGGCCTGGTTTCTTAATGATTCACTTTTGGTTTTCTAAATTTTCACATATAGTTATGATAGATATAAGTTGTAATATCTCTGTTTTTCTCTATATTAATTGGAATATTCATGTTATTAGTTCATCTATCTAAAGAATTGTCAACTAACCTTTACAAAAGTCAGCTGTTTCATTATTAATTTTTCAGATTTTGGTTTATTTAGTGTTCTGACCTTCAACTTATTTATGTCTTAATTTCCTTTGAGTTTGCCTTTTTTTGGAATGAGTTTCTCTCAAGACCAATGCTTCTGCTACATGCCACTGATTTAGCATGTCACATTGTCATTGCATTTGGGTTTCTGTTTCCTCACTTTGTTCCTGCACTTGCTGATCTGTCATTCGGTAATGTACTCAGTCTCTATGTGTTCATATTCTCCTCCTCTTCTTTGTGATTTGTGGCTTTATTCCACTTTGGACTGAGAAAAATACATAATATGATTTCAATCTTGAGAACTATATCAAGACTTTGTGAACTAATATAACATCTATCCTGAGGCTGTTTTATGTACATACGAGAGGAATGTGCATGCCAAAACTGTCAGGAACAAAGTATATGGCCTCTTGATTGATAGAATGACTCAATTCAGATGTTTCTTTGTTGATTTTCTGTCAGGATAATAAAAAATATAGTAACAAAGCCACCCAAGTATTACTTTATTAGTGTCATTCTTTCCATTAACATGTAGCATTTGCCTTATTCTTTGCTTGGCAGGTTATTAGGTATATGCATATTTGAAATTGCTGAATAGAATTATCACTTTAATCTCAATTTTTTAAAATCTTTTAAATGTAACGTCTACTTCACTTTATACATATATACCTACCTCTGCTCACTTTTGGGTTCCATGTGTGCAATGTTTTTTTTTTATTTTTGAATTATGTGTATGCTTACCAATGAAATGATTTTTTTAAATAGGACATCACATAGCAATATCAGGGTCAGCTCTAGTGTGCTGCTCAGGTGAGGTACATGCCCATACTGAGAGGTGGGGTTATCTTTCCCAATTTTGGGGTCCAGCTCTCCTGGTGCAGAATCCAGTGAGAGGCAGGGCCAGCTATCCTAGGGCCACTGAGGGGTGGAGCCAGCTCATCATGGATCCTATAACTGCCCCTCCCTTTATGATACACCTCTCCTAGCATGAGCTATAGACATCAACACAGACTGTGGCAAGACTATGGACCTAGATATGGTCCTAGATCATAGTTCTGGCTCAGATATCACCGTGGCCTCAGGTGGCCACCCAGATCACTGGCATTGGCATGGCCTTCAATGGCATCAAGAGCCAGGAACATCCACTTAGACCCTGGCTGCTGCAGGGCCATAGATCCATGCATGATCCCTAGCAGCAACTCTTGCCTGGACACCACTGTGCCAGCCACTCAACTCGGCATGGCCCTGGCTGCAGTTCAGGCCCTGGACATCCACATGGCCCCTGGTTGCAGCATGGGTCAACAGACATTGCCAGAGACCCCAGCTATGGTAGAACCACAGACCCAGCAGCAGCCTAGTCCTGGCTGATACCGTAGCCCCAGGTGGCAGTTTAGGTCACTCAGATCAGCATGATCTCATAGTGGCCCCTTGGACACCAATATGGTTCCAGGCAGTCTAGACTATAAGCCTCTGCACAGCTCTCATTGGCAACAGAAACCACAGGCATCACTTCATGCCTCCTCAGACCAAGATTGCCCCTTGGCAGTAGCCCAAATTGGAAATGACTGTGGATTCAGGCCTCTAGTAGGCCATTCATATTAGCCTATTCCTCACCACTCTCACTTCTTCAGACCTGCCTCTCTCCCAAGGCACTGGGCAGCATTTGGTTAAGACTTGCCCCACCAGTCTCCTGGCTTGGCACCAAGCTGTTGCTGTGTCAGAGCATGGGGCTAGAGTCTTGCTAGATCTTTCTTAATACAATTGGTCAATCTAAGGGGATTTTTGTGGCTGATGATGGTGAATTTATTCACTCACTCCATATTATTATTGATATAAACATCTGCCACTTTGTTGATTGGATTCTGCTCTTTCTATATATTCCCGTGTCATTCTGCACTTCTATCATCTTTGTGGTATGGTGGTTTTCTGTCCTGCTATGATTAGATTCCTGTTTGCCTTTCTGAGTCTGTTTTTGTTGTGAGTTTTCTATATTCATGTATTTTCATAATAGTAATCAGCACCTTCTCATTGATAGTATTGGGATGGTCTGCTTCTGAGTGTCTAAGAAATACTCTTCTGAGAATTTCTTATGTATATGTAATGAAATATAATCATATCTGTCCTGCATTTCCCCTTTCAACTTCATATCTTTTTCTTTAAGAAACAAAACAATTAGTACTACACATATATTCATGGGTGTAGAATTCACATGCAAACTCCCAGCGGCCACATCCCCAAAGAAGAATGATCCCCCTTCCTCCAGAAGCCATCAGTTTCCAGTAGCTTCTCAGTGATGATACTTCATGAGCTTCTCTGCTGATCATGCTGGAATTTTGGCTGGTTTGATCTTGTCCAGGTAGCTACAGATGCTGTGGGCTATTGAGTCTGGTAGCCACATTATGTCCAGAACACAGCATTTTGCTATGCTCTTCTTCCACATCTGACTTCTTTCATGTTTTTCTCAGTTATATTGAATAATTTTTCATTATTTATATTTATTATTGATTAATCTACCTGATTCCCATGTCCTTAGTGATTTTCTTCTTCTTTTCTTGGATCATTTCTTTTTTTAATTTGTCTCCATTCTGTTGCATTTCACTAAGTTTATTTGGAATCATAATTTTCCATCCTATCAGCAATTTCTTCAGGTTGAGGTCCTTTGCTGGACAATCATGGTTGTTTATTTATGTTGCTGTCTTTACATCTTTTTTAACATTGGTTTTCTTACCAGTTTTACCAGGTAACTTTTGTGGGTTATAGATGCCCTGGGTTGGTTATAGGAGAGATGAGGAGCACACTGTGTGGTTCCTTCAGTCTCCATTCATGTCTCCATGGTTTAGACTAGTCTGCAGCCTAGTCATATGGGTTGTTGTTTTCCTTTATACTGGACAAGAGTTTGTGGAAGCATATGTTACACATCAGTGGAATGGGATCTAAAGAGCTTTATTTTGTGATCTCTCAGAAAAAAAGAGGACAGATGTTGCAGTACTGTCTAACCCTAACCCTAACCCTAACCCTGAGACAGTCTTAGAGACTCAGAAGGAAAATATGAGAGATGATTGGATCTGTACTACCTATAAACAAATTTCCAGGTCTTCAGAATGAGATGACTGAGCTCACATCATGTTGGCATCTGTAACAATGGTAATTGTGAAGCACAGTTATATCATATAGGAGGGACCTTTTCCAGGCTCTGTTAGGAGACAGCAGATTCTGGGGACTGTAACACCATTACCTGCTTTAATGAAGCTGCAGAAACCAGTTAATCCTGCATAGGGGAACACACGTAGAGACCTTCCTTAATTTCTGTAAAGAACAGAAGGGGAGGATGTGGGCTCATGTGACCATTCACCCTAAAGCTTGGCATGCCAAGTGGCAGGCAGTTTTCCATACACTGAGTTACACAGTGACTCAAGGCTTCCGATAAGATTGTGGGTTCAGCTACCTGCCCCTGTTCTAAGATAGTGTCTTTGCCTATGGGGAAAATCCTTCTTTGCAGCAAAGCATTTTTTTCCACTAGCCCTACAAATGTTGAACTTCTATGTGCTATGCAGTTCTGCAGCACTGCTCTAATCAGGGTCGCTGGCACTTTGCTTTTGCTAACATAGCTGATGTCTGAATTGCCATGCTCTTGCATTGTTTTGCCAACTCCCAATGAGCTTTAGGATCGCATCTCACCTTTGCTAATATTTAAACATTCTTTTTTTAAAAGATTTATTTATTTATTATGCATACAGTTTTTACAGAAGAGGGCGCCAGACCTCATCATAGATGGTTGTGAGCCACCATGTGGTTTTGCTGGGAATTGAACTCAGGACCTCTGGAAGAACAGTCAGTGCTCTCAACCTCTGAGCCATCTCTCCAGCCCCTAAACATTCTTTCTTTTGTTGCTCTATGATAGACTAGACCTCATGTCACCTCTGTGTCACCATTTTGTTATGTTAAAAAAGTGTACCTAAAAGAATACATATTCACCATCTCCAATTAATAGCAGAGCACTGCTTTAGGATACCATCACCTAACACTGATGAATCATTAGATGTATATCACTGTGCCCTTAATGTCAGCCCAGTCCCTAGAAAATCCTATAAATAAAAGCTTCCATAAGTCCCATGGCTTTGTAAAAACCCCTGTACCCTCACAGCCATGTCACAGATTCCCACATTCTTGTCTGTGTACTATACCCCTCTTTATATCTTTGAAAATAGACATTATTTAGAATAAGCCTTCCCTTTGTTTTTGCTAGTCTTTTACAAAATATGTCTCATTTTCCTCTCAAAGTAATTTTTTCCTTCCCTACTTGTAGTTATTTATCTTCATTAATGTTTGAATTCTCATAATGCTATTTTCAAGTATGAAGACATAGCAAAATATAGTTGTAACATTTTTATGTTATATAAATCCAAAAAATGCCAGCGTATTATAGACTATGAAGCCAATTTAGTTGCTGTTTCTTAGAAATTAACTCTAATATATATTATCAAATCTAATATAACATAAACTTAAGATTATACATTTTATTGAAAAAAAATTTGTATAGAACTACTCTCACTGCATGCAGGGAAAACTCTACATGTGCAAAGAAGCCCCAAAGCCCTTTGTGTATCGACAGCGTTAAGCTAGGAACCCTCTTTGCCCTGACCCACTTCCTCTCTTGAAACTGTATCCTTTCTTGCTAGATTCTCTTGCTTATCTTGCTATTATCTATATGTCTATCCAGTTCGCTTTTCCATGACAGAAAAACTTAGAGATACTACCAAGGTACCCACTAGGTCCCAGTGACAGTGCTATAAGAGAAAAACCGTCTTCTTTATTTATATAGATGAAAATTACCCAGGTTTAGAGATGCAATCTAGTAGAATGTATGGGAGGATGGGAACCACTTTTACCCATGAATGAAAAGCACACTCATGTGGTGATTTGTTACATATTTAATAAAACCTGAAATATCAAAGAGACAATATGCAGTCAAATCCTAGGCAGAGAGCTCAGGAATTACTTGCTCCTTGAGTACAAGGACAGACAGCTGGGATTCAATAGCACACCTTTAATCCAGCACAGGAAAAGGTGGGAGTGGGGACCCTTAATCCCATAACTCAGAGACAGAACTTCCTCTGTTTCTGTGAGTTCAAGGCTAGCTACTAAATAATCCTAACCTGGATGGGATATAGTTGGCAAGAAGGGTATTTAAGGCCTCAGTAGGAAACCAGCAGCCAAGAAGCGACCAGGATGGAGGCTGAGGAAATTGAAAGACAGCTGGGTGAGACTTAACTGTGCTGTTTCAGCTCGATGATATTTCAGCCTTTCCTCGATATTTGGCTTTGAGTCTCGTCTCTTACAATCCGAATTCGTGATACAATCTCAGGGCCCTCACAAAGAAACACACTCAAGGCTGGATATTTCCTCCCTCTCCCTTCTCTACCAAAACCTTCTAGTTTGGTAAGCAAAGAATCTAATTTAGCAATACGAACTTGCTCCCTAATAATGTAAATATGAACATGACCATCCTTACATCTCCCCATCTTTCTGCATGGTTAGGTGCCATCAACAATGACCAAATTGTCATTATTTCTCAAATATTCTTCAGTCAAATCCTGTTTTCACAAGACTCCCTCTCTAAAACCCCCGATGAGCTAGGAATCCTGATCAGTGTATGTTTGGCTGCAAGAGTATCTTCACTTCCTCTGATTTGACTCTGAAATTAGTTCTTTTCCCTGTAGCTTGGGTGTGCCTCACAGGTCTGTGGAAGGTGGTGGAGTTTAAGACCCTTATGTGTGTCTTACTGGATGATCCAACAGCATTCTTTCTGACCTAGGCATAAAGTTACTTGGGAAACTTGACATCATAGGGTATCCTGAGGAACATTTCTGGCTTATCTATGAAATTCAGAAAGTTTTTTTAACCATACCCTTTCAAGCCAAAGAAAACAAATACCCCCATATTCTGGCATCTTTAGACCTGGATATTCATAATAATTCTATACTAAAAATGGGAAGTTTTAGTAATTGAGGGAAGAGACAAAGTACACTTAAAATACAGACATTGAAGGAGCCATATTTTAAAAAGTCAACTGATAATAAGCCAAAGTTCAAACAAATATTTTAAAAGAGGACACCCAAACACAACAGTGGACTCAGAATAAAGCAAAGGACTTACCAGTCAAAAGCAGGATGTTGGCCTCAGAAAAGACTCACCAATATCCCATTGAAGAGACATCATGTGCTGGGGTTAGAAACATAGACAGTTCCTGCTGATGTATGTCAGCAATCCAAATGACTCACCTTGCAAAAGTTGATACCAAAACTGTTGATATAAAATAATATGCCTGCTTTAATAGAAATGAGAAGATAATTTATTCTAAACCAACTATGAGTGACCATGGCCCCAAAATGCATATTCAAGTCACCCTGAATGACATATTCCACCATGGAGGAAGTTACATTAACTTTTGAGGTCACTTAACTAAACAATATAATAAATAAATGCGTTTTTCCAAACCTTAATGGGGCCTTAGGGAGGTGGACTGAAATTAACCTGGATTCAGGAACTCCTGTGTGCCTAGAATCACTTTCATTGGAAACCTCGTCCTCTCTTCTGGGCAGAGGGGAACAAAGAAATAGACCTTTCTGTGCAGTACACAGTAGTCTTTGAGGAAAGGAGAAAAGCTCCTTCTGAGAAAGTCAAGAGAGTATGCGATGATGCTTTGGGCCCTTGACATTGTCTTATGAAACTAGAAGCCCCTGGCAGCAAACAGGAGATGGTTTCCTTGAGTTTCATTGTGAGGGCAGTCCTGAGATTGAATTCTAGAGAGTGAAATCCGTTATGAAGAAGGTACATTTTGAAAACTGACTTGACTTAGCCAATTCTAAGAATATGAAACCCTAATCTCTCCAGATGAATGGTACTAACCACAAGAGAAAACAATGTTGCTTTCTCATTCCAGCTTAGTATTTTTAATGAAAGCATGTCCATTGAGGGAGACAACTTCCTGGGAAGGTTATCTCTGAACCTGCATCCATAAAATAGTCTGGTGGTTGCCCAGAGACAGAAGTGCTTCTATGTATCTTTTCACTTGAGAGTTGGTGTGATAATTAATTTTAATTGTTCAGTGAACAGTCTAGGATCATCTAGGAATGGAATCTCAATGCATGGTTGTCTATATCAAATTGGCCAATTCATTTTGATTATGTTAATTGAGGTAGAGTGCTCCACCCACTGTAGGAGGCATTATTCCCTAGGCATCTTAAACTATGAAAGGGTGAGGAAAATGAGTTGAGCCTGAGCATGCCTGGATTCTCTGTTCCGTGTTCCTAATTGTGGATGCCATGTGACCAGCTGTGTCAAGCTCCTAAGCTGTGACTTCCCCACAATGATGAACTACATATAACCTGGGACTGGAATAAACTCTTTCTTCCTAAGTTCCACTGTGAGGGGATTTTATCCAGGCAACAGAAATAAAGTGAAGACAGATGGTAAAGGACCTCTCACTGTTTTTGTTACCTCTTATTCCCACAGATCCTTTGTCATCCAGCAAATCCCAAGTAGCAATCTGTTCATGGTGGTGGTGGACAGTAGCTGCCTCTGTGAGTCTGTGGCTCCTATCACCATGGCTCCCATTGAAATCAGGTATATCCTTTTCTTATGTGGGTCTAGCTGCTGCAGCTGGTAAAAGGAGCAGCAGGAGAAGGTCACATCCTTGACCTGTGCATATAGAAAAGTACTTAAGTTACTTTAGTGCCAAGTTTTGACCTCTGAAATTCAGAGTGAGAGAAGCAATGGTCGGAAACATGCCTTAACTTCAGTCAACATAATGAATCCCTTAAGTGTGAACGTTTAAAGGCTCAGAAGATCAGGAGGCGTCCGGAATCCTGCCACGGCTTCCATCCTGAGGCAAGTGTCAGAACCATTTCAATTTTCTTTTCTCATTGGATTCACAATGAGTACCTCACAATGACCAAAAACTACAGCTGAAAGTTTGACTCTTTAGAAAATAATTCTCCTGAGAACTGAAAAAGGATATACAACTGCCTATAGATCTGTGTATCAGCCCATCTCTGCTTAGTGATCGCCTGCTTTGGTGTCCATATGTATTTTAAAATCTTTTCCTGGCTTTCTATGTCTTATGATTCTATCATGCAAAAGGAATCTCTGACCACCGTGGTTTATTTTAAATGGAAGATAAAATTATTTCCATTTATTATTTCAAATATCTTTTTGTTTGCAAGAAATTCACTTAGATAAGTGGCAATTTAGTATCAGATAGTTGCCACTGATGGAGGGAAATGCTAAGTGACAAGCAGGGTTGTCCACCCCTTTGGCACTTCACTATGATATTGTCCTCTACAAATCCCTTGGCCTGCATTCATCGCTCTCCTGGGAGGTATGTGAGCATCAGATTAGACACACCTGTATCCAAGCCTCTTAATTGCCACACCTATGGTAATGAGTGTGGAATGAAGCCCACTCCTGACAAAGATGAGTTTGAACACATTCTGTAGTAGTGTAGGTGACATATTTTAAAACAAGAAAAATAAATTTGTAAATGAACTCTGCTTCTACTCCTACCCACAGTAGAAAACTTGCCTAGATCCATAACTATAGAGATATGGGAAACCCACTGTTGAAAATGTTACCTCAGCCTCCTTCCCATCTCTTCACCTTTAAATAACATACAATTTTGATGTACTATAGGCTATCCAGTTTTTAAAATGTTAAAAGTCAATATACTATCTATAGTAAGTACTATCAGTATTTTGACTATAAGAATATCTGTACTCAAAAGGGAAATAAAAATCAATATGTTACATATTATATATATGCATATATGTGTATATTGAAAAAACCATTCTCAGTATTTCAATGATCCTAGCCAAAGGTCACTATACAAATGTAAACAATTGAGGAATTGCACTGGCTGTGGTGGGGGTATCTATAACCCAGCATCTGGGGGGCCAAGGCAGGAAGAAAGCAAGTCCTAGGCCAGACTAGAGACAAAGTAAGACAAATGAATAGTTGTCAGGAATTGCACAGCTAAACAACTGCGTAAAGGAAAACATAAAATTATATGGTTTTTTTCTAGGATACTGAAGTTGGGGTCAAAATAACCTAAAAAGTGGATTTAAAAGGATACAGCCAATTCATAAAAATATACTGATTAGTCTTACATGACAAAATATTAGATTTATGGATACTCTAGGAATTAATGAAATGTTTTATCATCAAAGACTAGAAGCTATGGAACAGAAACAGACCCATTTAATTATTCAAATAGTGTGACCAACCTAGGAAAATGTAACAGAAACAGTATTAAGGAAGCTCAGATGATGTTTACAATTGCTAATAGCCCAAGGTTATTAAAGCAATACAAGGTGAAGAGACACTAGACTAATTCAGAGACACTCAGGCTTTGCAGTCTTCCCCCTCTACCTTTCCCATAGCGAGAGGCACAGGTACATCACACTGGATGCTAGAGACACATATCTAGCAGTTTTCGGCAAGGAAAGGAACAGATGAGAAAGCAAACACCCATTTATAAGAAAGTAGCCAAACAGAGTAGGAGAGTAATGGAGCTGGTAACATTTCTCGAAGCATTTAAACAAGAGGAATGCATAAAATGATCTTTCTAAAACAGGGTCTTTCTCCCCCATATAAAAAGAAAGATGATTTGAGAAAATTTTCTGAGCTGATGGTGTCTTTCAGCTCTGGTCCTTCTTTCCCTCTGTGACTAGAAACTGTTGTGCTTTGATAAGAACACAGCAGAAGCATGCACCATCAGCCCTTTTCCACATCAGTGGTTCTCAACCGGTGGGTCACAACCTTCTCATCAAACCACTATCTCCAAAATACTTACATTATGATTCATGACAGTAGCAAAATTACAGTTATGAAGTAGCAATAAAAATAATTTAATGGTTTGGGGGTCACACACAGAAGGAACTGTATTAAAGGGTTGCAGCATTAGAAATGTGAGAACCACTGTTCCACATCATGTTCAAAGCGGGCCTAGGAGATGTGGCTCAGTAGTTAAGAGCAGATACTGCTCTTGCCACAGATCCCAGTTTGGTTCCCAGCATCTCTTCAAGTGCCTCACAATTGCTTGTGATTCCAATTGATCTGATGCCCTCTTCTGAACTCAGCAGGCACAGCACTCAGAATAACACCCCTGACATGGACATAATTTAAAAACAAATAAATATTTGGAAAAGTAAAATAATTTGCAAAGAGTAGTTTAGATAGTATTGCATTAACAGCTTGGTAGGATTTAGACAAACTTTACATCCCCCCATCACTGAGTCAAAAGAGTCTGGAAGCCTCATCAAGTATGGAAATTGCAAAGCTTAAATGGAACCTCTATCTGCTCTAACCAGTCTGTGCTTTCCTCACAGGAGAACGCGAGGGAGTGTGGAGGTGCAGCTAGTCTTCAGGCCCCAGTGGCCCTGCTGCTGCTCCTGCTGGCTTCAAGTCTTTTCTCGAGGTGACACTGACTACTGAGATGTTCTTTTGGCATGCTATAAATCATGGATAAACTGTGAACCCAAATATGGTGCAACATAGAAGACATAAGCATAGGCCAGCCATCAGCATCTCATGATTTTAAACTGTGCGTGATAGAAACTCTTACAGATACATTGACAAAATGTTATCTTTTTACTTTGCCAGTCATGCAAATGTGAGTTTGTCACGTGATCACCCTTCATCAGAAATGGGGCTGTACTGGGTAGGCAGGGTCCCTTCTGCTTGGAAATAATGGAAAGCAATTTAAAACTGTGTACTTTTTAAATAAAGTATATTAAAATCATAATCACCTTGTTTGAAATTTATCATTTTATGAGCTAAGAAAACAGTCTAAAAAAGAAAAAAAGATCATGGTTGGAAAACATCACCTCTTCCAGGAACCAGTAAGGATGCTGTTGGCAGAGAATGTGCTCTCAAAGCAGACTCTAGACAAATAGTTAACAATGGCTTAGATGTTCTACTCAAATCCTAAAAATATTTACAGAAGTAAATTAAACTATCATCTACATTGTGGAGATTTCATTACAGAGAACCCTGGGTTTGTTGAATCCGACTTCAGTGGAGGTCATATTTTGGAGAACACAGCTCTCTTAATAGTCAAGCGCTAAACTATTTAAGAGTAGAAATAAAGAAGTCATAAATCCCAGAAAATTCTTCTGAAAAGGCTCAGAGGAAATAAAGAATGACCATGAAAGACTCTGAAGCTTCTTTCTTCCGCCTTTGGCTTCTGGCTTTGCCCATAAATAAGAGGTGAAACCAGATCTTAGATATCACAGGACATGAAACTACCCAGACCCATATAACCATTCCTGAAATGCTGGCTCCTGAACCAAGAAACAGACCTACTGAATCATGGTAACCAAATAAGGTGGAATAATTTTCTTGCTTAGGTAAAAATGCCCTGCTCTATGGGATTGCTATCTCAAAATTATTTAGAGGCTACTTAAACTTTCAAAACAAAAACAAAAATCTCAAATAGCTCCATGGATGGGAATAAAATGACCACATCAATATGTTCCTTAAAGTGATTTATCTCTAGCTCTAGTCTTAATATAACAATACTTTTACCTATTACCTGGAGTAATAGAATGTTAGCCATCCACACTGTTCCGTTCTGGGCTTTACCTGCCTTCCTAAAACCTCCATGTACCATTGCATCCCACTGCTCTGAAATCCCCTGGGCCTTGTTGCTGACTGCAGTCCTTGCTCAGGCTCATTATACACTCCATTCATTCTGAGATAGAAGGATCAGACCCTCATCATCACATGGCTGTTCCATCTTTCTTTGAGCTCCACTTATATACCCTTCCCAGGAAATATAGGTCTCCCCACATAGCCCATAGTCTGCTTTTATTTATGTATTTTTTTACATCAGTGACTGGAAGTTTTTATCTTTCCTGCTCAATTGTGGGATTTTGCTGACATTATGATCTTATATCCTGGTCCTAGAACACTCCATAAAGTAAAAATAAAACTGCTACCAATTGTGGCAAAAAATGTAATTTATTGTACAAATTCTTAATCCCAGGGTCATGGGTTTGTGTCCCACATTGGGTGCCAGATGTTGTACAAATTCTATTTGGTATTATAGTAAAACTCAGAGCCAAACATTGGGGACAAGCTGAAATATCAGAGAGATAGAGGAACAAACCATAGCCACTTCTCACCTAGCCAACTCCTCAGGCCTCTCTCCACAAATCCTCTGACTCCAAAACTCTCTCTCCTCAGCTCACTAGGGTTGTGGCCTGGGATGCTGAACTCCTCCCTTCTTTCCCTCTGCCCAGATATCTTACTTCTTCCTACAACTTTCCTAATGCTAGGATTAAAGGTGTGTGATACCACTGCCTAGCTGCTAGGCCTTGAATTTGCAGAGATATAAATAAATCTCTTCTTCTTGAGTGATGGGATTAAAGACATGAGTCACCACTCTCTGACCTTCATGGCTTGGTTCTGTGAATGACTCTGTCTTTTGATATTCCAGACTATTTTTTTTTTAAATATACAATATATCACCACACTGGTCAGTGATGTTTCCTGAAGACTGACTCTGCCATACTCATGCTGTTAAAAATAGTTTCAACTCCTGTGGTTCTCATATCAGACCAAAGCAGACTAAGCTACTGTCACCATTTTACAGACAAAGAAATGAAGCCACTAGAGGAAAATTGCATTGTGGGTTTATGTGGCTGGGATTTTAATCCAGGCAATTGGCCAGTATTATAACAGCACATCGAAGATCACTAGATATGGAGCATTAGAATAAAGTGCAAGGCAATGGGACACAGCCTAGGTGTGCTGATGTCTTTTTAATGCACTTGGGAAAATGCAGTATGTTAACAAAAGGGATTTACGTAACCAGGGCACATAATGTCCTAACCAATCCTCCCTTACTCTCCATCCCTCCTCTGACCTTGTCCTATTTCCCTTTTCTTGCACTTAAGCAGAATGTCTTCCCTGCCTCAAATATGCAGGTTTAACCTTGGCCGAGGCCTTTGCAGTCACCATTCTCTGTCCACGGTACCGTTCCACCTCAGATACCTTTACACTTCACTCCCTCACCTACTGCCAGTCTTACCTTTATAAGTGACCTTTCCTGACCTCCATTTTATAAAGGCTTTTTACCTTGCCTGCTTGTTCCCCGTCTCCCCCATGGATTGCTGTCCTCAGTTTGTCTCTCCCTACGAGAATACAGGCATAGAATGCATCCTCCTCAGAGAATATAGGCATAGAGTTCAGCAGGAATTTTGTCTGGATTTCACTGCTGCATTTCCAGTTCAGAGAAGAATATTGACATAGGAACAGACCCTCAACCAAACAAGGGAATTGGCAAACAGTAACAGCAGGAAGAGATGTCTCTATGGCATGAGCATCCCTGTGGTATGAGCTGTGGGATAGTATTGCCATAGCTGCAAAAGGTACGGTATTGAGCATAGACACTAACTCTGAGAATATGTGTGCTGCAGACAATGGCTGTAAGGCTGGAGATATTATACTACCTGACCAAGTCAGATAGGCTGTGGTGAACAAAGCCAGAAGCTAACGTCAGAAGAATAGATCCAAAAGAATAGATACAGGTCAGCTCTTGCCATGTTAATCTTTTCTTCCACTGCATTGTCAGGGCTCAGGCAATTGTACTTCCTCTCAGACAAATACTCTACCGCTGAGCTGCTGGCACTGGCATCAAGCTTCCATACAGTGTTTTCACAGAGAGATCTGTGTTGCTGCTACTCCACTGCTCTCATGGGCCTCGGAAACAGGAGGATTACCATTGTTTAATTTTCCTGACAATCACTTTGCCAGAGCCCTAGATCTGAGAAAACAATGTATCTACTATGCTAAGGCCACCTGTACCCTAAGCAGTGACAATAGAATTGTGAATCCAGACCACACTAGTCTCTACTAGGAATGTATTCAGTGTAGTTGGCATTGTTTCCCAAAAGCAGAACCATAAACTGCAACACAGGTAATTCACCATTACATCAGTAAACCTTGAAAATTACTATACATGGGAGCAATTCATGGTCTTTTCTATCTTTGATGCTGGAAGGAATCTTTTGCTCAGCCACCATGCATGAGATCTTTTCCATCAAATATTAACCATTCAGTGATAAACTTATTGCACCACACTGCTGAATATAATAATAAAATGATATGATAACTAACCACATATACTTTAAGTCTCAATATTTATAATTTATAAATTAAATAGCATGATTATGGAGTATTGTGCCAACATTCAATACTATTAATCCTATTATTAATCTTTTTGTAGTAGACAAACTATATAGAATGGGTGTATCGCAATCAATTATAATGCATAGGGTGTGGTAGAGTGTATCTGGTGTGCTATGCTGACATGTACTTTGCTTCTGTTCTACCAGGAATGTTACAACACTCCACTGTAATATACTAACAACAGTTCCAAGGCAAATAGCAAAATGTATTGCATTTTATTTCTATATTTCTAGAAAGAGCAATGATAAGATAAACTGTTCCTTTGAAATGCTTAAATGCAATTGTATTAGATGGGTAAATACTAAATTACTTATATGAGTTTATTACTCTGCAATATACGCTAAAATAGAAAATATATTTTTCCCTTAACTCATCAAAGTAACACCAAACCACTTGTCCATGCTTCTAGAACAATGTCAATCTTCATTAATATTGTTTTTAATTTAGCATTGCTGGGCTACATTATGTCACACTTACCATGCAATTCTGACATCAAAGTTGAAGGAATATGATGCATCTTCTGTGTTCAAAGTTAGATACCTGGGCTTGAGTCGCAGCTCCACAACTTGCTCCTTGAGTGATGTCAAAAGACCTAGGAGTTTTCAGCCTCAGTTTTCCCATCTTTATGATGGAGTTCATGACAAGCACTTCCTATGCCACTCTGCTTTAAAGAGGACAGTCATTCTTCATCAGTAACCACTCTAATAGCACAGCATGTAGGGGACAGTGAATGTAGTAATTAGAGGGCACTGTTGTAATTACTTTTCTGAATTACATCATATTCATCTTCAAAATCCTAATAGACACATCAAAATATTTAGATAAAATAAGACCCTTTAATATGTTGTCATTGGGAGGGGGGGACATAATCCTGTGGCAGCCAGAAGCCACTCTTAAATGTTTCCTAGATACTTACTTTTAATCTTCTGTATGTATGTGTATGCATATCTATATACATATATACATGTATATATGACATGTACATATGCTATGGTGATCATATATAGGTCAGAAGACAAATTTCAGGATTTAATTCTCTCATTTCATTGTCAGTCCTGGCACTAGAAATCAGATCATTTGGCTTGAGCAGTAAGCACTTTCCCTGAGAAGACCTTTTGTTAGCACATCCATCTTATGTTTTGAAACAGGGACTCTTACTGAATTTGGAGCTCATTTATTGGCCTGGCCTGGCTGGGCACTGAATTAAAGATCTACTTGTGTCCACCCACCAAATGCTGAGGTTACAGATGCACACTACTTTGCACAGTTTTTACAAGGTGCTGAGGATGCAAAGTCAGGTCCCCTTGCTTTGGCACAAGTACTTCACTGAGTCATCTCCCCAGCCCATATGCTGTCAACTGTTAAGTTGATTTTAAAATAAATAAATAAATTACTCTATCATTCCACAACACAGTAAATTCTACAACTCCTTTATGTCTCTGCTATAGTAAAAGGTTGGAGGACAAGTAACTTTAAGGGTCTTTTAATTCTTAGGGGGTCCTTGTAAGATTTTGCAAAAGCTTACCAGAAAGAGGGATACCACAATTTCAGGGGTTACATTGGAGTAACCATCTACAAATGCACATTTCAAAGCCTAGGCCTTGATTTATGAAATGGAAGCTGTCCCAGAGCATAGTCACAGAAAAGCATAGTAAGGATGTGGTTGGAAGGAGGGGGAAGGGACATGACAGGTGTGAGGTAAGCTGAAAAGCTGCCAGACAAACCTGACTGACTGCAGAGATCTGGGTTCATTCACTGCATTAGGTACTAGGTTCACTACCTCTTACTTCCTAAGAATGGTTGAGTTCTTTAAAATGTGTGTTTCCTTAATCATTTATGTGAGTGTGACATATAACTTCAATTATGCCATATTTTCTAGATTTCTTCAGTGATGAATGAATGTGTAAGATTAGTGTGTGTGTGTGTGTGTGTGTGTGTGTGTGTGTGTGTGTGTGTGTGTGTGTGTGTGTGACTGGATTAGATACAACAGCATTTTTAGAAATCAAGGGATTCTCTGTTTCCCTTACAGGTATTTTCTCTAGACCACACAAAAGCACTCACAAGTGATGACTAGTAGATTCCATGGTCAGAAGGTCTCATGGGGAGCTCATGACGCTGGCAAGCATGCAGCTTGGGGTGGTTAAGAAATATTAGAAGGATGAACAGCTAAACAGCATAAAGTCTAAATAGGAATACCTCAGAACACCTATGCTTTATACCTCTGAGGACCTGACTAAAGTTACTTCATGGCCATACCCAACTTCATGCATCTGTGATAGAGAACACATATTCCTGAGGTCTACAGCAGGTTAGGGGAAGAACAAATAGGTGGAAAGGGAGAAAGAGGGATAGATGAAGGGCAGTGCATAATATTAAAAGTTAGAAACTGGAGCTATGGCTTGGTAGGTAAGAGTGCCTTCTATACCAGCCTGAGGACTATTCAGATCCTTAGCAGTCACATAAGATGCCATAGCCCTAGCACTAGGGAGGCAGAAACAGGAAGAATACCATGACTTGATTTCTGGCTAGCCTTTGCTGAAAACTTGAGAGCTTCAGGTTCAGTAAGAGGTTCTATCTCAATGGAATAAGACAGAGAGCCATATAGCAAGACACTGGATGTTCTCCTATGGTGTTTGCACATGTGTACATGGGTGCCCACTCTCTACATATATGTTTGTGTATATATGTACATACACATCATACATACATACACATTTTAAAAAATATATGCTTGCTTTTCTCCTGCTGCCACCAAGTTGCATGGAGGCAGAGGCTTGGGTGTGTTCAAGATTCGGCCTCACCCGTAATCCACCAACATGGCCGAGGAAGGCATTGCTGCTGGAGATGTAATGGACCTCAACACTGCTCTACAAGAGGTGCTGAAGACCGCCCTCATTCATGCTGGCCTAGCACATGGTATCCGCGAAGGTGTCAAAGCCTTAGACAAGCACCAAGCCCATCTGTGTGCTTGCATCCAACTGTGATGAGCCTGTGTATGTCAAGTCGGTGGAAGCCCTTTATGCTGAGCACCAAATCAATCTAATTAAGATTGATGACAACAAAAAACTAGGGGAATGGGCAGGCCTCTGTAAAACTGATCAAGAGGGAAAGCCACGGAAAGTGGTTGGTTGCAGTTGTGTAGAGGTTAAGGAATATGGCAAAGAATCTCAGGCCAAGGATGTCATCGAGGAGCACTTCAAGTGCAAGAAATGAATAAATAAAATTTTTGGCTCATAATATATATATATATATATATATATATATATATATATATATATATGCTTGAATTTTAGGCCAAAAGCATTAAGAAGAAGTGGGTACCAGTTATTAACAAATAAAGCCATGAAGTTTAGGCCCCATAGAAGTTTAGGACCTTCTTAGTAGTATTAGAGGAGGAAGAAATACATTTTTAGCATCTTTTACCATTAAAAGCCATTCTTCATCTGAGCATACTCTTTTCTTTCTCAGATAGCTTCCCTGAGTCTGTTGAACAAGATGAGTTCTGACAATATGTTCCCAGCATAATCATGTGTGAATGTCTGACAACTGTGTTTCTATCAGGATTATGTTGGCAGAAGGTGCTCATTAGTCAGTGACTGTACTGATGACAATGTTGATACAGAGGACGTGGAGTGTGCTAGTCACTATTACTGTGACAAATATCTCAAAAAAAATAAATTAATGGAGGGAAGAATTACTTTAGCTTATGGTTTCAGAAATGTCAACCCATAATCTCTTGGTCCTATAGCTTTTTGACTTGAGGGAGTATAGAACACCACAGTGGAGAGGCAGAGTGAAGGAACACTGGTCATCTGAAGACACCAGGAAGCAGAGAGAAGGGTAGAGTTGAACTATACTGTTCCTCCAATTAGGGTCTACCTCCACATTCAATGAAGCCACTGATCTACCAGTCCATCAGTGAATGATCCACTGAGGAGGCCAGAATACTCATGTTCCAATTACCTTTCAGTGATTTAATTTACCAGCTGGAGGCCAAGCTTCCAATACAAGAGGCCCAGGAGGGACCTTGCTTACATACCACAGCAGGGACACAGGGACACAAAACCAAAGAGAAAACAATGATGAATTCAAAGCTAAAGCTTCAGACACTAAGCACCAGCTTTGTTGTAAACACCATACCCATTCCAGTTTCTAGACAGATGAGACTCAAATGGGTGATAAGTTAACTATTTGAGTATCAAGACTGAGCCTGGACAGCCTGAATAAAGAACCTCCATTTGAACAACTCTATCTCAGGAAATCTTTGCCCTGCATCCTCTTCCCCTGCTGAGCCAGAATCATTCCCATGTCAGATAAGAAGTGTATAAACAATCCTACTCTCTCTGTCCATAATCAGCAGCCAAACCAGCACTGCATCCTTAAAATGCCAAACGGAGTTTCAGGCCTCCTGCTGCTAGCACTATCTAACCACTAATTTTTCTGCTCTGAGGATTCATTCTTCCCAGGAGCCTCTTCCTCCCTTGGGAAGTTCCTCACTGGAGTCTGAAGTGGAACATGGAATTAGTGAGCTCGAGTCCTGCTAACACCCAAGAAACTGCCAAGGAGAAAATGCTGCCAGGGCAGGAAGTCAGGAATTAGGGATACTAGCCAACACCCCTGACACACACACACACACACACACACACACACACACACACACACACACAGACACACACACACACAGACACACGCATGCACACACAGACACACACTCACACACACACTGTACTAACTCCTTCCTATTTTGCATATAACCAAGCAAGCTGTTTATCCATCTTGTTCAAAATACAGCACTTGTCCCTCATGGATGCTCACATTTCTGTCTTCTTTTCCACCTCTTTGACTCTCTCTGTGTCATCTTTTTTCTTTCTCTACCCTCCACCATCTTAAAATTCATTATCCTTTAACATGTATGGTTCCCTAATCCCACTCCCATAGGTATCAGGGTATAACCTGGGGCTGATGGCACTCCATAAATAAAGGAAAAATTAGACCTACTGCACATGTCCCAAAACAGTAACTATCATGCACCCCAGTGCAGTCATGTGAGCACATTATTACAAAAAGTAGAGGTGAATCTCTTTGTCCTTCTTGCCAAGGTGACTCTTTTTTTTTCTGTCTTTACTTTAAAAAATTAGAGTCATTCAAATGATCCACCAAACATTGTCCTTCTCATCAACATCTCAGAACCCATTAAAAGCGGATGCCGTAAGTACTCCCAAGGTGCTCTTTACTGGCATGGTAGCATGTGGGCATTTCCTTTCTCAGATCCTTCATCTTTTAAATAACTCTTTTTCTGGCTGATGATCTATGTCTAGCTATAATTTTTTCATAGGCGAGAGCAAGACCAGAGAGGTCGGCCCTCCAGTTTGACTTCATTCACTACACTGTTGTCTTACTAAGGATACACCTTTTGTGAGGTCCTTCTTACCAGCTTAGGGTGTACTGGTCCTTTCCATCTTTCCTGGCTAGGGAAGGGATGGGGCCATCTGGATGTAGCAACTGATGCTCTGTGGTTTGGATTGCTAGAGGATCCCAGTGTTCATTTCCATGCCAAGGAATAATCCAAAAGAGATAAACTGGTGTTAGCTTCCCATATAGATGCCCAACAAAGTGCCAACTGTATAAGGAAATGATCTCTACCTGTATGTGCTTATTTCATTTTTGCTCACAACCAGCTGCCTGCAGGGAACATCTATCATTCATCCTTAGAGTATTAAAATCACACCCAAATTTCCTTTTCACTCTCAGTCCTGCCCACTCAACAAGCCTGTATCTCTCTTTAGACATGGTGTTGCTCATCTCCCCAAGCAGCTAAGCATGGCTGGAGGAAAACATCACCAGTTCAACAGATATACACAGAATTCATGACAACATTATTTAAACAGGCACTGCCCATAACAATGGCAATTTCGCTATACTCCTTCCAGTTTGGCTTTCCCTATGTCCATACACTCAACCACTTACTTCTCCTAGATGAAGAATAGAAGTGTCAAATGGGGACTCTGACATTAGCCACAAAATCTACAAGCCTGTCTCGTCTACATTCTTTCTGTCCCCCTTTGTGTGTCACTGTGAAGCATTGCTGTCCTATCAGAGGCAATCCTGCAGGGGCTGTGTTCTACCCTTTCCTATTTCCTCACAGCTAGGTTCCTGCGGGTTAACCGGCCCCTCTTACTGCATTGGTTCCAATCTCTCTACAAGATCATTCCTGTGCAGAGCCAGCCCTGATGCTCCATTGTAAGTCCCCCTTGGAGAGTGAGGAGATTTCTCAGTGGATTCTGAATATGCTATATAAAGTCCTGATTTTTGGATCTTCAGGATATATGTAAAAGTCAGACAAGGTAACACAAATCTGTAATGCCAGTATGGGAGCAGGCAGGGGACAAGTGGATCTCAGGAGCTTGCCCCCTGGACAATCTAGTCCAAACAGTAAGCCCCAAGTTCAGTGGGAAACACTTCAAAAATGATGTACGCCATAGATTGAGACATCTGATGTTGACCTCTGCCCTCCTCATGCCCACAGCATCCTTGAGTAACACACACACACACACACACACACACACACACACACACCACATTCATACCACATCATCTGATGTTGACCTCTGCCCTCCACATACATATAGTATTCTTGGGTACTACACACACACACACACACACACACACTCATGTACACCCACGCACTGCACATGTCATTGAAGCCCATCTGCTTCCATCATTCCTCATTTCTGTTCTTCTTAGATTCCTTGTCAGGATTTCCTGTCTCTGCTGTCTGGTAATAGTCTTTCCAAACTAATTCTAAGATGGAGTTCTCTACCCCGTGCCGAAAACCCTTCATGAGGAATACAGAGCCTCCAGAGTCAAGCCTGTCTATCCCTTGTTTCCCTATCCCTTTCTTACTGACCCTCCTGTTAACCTCTTTCCTTTATTTGCTTGTCTTGTCCTGGCTCCCCAGCTCCTGTCTATCTTCCTCACCAGCCTTTCTTTTTCCTGTGTTTCTGGCTGTTCTTTCTCATGTGCCCACCACATAGGTTCAGTATATCCCAGTGCCCACATATGATGTCCACCATGTCCCAGGGCATACCACATATGTCCAGTAGTTCTCAGTGCCCATTTCATATGATGTACAGCATATTCTAAGACCTACCACATATGTCTAGCATATCCAAGGGCCCACTTCAAATGATGTCCAGCATGTCCCAGGGCCTACCACATATGTATAGTATATCCCAGTGATTGGTATTCAGACCCTTCTAGTTCTGTCTGTTCTGCTCTCCTGGGATTTCCCATTCTAAGCCACACTCTCAATTACCTGCATGCTGATGCCCCTCAACTATGACCACCCACTGTGGGCTTACTGGGCTGTACACACACACACAGACCCAGATGGTTTATGCCTACCATCAGGGCACCTCAGCTGTAGCATTACCCAGACATATCTATGCATTTTCTTCTGTGATCCTGTTTCTCCATCTGTTCTTAGCTCGGTAAAGAACCTTGCCAGCCTCAGCAAATCCAAAGGCTTCCCCATTGCCTCTGATTCCTCTCACGCTCTTCCTGCAGCAAGCTCCCCCCAAATCTGTCTTATTATTTCCACAAAATACATTCAGGGGTTTTGCTCTGTTTCCTGCTATAGTAGAAAAACATTTCATTTCCATGTGAGCCTCTCTGCAAGACATGGAAACGCTTCACTTCACCAAACCATTACAAGAGCCCATTCCAGGATTTTTCGCTGCTCCTCACTACCACTTCTGTCCCTAACTCCACTTTCATCACACAAGACAGACCCCCTGTGTCACCTGCTGACCTTGCACTGGAGGTCACAGGCTGAAACTAGCTCCCTCTGAAAATGTAAAATCTACACTATGGAATGATGAATAGATACATGGGAGATGGATCTACCATTACAATACAACCTTAGTGAATCCAGATGAGAGATATATATATGTAGCTTCCACTGAAAATTATCTCACTTTCTTTTGTGAACATTTTCATAATGAAATGCTACTACTAAAAACTTTAAAGCAAATACTGATTTTCTCCTTAAAAAGATAAAAACTGAATTCTCTCCCTGGACTCTCAAATCCCAGAGCTCTTGCCCCGCCTTCCCGCTCACCCTTCCTGCATGTCTTTCCCTCCTATACACAGCCATCACATCCTTACACATGCTGGCCTTGTTTCTGCTCCAAGGCCTTCGTGACATTGGCTGCTCCTCTGACTGGGATGATCTTTCCCAGGTCTCATTTCACCTGGCACCTGTGGGTTGTGTGGGGGTTCAGCCTCCAAGTCAGCAGTTCTCAACCTGTGGGTCACAACTCCGGTGGGGTCACATATCAGATACTTACATTATGATTCATAACAGTAGCAAAAATTACAGGTATAAAGTAGCAAAGAAATAATTTTATGGTTGTGGTCAGCACACCATGAGGAACTGTATGGAGGGTCACAGCATTAGGAAGGCTGAGAACCTTTGCTCTAGGTGATTGTACAGGGAGACCTTTTGGAGCCAAGGAGCTCAGTGACTTCCTGTCACCGGATCCTGCTTCATTTCCATGGTGTCCTAACCACAGTCTGTTTTGTCTTTACCAAGGAGATCAGTTTTGGCAAAGCAGGAGTTTAGCGTGTCTTATTCACTGTTGGGTCCCGACACTCATTCAGTGACCACGAGTGGATGACTGTGTCAAGCAGCATCACAAGCAAATGAATCACGACAAGGTCGGCATCCATGGTCTCCATGGTCTCATGTACAGCAAGTCATGCACTTCATGACTGTACCATCCCTTAAACTTGCCTTCAAAATATCTCATTTTCCTAGTCTCCATTTGGTACATGCTGATCATGCTCTTGGCACCATGCTAGCGTAGTTTGCCCTCAGAGGCCCAGGGAGCTTAGTGTTCTTTCCAGTTGACTTGGGGACATGGAGGTCCAGTGTGGGACTAAGATCCTTGGGGCCCTCACCAGCTTGCTGCCCCTTCTACTCTGTATGACTCAGCACTCCACTAGCTCAAAGAAGGTCACAGGCTGCACACGTGCACCAACACTTCCAACCCCTGGCTTCACTGCGGCCTGTGAGCTTCCTTGATGTCCCTAAACTATTCTCCCTCCCGTCTCCAGTGTTAGCACATCTTTTCAGTCCACACCACTGTGACTTGGCACAGAAGCACCCTGATCACCTTCCCTACATCAACAAATTATATTAGAAATGGATTCTCTCTCTTAATAGTGTTCATGATTAGGTGAGTCTGAGTTTGGAAGGACCATTCTGCATTGAAATAGACAAGACACAAGCTGCCAAGGCCTAGAATGGTAAGAGCGAAAACATCAGGGCTGGTGGCAAGACCTGGAAACCCAGCTACTCAAGAGGCTGAGGCAGGAGGATTGCAGATTCAAGGCCTACCTGCACTACAAAGAGAGTTAAAGCCTAGCCTGGGAAGGTTGCTACTCTACCTCATAAGGTGAAAAAATGAAAAAAAAAAAAAAACAAATCACAATAAAAATAGTGTCAGAGCTAGGAATACAGCTCAGTCGTTAAGGGCTTGAATAGCATCTGTGAAGCCCTGCATTCAATCTCCAGTACTGGGAGGGGAAGAATAATAGGAAGCATCATTTGTACGTGCTTATCACACAGCCCAAATGTCACCAACATGTGCTGACTGCCACAGTGGCTTCTGTAATGGTGGTGCATGTGTGTCCCTATGCATGTAGCTTCCCTCAGACCCCACCTGCTCACCTATCTCCTTCTCTGGCTTCCCAAGATGAGCTCTGGCCCCTCCTTTCCTGCTGTCCTCACCCCTCTGGCCCCAAAGGACAGTCCATGGCACGGTGACCTGCCCATTAGGGTTCTGAGGGGAGAAAGGACCTCACAGAGTCTTCAAAAGCCCTTCCTGTCAGCCACTCAGTCCCACGCCCACGTCACTTGCCCTACTTATCACATCTGCCACTTCTCACCTTTGTCCTTCATCTCCAGCAAGCCTTCCATGAAGGGATAGCCTGCAGCTGCTCAGCACCCTATCCTTTATGGCAGATACAGGGTGCAGGCATTCTTTGTGGTAGGACAGTAGGAACATGAGTCCTGACTTTTGGGTTCAGTTAGGTAGTAGTTTGGGGGCAATTTCTAGAACCTATCTGAAATGTTAATATATTGGTCACTTTGGGGATGTCTATGACCCAAGTGCATGTCAAAAGGAACATTAGATAAAAGACCTTTTTTGGCTGATGGTTTCAAATATTCGTCTGTGGTCCTTGTCACTACTGATTCTGGGCCAGCAGTGACATCAAAATATTATGTGCTCCGTGGGAGCACATGGAGAAGGAAGGTTGACAGGAAGCAGTAAAAGGACTGGAGGTCAAGTATTACTTTTAAAGGCATACTTCCCGTGGCCTACTTCCTCCAGCTGGTTCCCACCTGCCAAAGTTTCTACAACTTCCCAAGATATTGCCTACACCAAGGGGCCAAGCACTTCACACATGGGTCTGTGCATGGTCAGGCCATATTCAGAGCGAAAGCCTAACAGTGGTCTTCTCCTTTGAGAGCAAAGGTTAATAAAAGGCCTTCTTACGGGATGATCATAGAGAGTAGATGGGATCTTAGGGGTCAAAGATTACCATGACACCAGGCACACAGGAAGCACTCATGAATATCACCCATGATGTAGATTCTGCACAATAGGAACATTTGTTTTTACATCTTAAATAATTTCATTCTTTTCTTCCAAACATCCTGACATTCTCTGTATCCAGCAAAGACAGCCCTGAGACCCCAGCTGGTGCTCTGCTTTGGTTCTTCTTGCTCTCCCAGGGCTCCTGTAGTGCTAGCTCACAGCTTCCCATCCTGCCACCCACACTCTGAGCACCAGCAGAGAGATGTTCTACAGAACCCCAAGCTACTCCTTCAAAAGCTCAATAAAAGTTTCCAACCACTCAGTTGGCATCTAAAGTGAAGGCAGGCCCCTGGCCCATGGTTGCATATGAAACCCATTTTGGTGAAAGCATGTGGCATGAAGCCTGACAGGCTCTTCAGAATATGCCTACTGAATTGCAGTTTGGGGCTGTTTTAGTTTCAGAGAGAATGAAAATATGCTCCGATCTGGTGATAGGATGTCAGCTGGTATAGGCGCCATAATTTTTCAAAGGACCAGGCTTTTGGAAAAAAAGCTCCCAACCCACCAGGATTAAAAGCTAATCTTTATTTGTAAACTCACAAGATGATGGGGTTAGAAATAGTTTGAGTTGAGTCTTTTCCAGCCACCAGTCACCTAACACTTGGGACTATTAGGCAATTGTGACTCAATCAGTTCTTTAGAAGGCCACTTCCAAACATAATGAGGATTAAAGCACAGATTTTCTAAATATTTGAAATTGAAAGTTGAAAATTAATTGAACTCATTTAGTAGCTGGTCACTAGTTCCTTACTGGAACTGATGTTGCTATAAAAATTCATTTGGGAAAACCACAGGGAAGAACTCTACAGTTTTATTCTGTGTGTGTGTGTGTGTGTGTGTGTGTGTGTGTGTGTGTGTGTATGTGCATGTGTGCCAGGCCACAGCCTAACTTTAAAAACAACTTTCAGGAGCTGGTTCTCTCCTCCTACCATGTGGGTTCCAGAAATTGAGCTCAGGTTGTCAGATTTATCAACAAACACCATTATTCCCTGAGCCACCTCACTGCTCTCTACCTGGCTGAGTTTTGATAAACATAACTATTGAGATGCAATTCACATATCATATAATTCAGTTGTTTAAATAATACAATTTGTATCTTTTGCATAGTCTTGAAGTTAGGCAATCACCACCACAATCTAGTTTTAGAATTTTCATCACCCTTAAAGGAAACCCCGACCCATCAGCAATCACTCCTATCTCCACTTTCTCCCAGGTCTAATTCCCTGCAGCCATTAGTCTCCTTTCTGTCTAGGACCATTTGCCAGTTATCAACATCCCAGACAAATGGCGCCCTGAATAGGTGCTGTCTTATGCTCATCATATTTTACTTAGCACAATGTGTGCAAGTTTCATGGTGCTGGAGGCTTCATCAACTCTTCTTCCCTTTTTATTGCTGAATAAAAAGTCATTGGACATCTTCACAAATATCAGTTCACAGTTATCTGAGGCATTGTCACCTCTTAGCTATTGAAATTGCGATGCTAGGAACACTCATCCAGAGACACATTTTCACTTTTCAGTAAAATTTTACAGTAATATCTTAGTTAACATTTTCAGAAACTAGCACCAGTATGTTTTCAAAAGTGGCGGCATCTTATATATTGTATAAAAAATTTTATTTAATGAAAAAATTTTAGAAAGTAATAGAGTCCAGGACACTACTCAAGTATGAAGGCCCAAGTTCAAATCCCCAGCTCTCACATAAACTCTGGATGTGGCCTCCAGACCTCTACTCCAGTGCTGTGGAGAGCAGACACAGCCATACTGTTAGTACTGGTGGGACCTTCTGGTCACTAACATGGCTCCAGTTTCAACCACAGGCCTCATCTCAAGGGAATGAGACATAGAGATAGAGCAGGATACCTGGTATTCTCCTTTAGCCTATGAGCCCTGTTTCTACAGACAGAGGTGTACACACACAACTCTCTCTCTCTCTTTCTCTCTCTCTCACACACACACACACACACACACACCACACACACACACACACACACACACACACACACACAGAAATAAAATAAAATGAAAAGAACAAACTCTTTTGTTTTATCCCTAAAGTTTCTGGAAACCATCTGCTTTAAAAATTACTTTCATATTTCTTCATGAAGCTCTCTAAGACCTTCAGACCCAGTATATGTAGCTCACATTTCCCAGATCTGCCTCTGTGTAATTTTTTCTACATAGCCAACTGAGCTATGCAAACAGCAGAAGTGAACTCTCGTATGACTGCTTTTGAGTTGCCTGCAGCCCAAAAAACCATTCCTTTTCTTCTGCCTCCGCCCATGACTGACCTAACGTCACCCTGGTCCAGGGACCACAGAAGCCTCACTCATGTCTCCATCATTCTTACAAACCCCTCCAGCAACCTAATCAATACCTTTTCTCCATTGGGACCCTTCTGGATACAAATACAACTAAGAGCTGTCCCTCTACAGGACACTGTGGAAAGAGCCTCCGGTGCTGGTTCTGGAGCCTCCTTATATCATACAATGGCTCTGCCATTTCACTTCCTGTTTCCCCACCTTTAGTCTAAAAGAGAAGATGGCAAGAGTTCTTCTCTTCTGAGGTTGTAGAGAAGAAAAGGAATTCTCTTTAAAAAGTCATACAACAAAGCTTCATGTAAAAGAAATATTTAGGGCTGAGAGGCTAGCACAATGGGTAAAATACCTACCCTGTGAGTATGAGAGTCTGAGTTCAGATCCCTAGAATCAGTGGAAGTAAAGACAATAGAATCCCTGGAGGTTCTGGGGCCAGATAAAGGCTAACAGGACCCCTTTTCTTAGACAAAGGGAAAATAAAGAACTGACTCCCAAAGTTGTCTTTTGATCAGCACACACGTGCTTGGAATCATGCACCACTTACATATATGGATACACACATGCACAGACACACACAAAGAATTTAAAAAAGGAAATCCATTAAATGTTACTAATGGAATAACTATTAATATTTTGTCATTAAATCTTTTAAGACTTTTTAAAAAATCTATGGAATAAAGTTGAAATATATTTGTTTGGTACCCAAGAAGCTACTCTGACCACAAACCCTTACATCAAACATGTATATCTATTTGTGTGTGGGGGGGTACATATGTAAGATTCAGAGTATGATCTTGACTTTAGAATGGTAAACTGTCCCTTCTTTCTAGGTAGCACATCACTCTTAACATCTACAGACATTCATAGGCTTCCTGTCCCTGAGCAGAAAGCTAAGCACTTTCTATGTACAGCCAACCTTTGTTCTCACAATGGCCTTAGGAGGGGCAGAAGATTGCTATGCCCAGCTTCATCATGGAGCTCAGTGAGAGGGCGCATTGCTGTCTAACCACCATTAGTCAGTGGAAAAATCTGGAAATGTTCCCAAGTCTTTTGGACACCAAGTCCTAATCTCTTGGCTCTGTCTCTAGAAGTTTCTGAAGAGGTGTGCACAGACAGACATTCTCAAAGTCAGTCTGGAAAGGAATTTCAAGTGCTCATTTCATGTTTATAATTCCTAAGCAGAATACATCTTCCATCTGGGAAGTCTTCACAATATTGTCCAAACATCTGACATTTCCTGGGACTGGGGCATTTTAAAGGCAGTCTCTGGAAGGTTATGCTCAGCAGACATGGTTCTCCCTGAGGGTGTCTTCCATTGTTAGTGAGACTAAGGCTGATTCATCCACTTAGATGAAGCACTGAGGTCCCAGCCACAACTTTATTCCTTCTCCAGTTAACCCTTTAAGAGCCATAAGGGACCAGCAGAAACAATGTAAGGGGTTGGAGAGATGACCCAGTGCTTCAGAGCATTTCTGCCCTTGTAGAAGGCCTGGGTTCAGTTCTCAGAACCCCCATGGTAGCTCACAACTTGTAGAAACTCCAGTTCTAGAGGATATGATGCCCCCTTTCATCTGTACTGACACTATTCACACACACTCAAGAACACACATGCCCATAAAATAAGGTAAAGACTTTTCATAAGGAAGGTAAAGGAAGAACACTGGAAGAGTCACCTTCTCTAAGATATCATTAGGTATGTAGCACCAGAGACAGACAAGGTCACCATCCCTCACTGGAGCACAGCAGGTCTTCATTACCCACAGATAATTGGTGCTGGAAAAATGCTGCTTCACATAAATCCAGCAGAAAGAGAGACTGAATTTTCAAAAGAATCTGCAAAACCCCAGTTATTTGGGGCTTTAACTTGAAAAACAAAGCTGGTGATTATGAAAGCAAGCTTATTTTATTTACTAATTTAACAAAATACAGGGATTAAAAATTTTGCCTCTTATAAAATATACAGCACTAATTGAGTGTTTTGGTTGTGACAAATTATGTAATAGCTAAATTCAGTTTGCCTCTTCTACTTCAGTAGCTGTCAGAAGTCTCTTCTCTCTCTCTCTCTCTCTCTCTCTCTCTCTCTCTCTCTCTCTCTCTCTTTCTCTCTCTCTCAATGTTTGATCTGGTTAGTTGTCTCTTGTTTCAATCCTACCTGATTTTTGCCAGCTTTGTTCCAGAGAGTCCAAGCTATACTTAGCGAGCAATTTCTGCTACTTTCCCAGAGGCTAAGTAAACTTGGGGATATCATGACAGAAGCGTTTACCTCGATTCATAAATACCTGGGGATCCAGCAATGGGTTCTGACTGGTAGCCCAAAGAAAGAGGTCCTAAGTTCCTGGAACAAAAGAATGGCTAAACTAGCCAGCATGCTGGAAGATGAGGAACCCATGTTTTCCATTGCTAAGACCTCAGAAACCCATAAAAGTAGTTGTTTTATGGGAAAACTTAGCAGAGCGCTGCCCAAGTCCATTTTAAAGGCTTGAAATGCTTTGACATGTGGCAATCATTATGTGTTCTGGGCTGCCTATCTTGCACAAGTCTTTCTTCTTCCCTTCCCCAAGGAAAACATTTCAGAGGCCTGCATTGGCCATATTTTATAGGAAGTACTTCATAGAAAGCCAGGTTTGGCAGCCATCTCAAGACCAAAACAGCCAGGATCCTGTCTTGGGGTGGACACCTGGATGGGAAGCTATTTCAGATGAGAAAGGCCATGCACTCCTCGCTGAGATTTGTTTTGGAAAAAGCTTTGGTGATTTGAATAATCTTGGAAAGCAGAACATACTGTCCCATTTGGATCGGAGGTTATGTGGGTTTGATGTCCCAGGTGGGAGGTGTAGGGGTTTCCTAGGCTGGGTGGTACAAGTCAAGATGGACTGCTGTGGATGTCTCTGTAGTTCCCTTCGTCTCACCGCCAGTATGCTCCTGATCAGGTGCCTCTGAGACCTAAGGATCCGGGTGGACTCTTCATCACACCCCTCCTTGTTGTGACCATAGGAGCAGATGGTAGAACATAGCCATGCCACATTTTTGGAAAACTCCCCCCAATGGGGCTTTGATGTGGTTCCTCTAAAAAAAAAATGTCCCAAGGAAATAAAACCTAGTTGAATCCAACTGTGTGAGAAGGTGGAGCCCAGATTCAGCTCCACAAAAGAGGCCATAGCATGTTCTACACATTCCTTCTTGACCTTGGCCAAGACAGGATAGGCGAGACCCACAAGAAACATATGATGCCCTACTTTAGAATTTGCCATCTGTCAATAAAATCCATTCTCCATACCAACATCCCTGGGAAGAAATTTATGTGGACATTTGTTTTCCAAAAACATTAATGGCTTCTATTAAAAGAACACACTCAACATCTTTCCATTCTCTGCTAGTGGAAGTGTAAATTTCCACACTTTCTGGATACCACAACAGCTTTCTTCTTAACTGTGTACTTTGAGACTCAATAATTATTCTCCTTGTCTCATTTCCCAAGCATGCCCAACTGGATTGTGGGGTTCATTTCCTGTCAAATTTGGACTTGCACAAGCAAAGCAAATCAAACTCCAAAAAGACTGAATTATAACATGCTGCTCTTTTGAAAGCTCTTGTAGAGACAGCAGAGCAGACTATGACATCCCTACACTGCAAAACTGATTATGAATCTCTTTAGAGATACCTCTTATACTCTACTTAAACAGCTTACACACAAATCTGTCTAAAGAAAAAACCCTATATTTCTCTTTGGGGTTGTTGCTAGGTGTATGCATGTCTGTGTACATGCATATGTGATGTCTGTACATGTTTATGGAGATTAGTGGACAATATCAGATATTGTTTCTCAGGAGCTATCCACCTTGTGTTTTGAGGCAGAGCCTTTCACTGGCCTAGAACTCACAGATGAGATGAGGCTGGCTGTCTAGCGAACCCCAAGGATCTACTTGTTTCCACACCTCCCACTTATGAGAAGGCTGCCTTTCTCCTAGGAATGCTGGAAACTGAACTCAGGACCTCAGGCTTGTGTGGCAAGCTCCGACTGACTAAACTGTCTCTTCAACCTGCTTTCCTTAAGTTACATTCTTCTTCTTTTGACTATTTCTTCTACGCATTTTATCCAAAAAACTAAGTGGCAAAAATCTGCGTGTAAGATGGAATAAATAGTCTACACACTCACACAGCAATTACCTGTCACCTACAGTATTCCAAAAGACACATGGAAGACTTAGGAGGCATGGGTCTCTACAACATTATGTATGTTAGTGAAAATTTATCAACAAATTAAAAGCCTCTTAAACAAGAACTGTTTTAATAAATTATGCAGAATCCTTATAACTAATGTTACTCTTTTTTTTCTTTTAAATTATGTTTTCAAGTGATTTTCATTACTTGGGAAATGTAATGGTATATTAAATAGAAAAATAAAAGCTAAATTAAATCCAAATAAACATTGTATTTTCCAATTATGAATAACTATGTGCATCTGTGTAGCAAGAAAAAAGAAAGCGTGATTATTTTTAGACGCTGAGATTATAAACACATTTAGTTATATTAGTTTCTTTTTGTACTTGGTCCTAGTTTTCTAACTTTTTTTCTTTTCTTTTCTTTTTTTTTTTTTTTAATGAAAGACCTTCAGCACACACTCTAGATGTTGGAGGCCTAGCCAGAGCCTGCTGGACATGGTCTGTGCCCTTCCGAATGAAAGCTTACTTAAGGCAATGAAGGATTGAGAGGAGACATATACACCTGTGTTTATCTTCTTACTCAGCAGCCAATCATTCCTCTAATAAAACAACATTCAAATTTCTCATTGAGAAACAGAAACCACTTCCTTCGCATTGCCAGCTGTGTAGGTTTTGCGGGGAGGAAGAGGGCGCTCACTCTGATGCTAAGCTCCAGCTGTGTCTATGATTTAAGTGTACCCTCCCCAAACCCCCAGTGTGATGGTGGTAAGTAGTAGGATGTTTAGGAGGGGAGGGAATGGAGACCTGGGAGCCTTGCCACCATCTCAGGACAGAGAAGAAAGATACACACAGTATCACAGAGCTCATGGCTGGTCAGCTAAAACCTTCAAATTAACAATTCTCAGCTTCTAGAAACAGTGCAGAATAAGTGACTATTGCTAAAGGCATCTTAGTCTGGTAGATTTAATCACTTTTTTCCCTAAGAGAGTAACAGAAAGAACAGCCCTAGTTGGCTTAGGCCATCAATTTCTCCTTCTCACAGTATCGCTAATGGCCAGCTTGTGCTGGATATGTGACCACATCTGACAACTAAGAGAATGATTTCCAAGATGTGCCAGGCTAATGCTTAGAGACAAGGCCTGGTCCCCTGCACTTAGCACTGTAGGGACAAAAGGTCAAGAATTTTTGTAGCTACACAGGGACTCCCTAGAATGGCTGGAAGGGCCGCTGGGGCTAATAAAAACATAAAGGAAGTGAGATTCTATGGAATGACATTCTTTGGCACCTGGATTAAGCCTTGCTTGAAGCTATACTTTGGACTTTTCCATTACCTGAGCCAATAAATTCCCTTTATTTTTTAATCCAATTTGAGAGCTTTTTGCTGATTGTAGCCTAAGGAAATCTAACTGATAGGTCTATGCAAAGTCAACTGTTAGTTGTACTGCTAGGTACTTTGATTTAGGCCTGGAGGATCTAAAAGCTTTCTCTTAAGTGGTAGCATTTGTTAGGGTGAGCCCTTTCCCAGTCTGACCTGGCATCTGCAAGTGAAGTATCTGGACAAATTGGATCTTTATTGCAAAACAGACCATTCTGCCCAGAGAATATGTGTTCGGCAGGTCTCAAGTTTGAAAGAAAAATAAAGAAACTATTATAGGTCTTTATAAAATTGAGAGCTTATTTTGTTATGTTCTTTCTTTCCAGATAGGGTCTCATGTAACCCTAACTGGCCTCTACTTCACAATGGGGCAGAGAATGACATTGACCCGCCTGGTCCTCTTGCCCTTACCTCCTGATTGCTAAGATTGTAAGCATGGACCACCATGCTCGGTTCCAGGGGAGGGGGGCTGAGATCAGATCCAGAGCCTCCTGCATGCTAGGCAAGCATTGATCCAACTGAGCTACATTCCCAGTCCTTTCTGGTTTCTGTCAACTTAAATGGTTGAATTTTTTTTTTTTTAACTATCCATGGTATCATAGAATACAGGGCCCGGGATCTAAATACACACACTGGCTGAGTATTTCTAACCTGAGACCAAAATCTTTGATTGCACTGATTTTTCTTCCTGGTTATGAGTAGAAAACTCATAAATATTGTCAAAACTTTTCTTTGTGATTTTTTTTTAAATTCACACTTATCAAAAGACCCATTCACTGTTCCCTATTTATATGGTTGTTGCAAGACAATAGTTATTTTCCTTGATGGAGAAAATCCTTCATGTGTCTACAAATTGAAATCTGTGCTGCAGGGCTCTCTATGTTTGCATTCCTAGAGGGAGTTACGATTGGCTTAGAAAACTAGAACTCTCTTACTTTTTTGTCTTCATTAGATAATTGTCTGAATGGGGAGTAATATGTTATCTCAGGATTTTTTTTTTTTATGGAACGTAATTCTTGTTCTGACTTCACATGGAATTTCATTTTGGAATTTATGATACTTTATAGAAAAAAATAGTTCTATTCTATATACAGTGAAGTCAAACATCATAGAAATCTGTTAAGTGGGCACTCCTGAAGGAACAACCCCTCCCAATTCAAGCCAGAGTGGCAGCTGCTGTCTGTAATCTCAGTACCTGAGAAGCTGGGGCAGGGAGACTGACATGAGTCTGATGCCAGCCTGGGCTACATAGCTAGTCACGGGGCATCCTGGGCTGAAGAGAAAGAGCCCAGTTCAAGTGCCTTCATACACACACACACACACACACACACACACACACACACACACACACACACACACACACGTCACAGCAGCCTACACATGAGAACAAAGGCCAGCACTGACTCTCTACACTCTATGAAGTCCAATATTCAGCTTCATTCTATGTCTGAGGAAATGATTTCTTTGCTCAAGTTTGGCTTTGTTTCATTTTACTTGCTTTTTGTTCTTGATTTTGAAATAACTACAAGTAACACAAGAGCTGCTAATCAGGTACAAAGGACTTTTTCTCCATGAAACACTGAAGGTGCTATGTCCTTGGCTTGGTAGCATCTTCCCAACCATGCTATAAAGAGTGCAGATTCCAGATCACACTTGGTTGTCAAGCTTGGAAAATTGCCCATCTTTTCCCTTTCATGATCATTCCAATGACTTTTGAAGATTATTGGTGTATTCTATTACTCGATATCTGCAACTTGAATGTGTGAGCATCAGGTGCAGGCCATGCATACCTGTCAGGGGCATCAGAGGAAGGATGTCATGTTCTTATTCCATGGGACAGTAAGTGATTTCCTTCTATCCTATTAGTGATAATGTTTACTTTGATCACTTTATTAAGGTATGCTTTACCCACTACAACATTACTTTTTCCAATTTGTCATAAATATTTTGCAATTGAATAATTGGAACTGTATAAACTGCCTAATTTTTTGATCTTTCAACTTATCCTTTTATTTCTATCAGTATAGAATAAAGGATTCTTATTCAGTAGCAAGGATTATATGTCACTATTTATTTTGATATGCAAATTGCCTTTAAGTTAGTCAGATCAAATGATCTCTGGTGGCCAGCCAAACTTCTCTCTTATTGAATGCTTTCTTATGTTTTGGTAAAAGATGTCTCATTTACATCCTAGCTTTCTTGGATTCATTGGCCCTTTCTCCAGGGAGCTCTATTCTTTATAAATGAGGGAAGGCAAAAGCCAAAATCTAAGTGCTAGGCACACCTTTGGCTATTGCTGTCCCCAGGCCGTCTCAGGGACCAGGGCTAAGAACTAAATGCAGATATCTAAGTGTATACAGAAAGGTCCAGATCATACTGCACACATGAGTTTACATATACGTAGCATATGTGTTTGCGCATGCTGATGTACATGTGTTTATTACTCCTCTGTATATCCCTTTATCTTTAAATGTCTGGTTCACACTATCTTCAGCTCTCTCTCTCATCTCGGGTCCATAGCTCTTGAAAGCCATACTTCCCTCTCTTCCCTTGTAGCTTCCTGTAACAGACAGAATCCTTTGACAGGGCCACCCTTCCTTGCTGCAGCCAAATCATCTCTCCTGTGTGTCAAGTGCTTCTCAGGCTGACAGAAGCACCTGCATTTGGGCTGAGTGTTCTGATCATCCCAGCTACAGTGAACGGTAATCACAAGGAGGAGAGGGAAGGAGGCCATCACAAAGCTCGCCTCACTCCTGCCTCCCAGGCTATCCTGTCTGCTGGCACACTGCCCAGATGAGACCTTCAGCTAGTTGGATGTCAAGGCCAAGACATGAAAGATGATGATCTCACTGAAAACCAGAGTAGTGGCCAGCCCTCTCCTAGTTTCTGGAGATACATACATCAGACAAAGGACTCTGGCTCAGCTCAGCCATGTTACTGAGCTTATGCCGTCATCATCAGTAACTAATAGACGCAGACACAGTCAGGAAAAAGGGAGGAGATGAGCCAAGACCCCTCCAAAAGCTCTCTTAAGCCAGTAGGCTCTCTAAACATTTCTGTGTCCCAACTCTTTTCAGACTTGAGCAAGAATCTTCACACAAAATTCTAAGTTACAAAACCAGGCGTAGTTCTGGTAGCTTGATGCTTTTGAGAGTGACGTGAGGCTCCAACTCTTCTGTATAAGACACACAGAACTTGTTTCCCAGGGTTTCTGAGACATAGTCATATAGTCTTGCTACATAGCCTTACTTGGCCTGGTACTCAGTGTAGTTCAAACTGACTCTAAACTGGTAGCAATCCTCCAGCCTCAGCATCCCAAGTACTGGGAATATAAGTGTAAACCCTGAGGCCTGGCTTTAGAGACACATGTTTGAGGGGCCCCAGGCTCAGATCTTAGCCCAGGACTGGTACTCTGCTTCTCTTCCTGTCCTCACACCTGACACCTGGTTGAGAAGCCATCAGAGAAGATGAGTTTGATGTTATTGTCACGATACCTAGGTTTTTGTAATTCACAGAGTGAGTCTTATTCTAGACTTCATTTGTGCCCACTCTGGAAGGGATGCCTCGCTTTGCTTGAAGACTAGGAAACAGCCTCAGAGCCTGGATGCCCTGCAGTAGTTTTTTTTTTCTTTTCATAATACCTCACAGAAAACCTTAAGGGAGGAAAGGATTATGATGACTCACATTTTTTGAGGGGTTTCAATCTGATTCAGTGTGGACTGAAGTGGCAGGGGCATATGACAGAGGGTATTCATATCATGCAGTCTAGGAAACAAAGAAAGCAGGAGGGAAGAAGGGAAGGAGATGGGGAAAAGAGGAGAGAGAGAGAGAGAGCGAGACAGAGAGCTGGGAGTCAGATGTAAACTTTAGAACTCTGTCCCAGGGACCTGTTCTCCCTCACTACACCTCCCATTCCAAAGTTTCAGAACCTCCCCAAATAGCACTAATAACCATCAGCTGGGGACCAAGTGCTCAACATAGAAGATGGAGGAACGAGGGAGATTCAAACCCAGGAACTAAGAAAGCTAGAATTCAAACCATGGCGCATTTCAACTATACCACACTGGCTTGCATGTTGATCAGATATATGGCATCAAATGGCCCTTGAAAGAATTAAATTCCTTTCACTGTCTGAAATCTTAGATATGGCTGAAAAAAAAAATATGAACAGCATGCCCGAGTCAGCCAGCTGGGAGTCAGTGAGAACAGCTTCAGCATGGCTTCTGAAGCCTAACCCTAACCCTAAGGAGGAACAGGAGATGTAGCTGTGAGAGAGAAGGTACCACCAGCTAGTACTTATTCCCTTGGCTGTTGGCACTAGCCCCCACTTAAGGTGAGACCCCTCGTCCATAGGCAAGACCTCTGAGGTATTACAGTCAACAAGTTCACTGTCATATGGGAAACGCCTGTTTGTTTGAAAGGCCAGGTCCTTTAACGGCTATGACTATTACAGCTTCCTAAAGACCCCCAGGCCCTTTGCTGTGCTGAAGAACCAAATTAGGCTTAATATGATCTAATGTACAGGTCTGAATTAAGCCCTGAGGATACTTTCTGAGAGATGAAAGGACCAATATGCTTATAAAGTTCTATTACTCTTTAAAGGGACTTTTTAAAATGCTGGAAGTTCCTCCTGGCTAAGGAGAGGATTAGATGGCGCTTTCAGCTTCTTACTCCTAATGTAAACAGCGGGTCCTCCCAGTGTTCAGCATCAGCTGACCGTCTTTACACAGAGCAAACAGATGCAAGGCCTTGGGCCTTTGTCTCTGAAGTCAGTTTAATGACTAGGGCCAAGTGAGATGTTTAGTCTGATTAAAGGCTCTGCTCTTCAAAGCCATACCTTCGTCCATGGGGAAATGACAGTGTTTATAGTGCCTGTGCTCAGTTGGTGGATACATGGAGTGTGGGTAGTAAGCAAGTCTTCCTCTAGACAGGAAAATGAAAATGCCAAGTTTTGTTTTTTAAAAGAAAGGGAGGATGCCCAAGTGCTCCCTATTCTGGGAACATCATTCACAACTCTTCACAGATGACATGAAAGTCCACACTGAACGCAATGTACGAGAGCAAGCATCAGACACAAATGGAAGCACACTGCTTACATCTTTAAATTATTCATAAGTTGTAATAATGTTTTATAATAGAAATTTGGAAATTAGAGAAAAGCAAAGCCCAAAATATTATTATTTATGGTCTCACAATCTAGAAATACACAGATTGTCACACACACACACACACACACACACACACACACACACACACACACACACACACGTTGCTCTCCAAGCCCTTGCTTGAAGCACTTTCTACAAAGCTGTGGTCATGGAGTTCTGTGACCTTCCTTTTCCCACTTGTCATGTTCTTCTAGAACATTGGACCATCATTCTTAGTACTTCATGAGCCATCACATGTTTGCGTCATTTATCTTCTTTAATTGCTATACAGTTATTGGACATAGAAGTCATTTTCGTTTGGGTGGGGGTGGCACATGCCTTTAAGCCTAGCACTTGGGAGGCAGAGACAGGCTGATCGCAGGGAGTTTGAGGACAGCATGGTCTATAGAGTAAGTTCCAGGACAGTCAAAACTATTCCACAGAGAAACCTTGTTTTGAAAAACAAAAACAAAAACAAAGTTATTTTCAAATTCTTCATATTATGATGGGCTGGGGCTACAAAAAATAATAGTCAGGATTTTTTTTTTTTTTTTTTTTTTTTGTAGTGCTTTTCTATGACCAGGCAGTGAGATTGCAGGGATTGCGAGCTTCCAAGCATGGCTCTCAGGGAGAGAAGCATCCTTTCAAGACTGGAATGAACACAGGAAGAAAATGTGTCTCTGGGTTGCAGGAGAATCTGCATGAGGCTATGAGGCAAAGCTGGTGAAGCTATCCCCAGAAAAGAGGACCAAAAGCTGAAAGTGGATTTCTCCAGGGAGGAACAATTGAATATGTATGTGTGTTGGGGGGGAGGCGGAGTATAAAGCCAGAGTGAAACAGACAGAGAAGAGAAGGGCAGAGAAGGAGTAAGGGAGGAAAGAGAGACACTTGGGAAAGAAAGAAGGTTAGAAAAAAAGATGGAAGAGCAGAGGGGAGGTGGGAAGGGGAGAGAGAAAAGCCTGGCCATGAGTAACTTCATAACAGCATTCCACATCAGTGAGGATTAAGGTGAATGTTATTATTCATCTCTGAACTTCAGTTTTTTTTCGTTTGCAAACTGGGGGTGCCATAGAGTTTCCTTTAGATTAATTGAAAGAGAGCAGTATCTGTTGGTTTAACTAATAGAATATTCTAGCGATATTATTGCTCTTAGTAGCTTAATGCAGAAACTTGAATAATAGACCTGATAATGCATGTCTCCAGGGTCTCTGTTTGCTTCATATGGGCCCCATGATGCCTCTTTTACTTTCAACTCTGACATATTGATAGAATATTCTGATTGGCCATGCTTGAATCACAAATTCTATCCCCAAATCCATGCATGGAAGCCAATCTTGAACTATAGACTGAGTATCAAAGGACAGTCCTTTCCAAAAGACATGTCAGGTACAGTGCCCAGGGAAGAGAAAATAAGTCAACACTGGTAAAGCTAAATAGTACAGTTCTGTACTAGGGCCTTTAAATGTAGTGACTTTGTAAAATAACCCTATACCATGAATGGAATCAGTGCCATTTCTCCCTGCTTAGTGTGTGTGTATGTGTGTGGTATGTACATATGTGATCATGTTTATGTGTGTATAAATGATACCATGCATCTGTAGGTCTATGTGTAGGCCAAAAATCAACTCCTTGTGTCATTTCCTAGATGCCTGTATACCTTTATGAAATGACTCACTTGCTTGGAACTTACCAAGTAAGAAAGATTGGCCAGGCAGAGAACCCAGGACCCTCCTGTCTCTACCTAATCAAGGCTAAGATGACAGGCATGTACCACCATTCCTGTTGTTTTTAATGTGGGTTCTGTGGATAGAGCTTAGGACCTTATCCTTGCAAGGTGAGCCATTTACCAACTGAGCTGTCTCTTTAACCCCTTAACTCCCTCAACACTCTTTACTAATGGGAAACTGAGATTTAGAAGAATAACTTACTTCCCCAAGTCTTTGGAAGTGAAAGGCCAGAGAAGCACCTCCATTTTTGATTTGCAACAAGCCTGATGTCTGCATAGGAACAAATATCAAACAGGAGACTGATATTAGAGACTGATAATAGTTAATTATCCATGGGATGTCTCAGGACAGGAGATAGCCAGGAAAGACCCAACCCAGGAGGTAGTCAAAGAAAGGGGTTGGCAAACAGCCAGCTAAGACAACTGAGGAAGTCTAAAAACCCCCAAAAGACAATTGTATCCATACTAAAAGACTACAATTAATGTATAACCTTGTGGTTTTTGCCCTTAAAAACCCAGCTCCCAAAGGGGCAGCACCTCCTCTGGCCACTGTCACATCTGAGTGCCAGACCGAGGTCCTTGTCACGCACCTCATATTTTTGCTTTTGCATTTCAGAGAGTTCGCATTTCTGGTGATCTTTTTTTGGGGGCGGGGGAGTCTTGCAACCAGGGCACAACAGTAAGAAGCTTAACTATTGGTCTTTTTGATTCTTTTAACATGAAAGCCAAACTTCAAGGAAAAACTATTTTGGTCAAGGTGGACTTCTTTAGGATCAAGTCTGGGTTATCCAGGTGCTTCATTACCTCTTGACTAGCTGACTGGGTCACACAGTGACAAGCTAGCCCTCTTCATTCCATTCTCTAATGATGTTGTCCCAGGGACAGACAGACTGACAGAGCAACTAGCTGTGTCTGTTGTGGATCTATGGAGATTAGCCATCCTTCAGAAACTGGCCCTGAGGTGTGCAAGGGAAGATTCTAAATGTAAACAGTTGTCTGCCATATGTAATTATCTAGAGCCAGGAGCAAGAAAGTTATGATACATGGGCCATGTTCTGCCCTGTACCACAAATGACAGGAACCAGTTCATCTCTCAGCTGGTATTACTGAAAGCAAACTCAAACATTGCAATGATTTGTGTTGTAAAACTAGAAGGGGTTCAAATCTGTTATGTCCTATAAAGATTCACTTCACAAGTGAGCCCAGTATGAAATTCTGTGATAAATAGCAGGATCTTATCAACATCAAATGCAGTGGCTTCCACAGCCCTGTCTCAGCTGCAGGGTGCAGTGGAAAAAGGAATGGTTTCACAATGAGATGCTGGAGCTACTACCAACCAGCTCTGTGATCTGCACAGACCTCCATTTGATCATCTTAAGAGGGAAATATACAACTTATAGAACTGGTCTCTGATTTTACTCCATGGAGTTGAACTTTATTGTGTACCCAGCACATATCAGGCACTGACCTAGGAGAGGGTTGGAGAACAGGTAACATAGTCTAGTTCTCTGCTTCCTTAAACCTATAGATTACTAAGAATGCTAATAAAGCCTGCAGAAAGTGTGGAGGACATGGAGTAAGTAAGAAGTCATTCCCTTGGATCTCAGGCTTCTGGGCATGAGCGGTGGTATGAAGATGTAAGATGATGGTGGGTCACTGGGACATGTGCCTTGTCAGAAGATGAGACTTGGCTAGGTAAAGAGTGCCATTTCCTGAAGCTTTGTCTCATTCCTGTCCAGCGTGGTGGCCTAGTCCTTCCTCCATGTACCAATCTCTGCTGGGCCTGTAACTCTCTCTAGATCCCTCTTCTCAGGCAGAGACAGTGGAATCAAAACTCAGACACAGTGAGTAGTAGAATAGACCCAGAGGGACACAAAATTGTTCTCAGACATGGGATTTTGCTAAAAAGGCAATACTGAAATGTTCAGCAGGTAACAGGAAATCATAAGACAGTTGAATGAGATCCCCAAAGGAGCAGCTCAGTGATGAAATGAACATCTCAGTAGCTCCAGAGGACTGAAAAGTGAAGCATAGGATCCTGTCTAGTGAAGGATATCTAGGAGATGATTAGTGTGGCTATTGGGGCAAACAGAAAAGCAGAATGTAAGCTCCAACAGAGAACATGAAGAAAGAATGCTTTCTAACTCATCAAGTAAGAAAATAATGATTTTGGCATGAAGAGGGAGCAAGAACATCACAGAATAGAAATAACAGGCTATCATGCTAACAAATATAAAGGTGAAAGTCATACATGCATTCTCAGTAAATGAGACACACTGGTTTATGGACAGGAAACAACAAAACAACCAGCATATGCTTGTTTCAGGAATTCATGGCTGTTTAAACATTTGAAACTCAGTGATGGCTAGCTGGAACTTAGAAATTAATACTTAGGAGACAGAGGCAGGAGGACCGTGAGTTTGGGAAGACCAATCAGATTTCATCTCACCCAATTAGAAGAATTGTCATCCAAAAGACACAGAGATAGCAACTGCTAGTGTTGAGGCAGAAGAACCAGGATTCTCACACAGTTGGTGGAAGTCTCAGTTTTATAACCATGTTGTAGAAAACAGGATGAAGATCCCTCATGAAACTGAGAGCAGGGATATCATTTGATCCAGCAATTCTACTACTGGGTATGTATCCAGAGTTGAGGAGGTCATGATGCTACAAAGACACTTGAATTTCATGTTTATTTTTAAAGAATGCTTCAATAGCTCCAAGATGGAATCAACTTAGATGCTCATTAGTGGATAAAATGGATAAAGAAAATGTGCTCACATACACAAAACAGATTATTAGTTAGGCAGGAAAAGAGTGGAATTCTGTCATTTGTAGCCATGTGGATGGAACAGGGGTCATTATGTTAAGTGAAATAAGCCAGGCACAGAATGAGAAGACTCACACATTCACGCTCATTGAGGAAACAAAACTGTCAGCTCACAGGAGAAGAAATGGAAAAGGGGTCGCTAGTATTTGGGAAAGAAAAGGATTGGGGCCAGAAAGAGGCTTGACACAAGCACCACAATACAGCTGGAAACCAGAAACTTAGCTTTGATTTTATGTAGCACCCAGCAGGAAGTACCGGCTTAAACAATCCATGATACACTTCAGCATGACCAGAAAGGAAAAACATAAGACTGTCAACATAAAAAATAGTTACCATTCAAAGAAATGGGGATATTTACTGCCTTGGTCTGATTATTACCTACTCTGTACATTCATGAAATTACCATGATGTACTGTACTAAAGCTATGCAAGTATTATTTCTCAATAAAAAATTGAAAATAATTAAATTTCAAACAACTAAAAGGGGAAAAACTATTTTATCTCCAGATATAATAAACACAAAATCACACACACACACACATCCCAAACTAACAAACCCACAGTACACGGGGACTTGGGGATTAGACAAGTATTATTATTTTGTAATTTCAGTTTTTTGCAGTCAAATGCTCTATCTACCACTGAGCTATAGTTAGTCCTGACTAGTAATTCCATTTTTGTACCTGTAGATATGGGTTTAGAAGGCTCTGTGATTCCAGAGATATCACTCTGTCAGGGCTGTGCAGGTGTGAGTGGAAACTTGTGAATGTTCTCCTGAACCACCATCTACAGTATACTCTAATTTTAGCTTTAATAATTCTATTTATTCCAACTGGTATAGGCAGGTAATAAACAATCATTAAGCTGAAGTGACTTATACAACCAGGCAATTGATTTTTAACAATATTCATTCCTTAAAAGTACTCAGTTTTGCAACTCATCCTCAAGACTATAAATCTATAGTAAGATAGTAGAACTGATCATCATTTCTGATTCAAGAGAAAGGTTTTTTTGTGGATATACCAAAAGAATAAAATGTCAATGGACTAAGAGCCCGAAGACAGTGAATTAAATCATGTAGTACAGAGAAAAGCAAATGATGAATTAACTCACAAATAATGGAATTATTACCAATGCAGGGGCTGGTGACACGGCTCAACATGTAATGGCACTTGCTACTGATCCTAACAACTTGGGTCAGATCCCTGGGACCTACACAAGGTGGGGGGTGGGGTGGGGGACTAGGAGTGAGTAGGTAGAAGGGATGTCACTCCAGTAAATTGTCCTCTGACCTCTGACCTCTACATGTGTGCTATGGCATCTGAATCGCCCCTGCCCTGCCACACACACACACACACACATACACACACACTAAAGCAAAATAATAAATGAATGTTTAAAATTTATACAAAGGAAGCCCAGTGGCTTTCTAGAAGACTGAGCCATAAGGAAGAGGTGATTTGTTCATGAACTCTAAGTCAGCAGGGAAAAACCTAGGTTACAAAGCAACTCATGAGGCCCCTACAACTGAACCTAATGTTCTGAAGCCATTATAGGAAAGGATGCCCCTCCCCCACTCTACGGTCTCTCCTCTGCCTGGCTAGAGGTGGTCACTTAAATCCCAGCTCCACATTTTGAACATCACTGGACATGGTCTCCTGGCCTTCCCACACACTTCAGCTCTCCAGCCTGCAATGGGAGAGGCTTAGAATGCTTCTCAAGAAGTGGTAAAAGGCATTTCTGGTCCAAGGATCCCCATTCTGACCTGCAGCTGTTGGCTTACCATTTAATTTATGCCTGCTCATGGCCAGACCCATCACTGGGACAGAGCTCCATGCAGCCTGGGTGGAGGGGGCGCCTGTGAAAGTAACACAAGAGACTCTAATGAAGCGTTCCAGGGATGTGGAGTCTCTGAAAGCTGCTGAGAGGAACGGACCCCATCAGGTAGGTTATTTTCTTTCCTAGGTACCTGCAGCTTCCCTGTATGGTTTAAAGTTAAAATAAAATAAAGAAGTTGAGTTAATCTATGTCCACATCCTGCCCTCTGTTTAATACATTAACTGTTTCTTTAACTTATTGGGTGATTTTGAGGACTGGCCAAAGAGTATTTTGTCTGGATGACGTTGTAGCTCTTTATTACTCGTTTTATGTTGAAAAAGACATGGAAGAAAAAATTTACAATATTAAACTAAACGAAGAGAAGCCACCTATTGATGGAAAGAGATTAAAGAAACCCACATGGCATCTCTTTGACTTTGTCATACCTACAGGCTGGCTGGTTCACATGAAAATTACATGAGTATGGTGAGGCCTAAGAGGCTCTAAAAAGTCCTTGACACTTAGCATCTTTCATGGTATTTTGAGTTCCAAGAAACAACAGTCCATAAATTCTTTGGTCAATGTAGGAAACAAAATTTTAACTACAGATGCCTTGTAGTTAGCTGGTTTTGTATCTTCTGCTGAGAAAAGTGATGTCCATCATGACTGAAAGAGAACCATTCCTATGAGTCTCTACAAGGAGAAGGCATGATTGTGTGAGACACTACAGGCACCCTAATTCTACAGGTTCATGCACAGAAGGGTCAGGTACTGTTGTAAACATCTTGTGGATTCCATTGCTTAAATACATCCAGATATAACAATGCTGTTTTGGTGTTTTAAAGTGAATCATGCTACTTCAGCATTGCAACTTTCTCATCTTCAAAATGAACACAGAATGGTACCACACTCTCTCAAGCATGTTGCAAAGCACAGATGACACATACATGCAAGATACATGGCTAAGAGACTAGTGACTAGCCCTTTCTACTTCTCTTCCTAACTCATTAGAATTCATCTGAAAGTCTGGTAAACTTAAGAGGCATGTGTAGATGTCACACACTCTAATTCAAATCCACATGTGATCACCATGTACCAGATCTATTCAGCATGCTTCATTACTTCATCCTCAAAGCATGCACTTTTTATAATCACATAGCAAAAGTAGGTTCCTATGAAACAAATTATTCAGACTGGACTCGGGCCACAGCAGATGGCTGAGGGTAACGTGTCAGAGAAGAGTGTGCAGTCCCACTAGGCAGTGATGATTGATCTGTTCCATGGAAACAGGCAGGCTGAGTCCAATGATGCCGCACAATGCAGAAGTTCAGTTGATTAATGATCCACCAAGGACCATGAAGGGACCGATGATTAATATTTATTGTTTTCATTGACGATAAGAACATTGCCAATTCAGTTGGAAATGACTACTGCAAAGTGGTGTGAAGCCTCAGAACAGAGACAAATGGGGCAAGCCCAGAAGCCAGCTTTGAGCTAAAGGGAGATATTTATCATAGGATTACCATCACCCAGAGAGAAAGCCTCCCAAATAAAGGTTAAGAGCAAACTAACTTTCTCACAAGCTTATAAAGCCATGCCCAAAGAAACAATGGAGGCAACCCTATTCTGTAAAAAAAGAGAACCATGAATTAATGAGAGACTCAACTTGAGCCAAAGGGTCAAAAATGACATAGGGGACCCTGGTTGCTAGTTGCAGTCACAATACATGGAGAAGCAGCCTGGAATTATCATGAAACAACCATGAAGAAACCTGCCATAGAAAGCAGAACTCCAGAGCTGGGAATGCTGTGAAACTGGAGCATGTGAGAAAAACACAAAATCATACTTAACCATGCGAAGGACAGGATCGAGGCTCAAACCTGGAAATCACACATGGCAGGAGAGCTACTAGGTGAGTCAACTGTCTAGAGACAAGGCCAGAGAGAGGGACACTCATTGAATCCCAGCTGGAGACATTCAGAGCCTGCCAGTCACCAAGTCAAGACCAACTACATACCCTTTATGAGGCCAGTATTATAGTGTGGGAAACCAGTTCTGTGAAACAATAGTGCACTTATATTAATTGATAGAATAAATATTTCCCAGATCATTTCTTGCATTTATATAAAGTTTTATACAAAGAACAATAGAATATAGAAGTGTACAACCAGCCAGTGGAGACCAGTTAATTTGAATTTATATTACTCTAACTGCCCAGTAACATTGTTTTCTCAGTGCATCATATGGATACGCCATTCAGTAAACAAAGATATTTTCCTTGTAAAATCTTCATTCTCCTTGTCATGGAGTCCTGAAGAATTTCTTTCTGATCTTGAAACTTACTCATCAAGGGAAATATATGTTTATATCATCTCAATTATTTCAGAAGTTTTTAGCTTTCTTTCAAAGACCTTTGGTTAGCAACAATAAAACATCTAAATTTTAAAAGTGGACAAATGATGTGAATAAATACTGAGAGAGAGGCATTTTGAAGTCTATTCAGAGGATGACCTTAGATGCCTTCTCTACTGCCTGTATCTGTTGAGTGTTGGGATTGCAGGTGTGCAACATCATGATACATTTACAAGGCACATTAAGATGTTAAACCATCACACATACCAGACATCATGGGAAAGGTATCTATAAATATAGGGGAATGATGTCAATCTATGTCTAAAACTTCATTTGAAAAATCTGAGGAACTTAAAAGCATGCATGATAGTGGTATTTTCTCACTAGTTATAGCATAATATGTTTAAAAGGAATCATAGTAAAAATTCCTAGCTTAAATGCAAAGGTTTTGTAACAGAGTGTAGAGATGTGGCTCAGTTAGCAGGGTGCTTGCCTACCATGCAGAAAGTTCTGGGTTTCGTTTCTGCCCTTCATAACTTAGTGTGGTGGTGCATTCCTTAAATCCCACACCAGGGAAGCTGAAGGCAGAAGATCACAAGATTATCCTTTTTAAATAGTTCCAGGACAATGCAGGCTACATAAGTCACTATCTCAAAAAAAGAAGGAAGGAAGAAAAAGAGGGAAGGAGGGAGGGAAGGAGGAAGAAAAGGAAAAGGATATGTCTTGTCTTGGCTGAAAGTAGAGGATTAATAATCAAATGTCCAGGGAAACTTCCACATGGAATAATCATCTGGGAAGGACTGGAATGGATGGTTCCTGCACAGTTTATATTTATTATCACTACAGCTCACTTCTTTCCAAATTCATGTCTCTCAGAATGCTCTGGTGGTATTTCTGACACTGCTTCAAAGACAGTTTCTTGAAAACATGGGGACATAAACTACAACAAGTGTAGAAAAAGGTTTAAGGATAAAGGTTGGTCATGAATGCACAGAAAATAGTTCCATATAATCTGTGTACACAGAAAGGCTTTGAGGTACCATTAAAAAATGAGTTTCAGTTCTCATTGTTTTACTGCATATGTTGGTTATTTCCAAACACCTCAATGCTAGTTAACATTTCACTAGTTTCCTGATCCAGGAGCCAGATCAGATGTTCCCTATGATGTTCACAGAGAAGGAAGGCAGAGCACACTGAGGTCAGCCAGTCATCAGTCTCCAGCCAGAGGCATCAAAACTTATGAACAGAATCAAGCCAGTTTATGATACTGGCTAAGCAATGTCCCATCAAAACTCGCAGGCCTGGGGTATCTTAACTTTCTTAGTCCTCAATGACTGCTGTAGGAGAAGCACAATGCCCAGGGAATGTCACCATGGAGAACTCTGAGACATCATAGAAGAAGTCTCAAGTAACTGGTACCCTAACAGAGCTCTAAACAACCTCAAAGCAAAGCAGAGCAAGTTCAAAGCTTCCTGATGAACTCCTCCAAAAGAACAGTTTACAACATTTATATTCAGACGTTCATGAGAATTCCTATAAAGATGTTGACATCATCGTGTTTCATTTATTTACCATTTATTTTGAGAGCGAGTGAGAGATAGAAGGCTTTCAATGTCCATTAGGCCCTAAATTTGAAACTGCTAAGTACCACGTGTGCAGGGAATGATGCTCAAGAATCAGTATAAATTGGATGAGTATCCTGGCTAGTTTTATGTCAACTTGACACAAGCTAGAGGCATCTGAGAGGAGAGAACCACAATTGAAAATCTGACTCTATAAGACTGGGCTTGTAACCAAGCTGGTAGTGATTGATGTGGAAAGGACCAATCCACTGTGGGTGGGGGCAACCCTAGACCAGTGATCCTGGGTGCTATAAAATAGCAGGCTGAGCAAGCCATGAGGAGCAAGCCCATAAGCAACACCTTTCCTGCCTTCAGGTTCCTGCCTTGCTTAAGATCTTGCCCTGGCTTCCTTTGATGATGAACAATAATGTCGAAATGTAAATAAACTAAACCCTTCCCTTCCCCAGGTAGCTTTTGGTCATGGTGAGGTTTTTTTTTTTTTGTTTGTTTGTTTTTGTTTTTTGTTTTTTTTGGTTTTTTTTTTTTGCAGCAGCAGCAGCCACATAAACCCTATCTCACAGATGGGGAGACTGAAGAGATAGCTCAATGGTTAAACACACTGCTCTTGTAGAGGACCAAGTTTGCTGTTCAGTATGTGTACAATGCAGTTCCCTAACTCCTGTAACTCTAGCTTCAGAGGATCAATAACCTCTGGCTTCTCGGGGCGCATGCACATATACACAGATAACTATACGAAGATACTTATATTACATAATTAAAATAAAATACAATTTTTAAAAATAGAAAGAAATAGGGATAGTGTAAGTAAGATTCTCCCTGACCCCTTGGGACTTTCCTTATAGTTTGACAGCACAGTTCAATAAAATTAGACTGTAAGCTGCAAATGCTGTTTATCTATCTATCTATCTATCTATCTATCCATCCATCTATCACTTTAGACAGGGCATTGTGTATTCAAGGCTGGCAGTTCCTGCCTTCCTGTGGGAGGGACCCAAAAATTAGTATATCAATTTTATACTAGCATCACACACTTTAAATATTAGAGATTCACTAAAAGACACTGTTGAGCTAAATATCACCTGTGCTTGTCTAGTTTGAGTGAATGTCTGGGTCCAATTTCCAGTGCCATATAAACTAGGCATGATTTGCACAATTATAACCCTAGTATTCTGAAGATGGAGGCAAGAGGGTCAGGAGTTCATGGCTGAATCCTTTTATGTTCAGTCTTTTATGAAAATTCCTATAAAGATGTTGACATCATTATGTTTCCTTTATTTACCATCAGGATTTTTAGGGGTGAGGATGGAAGGCTTTCAAAATCTGAGCTTGGAACTGCTATGCACCAAGCCTGTAGGGGATAATGTGAGTTAGTGTAAAGAGTTAGTGTAAATGGGATGGGTATCCTGGCTAGTCTTATGTCACCCTGACCCAAGCTAGAGTCGTCTGAGAGGAGGAAAGCATAATTAAAATTGTGCTACAAGACTGGGCTTGTAGGCATCCTGATGCAGCACTGTGCAATTTGTTATCTCATTTCCCATTTTAAACCTACCTGTTTCCATTGCCCTAGAGTTAGCACATTGTCCTAGGAGGAGCATAAACAAAGGGCAATTGCCAAAGCGCATGTGTTCAGTGACATATGCCTCTGTTGAAAACAGTGGTGTGGAAGGAGAATACCCAAAGAAGATGGAAGAAAGCTGTGGAGAGCCTGGACCTCCTGAGGGAAAAAAGAATTACTGGGCTGAGACCTGAGAGTGCTGGTACATTAGCTAGAAGTCTTATCTGTGTCTCTGTTTTTAATATTTTTCTGTGGGAAGTAAACATCACTACTGTCAGAAGGGAGCAAGTCCAGAACTGTGCGGACAGTTCACAGTGCTCACCAACTTCTGGAAAGGTGTCCGCCTTTGGCACAACCAAGCATGAATGCAAAGCCTGGTGTTCCTGGGGGAGAGACACAGTGTTTTCTTCAGGCTCGCAGGGGCTCTGGAAGGCATTTTGCCACCAAGTCATTGAGAAGCAGCTTTTCATGAAGAGTATCATGCGGCCATCTGGACTCAGAAGAAAGGAGACAGACGTGAGAGCAATTCATGACCGAACAAGAACCAACTCTAATGAAAGCAGCCCCTTTTCTTCATTTTTATCTGAAGTCTAATTCTTATCTTTACCAGAGACCAATTCTTTTATTCTTAGGAATATCAAGGAAAAGAAAAAACGCATGATACAGAAGCGGATTGCTAGCTCCCTAACAACCTCCTTTACTGTGCAGAAGGATAAAAATCTAGGGTGAGACGCATCATCTGTTCCCTGATAAATCTCACACTATAACACAGAGTTTCAATAGAACCAGGCAGCCACCCCCAGAATTCCAATGAAGAGCATGGCTCCCTGCCTTCCAGTAATAAGCACAAGCCCCCTTCAAACATAATGAAAGAACACAGCATGTGCTCACTGAAGGCCAAGGACAGAGTCAGAGCCATTTGTTTGTGAACTGGACTGATCTTTTCTTTCTATTATCATTATGTTCTCTCATGGCAGAGTGCTAAAAATAAAATGCAAAAAGTTTAGAATTATCCTGCAAGAAATAACCTAAACTGGTCAATGTTTTAAGTCAGTTTATGACCCATCCCCAGGGTTTCTGAGAGATACACATTGAAAACACATTTTAACAAGCCTGTTTTTCTTATTAATCACATTATAGTTTGTTGAGATGCTAAACAATTATACTTACACTTAGGAAATTTAACAAATAACCTGAGCTGTTACTGTCCTTTCATATCACAATAGAATTCAACATTTATAAATAAGTCACCATTCAAGCCTCGTGATTATTACCATTCACTGTAGATTTGTACCTTTCTCATAAGTGCCAGTGCAAGCTCCCTGGATCGTGTGTTAATTCAGGAAGTTCATAGCCCTTCCTCCGGGCATCCACTCATTGCACCAGTGCCTAATGATAGCTTCTTGGTCACACGGGGTAGTGACTAGCAGGAGCAGAAGAGAGAGCTAGGCAGATTCAGTCCCTCAAGCTATTATGTGCACACTCTTAGAGAAGATGAGGGAATAAGATGGATATAAACTGGCATCAGTGCAAGTGTGGCTACATACTGAGGACAGAGGTCACATAGCACATCACCAGGCCAGAGTTGAGATCAGGAGAAACTGACCTTGCCTGCTGATGTTTAGGCTGGCACCCAAACAATGAACGAGATTTGTTAGATGAGGAGACAAGCAGTGAAGAAGAAGTTATGGTGTGAACAGAGGCATGAGGCAGAAAGGAGCCCGTGACCTGGGTGCCAGTGTACACTCAGCAGCCAGGGTAGCAAAAGGGACAAGCAGGGAAATGATGAGAGCCATCGATGCCTCAGTGTCACAAAAATATAGCACACAACAAAACTAAACTAAAACCTAAGCCATGAAGGCTTCATGGAGTTGATGTTAAATCTAAAAAGACATCACAGGTGATGGTTCCTGGTTGGCTGGTTTTCTAAGACACAGTGTCTCTGTGTTGCTGTCCTGGAACTCACTTTGTAGACAAGTTGGCCTTGAACTCACAGAGATTCACCTGCTTCTGTCTTGTAAGTGCTGAGATCAAAGGAATGAGTGGTGGTGGTGCACAGGTGATGTTTTAAAGGTTCGTAAGCATTATTTGTAATAGCAAGAACCTGGAAACAACCTAGATATCCCTCAACTGAAGAATGGATTAACAAACTGTGGTACATCTACACAATGGAATACTAGTCAGCAGTAAGAAAAAATGATATCCTAAAATTCACAGGCAAATGGATGGATTTGGAGAATATCCTCCTGAGCGAAGTATCACAAACTCAGAGAGATAAGCAGGAGATGTACTCACTCACTAGTGGTCTCTAAACAAACAAACAGGAAAAAAAGCCAAACATGCCCAAGCTGCAAACCACAACCACTGAACAGCTTGGGATCAGAAACACCCTGGACTGACCCTTCAAACCCCAGTCCATCTATAGGAACACCTGACTCACTCTTGAGGGAGGGGGGAAAGAACTGGATTTGGCCGGGAGTGAAGACTGATCTAAGCATTATTGGGCCAGTGTGACCATAGGACTGTCTGCTCCCTGCCCAGGGAGGGGATGGGGAGTTGCAGAGAAGAGAAATGTCAAGATGTGGTGGGAGGGGGAAGAGACTTTCAATAAGGATATACAGGGATGGAAAAAAAAATTCAGAGGGAAAGCTGAACACAAAGAAAATATATGTGTAGTAATCTTATTTGCATTTCCACCCTTGATAAGCCATGCTTATGATTATTATCCTCTGTATAGTTATTGTTAACTCTTCGGCATTTTTAAATTCTTTTTACT
>PVIH01000325.1:331541-371622 GCA_004025045.1 Sigmodon hispidus | reverse complement strand
ACAGTGTGGATCCTGGAACTTGAACTCAGGTAATTAGGGTCAGTGGAAAGAACTTGTACCTGCTCAGTCTTCTTGCTGTTCCTAATTCAATCTATTATATTTTATCTTTTTTGAGACAAGGTCTCTCTGACAGTCCTGGTTCACCTTGACCCTAATTTACTTTTAATGTGACATAAAGACAGTTTTATTGAGATACAATTCTAGCCGGGTCTGGCTGCACATGCCTGTAATGCAAGCGCTGGAAGACTGAATGAAGCAAGAGTGCCAGAAGTCAAGGCCTGACTTCATAGTAAGTGCCAGGCTAGTACACAGCATGTGGCCAGATCCTGTCTCACCAAACAGTGCCCCCAAAGAAGAGGTGTGATTCTTTTACCGTGATATTCACTCATGTAAAGTATATAGTTCAGCCTGGTGTGATGCTATGTATTTATACTTGGAGGACTGCAGCAGAGGATTGTTGCAAGTTTGTAGTCATCCTGGGCTCCACTCCTGAGTTCTGGTTGGCTCAGACAGCACAGTGATACCCTGTTAAAGAAATAAAGGAATTGAACTGGGTGGGCATGCAGCTTGGTTGGCAGAATGTTATTGCCTGCAGGAAATTCTGGGTTGATCCTAGCAACCATGGTGTATTTTTTTTCTTTTCTTTTTTTTATGTAGAACTGTCCTGTAAATCGCTGTGAAGACCAGGCTGGCCACAAACTCACCTGTCTCTGCCTGTTTCTGCCTCCTGAGTGCTGAGGTTAAAGGTATGCACCACTATACTGGGCTTGGTGAAAAATATTCTAAAGAGACACTTAGGTCTCTTGATTTGTCAGACTATTGAAACCATGGGCCCCATGGAATGGGAATTTCTCCAGGAATCTGATGTTGGAAAAAGGAAAAGCTGTAGGCAGAGGGGAACCTTCTTGTACTAGAGAGAGATTTCATAGGGTTTTTACCACTCACCAGACCACCTTGAAGGGTGAGATGAAGCGCAGACTGTGATGTGTCAGTGGTGGGAACAGTTTGACCTGGTTAGATGTGAATATCTCTGGCCCTCTATTTAAACTGTAGTCTCACTTTAGGACTCAAAGACAAACTGGAGTGTATCACTGGATCTCTGTGCCTTTCCCCAGTGTCTTCCCACTAAACAAATCTCCTTTTTTTGATTTTTACCATTAATTTGGCTATTTTAATTGTCTTCTTGAGGATGTGCTCAAGCTTTGCTTTTGGGATACAAACTGTGACCCAAGTCTGAAAGACGTGTGTTATCAGCCTGTGATCCAGCATGAAGGAAGTGGAGGAGGAAGGTCAGACGTTCAAGTCATCTTCTACTCACAATGAGGTTGAGGCCATCCTGGGCTATACATGATGTTGTCTCAAAAAGTAAAAAAGAGGGGCTGGAGAGATGGCTCAGCGGTTAAGAGCACCGTCTGCTCTTCCAGAGGACCCGGGTTCGATTCCCAGCACCCACATGGCAGCTAACAACTGTCTGTCTGCAAACACCAAGGCAAATAAATAAATAAAGTTTTTTTTAAAAAAATAAAAGTAAAAAAGGAGAAGAAATTCATGGCTTTTTGAGTTGGAAGTCAAGGAATCTGGCTGACTCAGCAATGGAAGTCTGAGTGAGTTTGGAGCAGAGGACTGAGGAGGAGGGATACTTCATAATTAAAGGATGTGTTTAAGCAGAAACTGGGGGAAGGAAAGAGTCAAGAAAAAGCTATTTTGGAGTATCAGGGTGAATCTGTAAACTACTGCATTGAAGGAGAAGTTTCTGGGATTTATAAGTACATAGCTTGTTAAAAGGGAGCAGCTATTCCTCACAGTTAACGAGGCTCCTTTAACCTGGCTTTAGACCGTTCTCTTGAGGTTGTAAAACACAACTTTCTCTTTAACCAGGTGATCTTTGGTCTTGCCTGGGCAAGGGAAACCCTGGCTGTTTTTATCAAAAGGAATCATCTGTCACTGACCAAGCCATTTGTAAGAGGGGTCACTGATGAATAACCATGGCATTTCAAATTCTAAATCAGGGCAGTTATGATACTTCCTCCTTCCTCAAAATTTGTATGTTACCAGGGATGCTGGGACTGAACCTGAAGCAGACTATGAGGGAGGGAATTCATTTTTGGTCTCCAACCCCGCTGATGTCTGACTAGCTAATGACTGTTGGTGGTTAGATAAGATACTAACCAGCTCACCTGGAAAGCTACTAAGAACAGCGGGACATACTGAGTCTCAGAAGCAAGGATGGGGCCAGATGGCTGGAGAGGAGCAGCTTGCGCAGGCCACATCAGACATGAGTTGAAGCTCCACAGACAACAGTGAGTTTCCTGCCCTTTGACACATCAAGTGGTTTCTTGAGGCTGTGCCCATGTGGTCCATGGATGTTAGGTGACTGTTCTCTTGGGGTCCAAGTGAGGGCATTGCATGCTTCACTGTCTTGGTGTGTTGGGCCTGTTTTTTCTGATATGGCTCTAAGGTGCCATATATTCTCAAGGACCTGTTGTGTCCCTATGGCCTCTGACTTGCAGAGGTAAGATATTTATCATTCTGTGCCCCATGGTTGGTACTGAGTAGGTTTTGGTTTCAATCTGCACCAACAAGGTACAGGGTCATTCTCCCTCTCCATTTTGCACTCAGAGTGGAATCACAGGTGACTTGTAAAACAGAGTCTCTTGGGAACAGCCTAATAAGCCTACGTACGGTTCCACCCTGAAAGGGACTGAAGGCACAGCCTGGCCTCGACTTCCTTCTATGCTTTCTTTTTTTTTTTTTTTCTCTGCTTTCTTCTGGTGCTGGGAAAAAGAACCTTGTGCACACCATGTATGCACTTTACCATATGCCTTTGATCCCAGCACTTGGAAAGTCCAAACAGGTGGAACTTGGAAGGTTCAGACAGGTGGATCTTTATGAGTTCCAGCCCAGCTTGGTCTACAAAGCAGATGCAAGGCCAGCCAGGGCTGTTGTTATACAGAGAATCCCTGTCTCAAAAAAATCATAGACAGGGACTAGAGAGATGGTTTGAAGTTAAGAGCACTGACAGGGTTTCTCCATGTAACAGGTATAACAGCCCTGGCTGTCCTGAATCTCCTTTGTAGACCAGGCTGGCCTTGAACTCACAGAACTCTGCCTGCCACTGCCTCCTGAATGTTGGGATTAAAGGCATGTACTACTACTGCCGGCAGTGAAGATTTCTCCTTTCATACCAGTGTCTCTCCTTCCCTGTATCTTTCCCCCAGACTTTTTTTTATACCTATAGAGTTTTCAGGATAAATCAATTTTGAAGAGAGGCGGTGGCTGGAAAGGAGTGCCACTTACTTCAAGTTGAGGGACCATAAACATGATGGCTCAAGGAACCTGCAGAGACTGCAGTGAAGAGCCAGTCCTGGTAGCCCATGCATACAAGGCAGGGTAGCATAGTGAGTTCAGGGCAGCCTGTGCAATCAAGTACAATACACACACACACACACACACACACACTCGGGAGAGAGGTAGTAATGAATGTCTGTAGGCTTTGTTCGTTTTTGCTGGTTACATTTATTTATTTTTGAGTGTGGAGTGCAATAGACTGGTCAGAGGGCAGCTTGCAGAGCTTGGTTCTCTCCTTCCACCGTGTGTGTCTTGGGGATCAATCTTGGGGATCGAACTCAGGTCATAAGACCTGGTGGCAGGTCCCCTTACCCTCTGAGTTATCTTGCCAGCTCTTCAGTTTCATCGAAGCTTGTCTATTAAATTAACTACTCATTAATTGTGGCCACCTGCAGTATGGACACAAATGCAATTAGAATTTGACTTTAGGTTTTTGTTGCTTCCCCAACAGTAGCTCATTAAAAAAAAATACAAACAAACAAACAAGGAGGCTGGAGAGATGGCTCAGAGGTTAAGAGCACTGGCTGCTCTTCCAGAGGTCCTGAGTTCAAGTCTCAGCAACCACTTGGTGGCTCACAACCATCTATAATGAGATCTGGTGCCTTCTCCTGGTGTGCAGGCAGAACACTGTATATATAAAATAAATAAAAAACAAACAGACAAAACAAAAACCAAGCCAAACAAACAAAAACCCAAACCAAAAAACTGAAACTTAGACTTCAACAATAGTTTGGAGTTATTTGTTACTCAGCTTTACAATAAACAAAGAGAGCAGTGTTCTCTAATTAAACCACCAATGAGAAGCACAGGCTTCTCCACCAAGCCATGGCTACCAAACTAAAAGGACCTATTCAAGAAGCTGAAATTTAGTAAATAGTGCGCACACATGACTCTAACTTTGTAGCAGTGGGACCTAGTGTGCTCAGCACTTGGGAGGTGGAGACAGGAGGATCAGACTGAGGTCATCTCTTACATAAGGGTTCAGACTGGCCTTGAATTTACTCTGCCTCTTGAGTGCTGGGATTACAAGTGCATTCCTGGCTTAACATGTTTGGTTGATCCTGTGTTTTGAGTCAATGTTTTAGGAAGCCCATGTTGTCTTTGAACTTACTGTATAGCTGAAGTTGACCTTGAACTCCTGTTCCTGCCACCTCTACTGCAAATGCTGGGATTGTCTCTTGTGTGTACTACCATACCTGGCTCCTTTCTTCCTCTCTTCTCTTCTCTTCTCTCTCTGTGTGTACGAGCACTGGTAGGTAGATTTAAGTATCTTCACATTAAAAAAAAAAGATTTCATTTTATTTATTTATTTTGACTTTTAGAGATAGAGTTTCTCTGTGAAACAGTTCTGGCTGTTCTGGAATTTCTTTTGTGGCCCAGGCTGGCCTTGAACTCACAGAGATCTGGCTTCCTCTGCCTCCCAAGTGCTGGGATTAAAGGCATGCACCACCACTCAGCTTCACTTTTATTTTTTAAAGTGTCTGTGTGCATGTGAGTGTAGGTACAGTAAGCCGCTGGGGCATTAGATCCCTGGAACTGAGTTACAGGCAGCTGAGAACCACCTGCTGTAGGTGCTGGGAATTGAACTTGGGTCTTCTACAAGAGTATGTATGTGCTCTTAACCCCACAGCTGTCTCTCTAGCCTCATTGCTTATCTTTTGAGACAAAGTCTCTTCCCTGAACTTGACACTTACCATTTCTGTTTGCCTGGCTCATTTCTGTGAGCCTCAGAACCCGTCTGTCTCTGCATCCCCAGTGTTCTGAGGCTGGGGCTACAGCATTTACATGGGTGTTGGGGATCAGAATTTAGGGCTTCATGCTTTTACAGCAAACATTTTACCCACTAACCTATCTCTCTCTTTAGAAAAATAGAATCAAATAAATAGATTTTGAAGTTTTTAATATATATGGTACTTCTTTGAGAGATGGTCCTAAGGTTGGTTTTTACTTTTTTGAGACAGGATTTCTCTGTGTAACTCTGGATGTCCTGAAACTACTCTATCGGCCAGGCCAGCTTCAAACTTACAGAGATCTGCATGTTTCTGCCTCCCAAGTGTTAAGACTAAGGGTGTGGGGCTGGAGAGATGGCTCAGCGGTTAAGAGCACCGTTTGCTCTTCCAGAGGACCGGGGTTCGATTCCCAGCACCCACATGGCAGCTAACAACTGTCTGTAGTTCCAGTTCTAGGCAGACAACAAGGCAAATAAATAAATAAATAAATAAAGTTTAAAAAAAAAAAAAAAAAAGACTAAGGGTGTGCGCCACCACTGCCTGACTGACCATCATGTTTAAACTGCCCTTGAGCCTCTGTGCTCAGTATCTTTCTGTCTCAGCCTTCTGAGTAAAGCCAATATGTGTTCCATCTCATCCAGCCAAAGTATGAATTTTTGTGAGCTATTAGTTGTTTGTAACAAACTAGTCAAATATTAATATATTAACTTCTAATGAACAATGTTGTGATTTTTTCCATGCTGAAGGTCTGAAGCTTTAAGCACAGGAGTGGAGAAATGTTTCTCCTTGAGAGATGGGATGAGTTCCTGCTTTCTGTTTCTCTGCTTTGCTCTTTGGTTTGAGCACAACAGGGTGTAGGAACCTCAGGTCCACTTCTAAGTTGGTGCACCTGTCTTGGAAAAAAACAAAATTGCATTTGGAAACTGGACATAAAGACACTGTGCCCAGCATCCATGTCCCCTTTGTTAAGACCCGGAAGTGGAAACTGAACCTTGAGTTAGTCCAACAACAACAACACACTTTAAAATTATTTGCCTGTCACATTATTAATGTTGTTGGCAACAGTAACTGTAGGCCTATTGCTTTGTGTGACAGTGACTTACAACACCAGAATAATTCCTATGGGAAATCATGAATTAAGTCTTCCAGTGTGACTCCTTTAAAAGCTTATTGAGAAGTTAGGAATGTTGCTTTTGGTCTATAATTTACTGCTAATAATAAATTATTAAAGATGTGCTCCAATACCTCCCAGTTTAGCTTGCTTTCTTATAAACCCCAGGTACATCTACCTGCCCTGGGGTGGCACCACCAACAGTGGGCTGGGAGCTCCCACATCTGTCATTAATCAAGAAAATGCCACACTGACTTGCCTACAGGCTCATCTAACGAAGGCAATTTGCCAGCCTACATTCCCTCTTCCCAGAGGACACTAGCTTGTGTCACGTTGACCAGTAAACTAGCCACCACAATACCTGAGTTGGGGAAAGGGCAGCTCAGGGGTAGATTCCATAGCTTAGGGAGTAGCTAGAGTGTAGAAAGTCATACCTGTGGGGTTGGGATGTCAGGGAAAATGGCCTGGTTTGGAGGCCTAGGAATCTAGAATACAGAGCTAGGGCATTGGGAACTGTCAGTGAAGGCCATAGGAGTGGTGGGATGGACTTTGGAGGAGGATCAGGTCATGAAGTTGGAAGGGGACTTTGGTGAGAAGTCTGGAGAGGATCCATAATGAGACCTAGAACTTGAGTCTGATCCAAAAGCTGATGCCACAGCAAGCTAACGTCTTGGAGCTGTGTGGGGAAAAAGAAGGACTTATGTAGAGGCCTAAGAATAGAGTGGGAAGGGGCTTTGCACACAGCTTCTTCCATTCATGAGTTTAGGGGGCTCCAGATGCAGGGCAGAAACGAGGAGGAGAGAAACCAGCTTAGAGAGGGAAAGAGTATTCTTGTCTTTTCTGGGACCAGGTGGGTGTCTTCCAGGAGCTGAGTGCTGTCGATTTTCCTGTCATGGTCTGATGTTTTTAGTCATGGTGGCTCATGGCTGTTGTCAGTCTTAAAGTGTGAGGAGAGAGAAGGATGAGTGTTGTGGCTGTTCACAGTTGTCAGCTGACTATATCCAGATGAACTACAATCCAGAAATGGAGAGCACACCTGTGAGAGATTTTCTGCTTGGTTTGAAGCGGGTGAATCCACTTCTAGTTTGGACCTTTGAGGTAGGAAAGACACACCTCTAATCTGGGCTACACCCTCTGCTGGAAGCCTGGATGCTGAAGAAGGAAGCTCTTGTTTTTTCCCTGCTTGCCCTCACTTTGCTGACTCATCCATTCCTCACTGGCACTGGAGATACAGAAGAGCAGCAGAGACAGCCGGCCTTGTGGAGCTGAGCAGCTATAGATTCCTGGACTCCACATTCACAGCTGCCCATTGTTGGATTATCGGGACTGTAGGCTGTAAGTCATTCTAATAAGTTCCATATATATTTATTTCATAAGTTCTGTGACTCTATAGAGTCCTGACTAATACAATTAGAAAAACCCAGGTTAACTCTGTATTACAGCTCAGAACCAGCAATTCTTAGTGACCATTGTGTCTACAGAAGAGTTGAATACAATCTGAGTTAAAGGTTAAGGCTGACATGGCTCACTGGATAGAGGCCATTGTCTTCAAGCCTGATGAACTGATCTGGTATCTGGATCCCACATAGAAGGAGAGAACTGACTCCCCTAAGTTATCTTCTGACCTCCACATGCATATCATGGTGTGCAAGCCCCTTCCCATAACTAAATAAGTAAATAAATAAAATGTCATTGGAATACACATACATATTTTTATTTTTTTTTCCTGTCAGAGCCTGCTGGGTTTGCTGAGTAGCACCATGAGGCTGAGGAAATTTCAGATACAGAAGAACAGAATTCGAGGGCACCTCTTGGTCTCTGCCGAAGAAGCAACCAGTTCATTTCTGAGCCTGCTTATACACAGACTAAAAGGCAGGAGTTCACGTTTCACACAGCACAGGCAGTCAACTGTTACTGTGAGAAAAAACACCGTGTGTAGTCTGTCCTTGAATTAAGGAGCAGGCTGTTTTCATCTTAATCAGCATCCAGCATCCAGCTAGATAATCGGTTTTTTCCCAAGGGCCCTAATCAGCCTTTCTCACAGCTCCTGAAAAGACTAGAGCAAACAAGCTTTGGACTCTTTTGGGTCAGAATGGACTTCAGGTTCAAACTGAGTCACTGTGGGAAACTGAGTTATTAATTGTATATGGATATTTTGCTTGGATGCATGTCTATGTACCACTTTTGTACCTGGTATTCAAGGAGGCTAGAAGAGGGTGTGAGAGCCCCTGGCTCTGGAGTTACAGATGGCTATGAGCTGCCATGTGGCTGCTGGGAATTGAACCCAGGTCTTCTGGAAGAACAACAAGTATTCTGTGGTGGTCTGAATAAAAATGGTCTCCAAAGGGAGTGACACTATTAGGAGGTGTGGCTTTGTTAGAGTAGGTGTGGCCTTGTTTGTAGAGGAAGTGTGTCACTGTGAGGTGGGCTTTAGGTCTCCTGTGCTCAAGCTACTCCCAGTGACACAGACCACTTCCTGTTGCCTATAAGTCAAAATGTAGGACATTCATCTACTTCTCCAGCACCATGTCTGCCTGAATGCTACAGTATTGCACTGTGATGATAATGGGATGAACCTCTGAAAATGTAAGGCTCTCAAATTAAATGTTTTTCCTTTATAAGAACTGCTGTGGTTGTGGTATCTCCTTATAGCAAAAGAAACGCTAACTCAGACAGAAGTTGGTACCAGGGACTGGGGTATTGCTGTGATAGGCCTGACCATACTTTTGTTTAAAGGAATATGAACCTTGGTTGGGACTATGGATTAGAAAAGTAGTTGGATGTTTTAAGTGCTGCTTAATGGGCCATAGTAGTAGGAGCATGGGAGACGGTGGTGCTGAGGGTAACTTGAACTGTGGGGCCTGGCTCAAGAGGCTTCAGAGGAGAAGAATTTTTATATTGCCTAGAGATTGTCCTTGTAATATTGTGGTGAAGAATGTGGTTGCTTTTTTGCCATTGTTAGAAGAGTTTTCCTGAGGCTAAAGTGAAGAATTTTGGAATAATTTTATTGGAAGAGGAAATCTCAAAACAATCTAATATAGACTCTGTTGTGTAGTTATTAGTGATAACCCTAATGAAGATTTATAATGAAAAGGAGCAAGCTGAGCAGGGTCAATCCAAAATGTAAAATTGGTGGAGAGTGGAACTCAGTCCTGTGTTCAGGGAGATAAACAGATTAAGAAATGAAATGAAAGATTCCATCCAGCTAAGTGTTCAACTTGTGAAAAATTTACAGCCAGGTGTGGTGGTTCATGCCTTTAATCCCACAATTCCAGAGATAGAGGCTGGTGCATCTCTGAGTTTGAGGCTAGCCTGGTCTAACCATTAAAAACAGAAAGTTGGTGAAAATGTAATTGAAAAAGGAAGCCATGTTCTAGCCCCAGCAAGCAGCAGAACTTGGTGGCAGTATTAGCCACTTGGTTCTGGAATTAAGGATAGAAGAAAAAGACTATGGAATTTCCTCCATGATTAAGGAAAAATCTTGAGGCCAGGCTTATGTCAGGGATGTGGCCCTGAATTGAGGTACAGAGAGGTCATTGTGTGAAACTGTGAAGTTCAAGCCAGAATTGCCTTGGAGACCCCGGGATGTTGAAGATGCCAGAGTCACGGGATACCTGCCAAGGAGTGGAACCAGCCTAAGAGAAAGAAGTATGTTGCAGTCAACAAAGCTGAGTGGAGTTGGAGATCTGAAGAGTGTTTTGACCTCAGGCATGGAGATGCAGAGTTTGGAGTTTGCCTAGCTGGTTTTTGGTCTTGCTTTGGTCCAGCGTTTCCTCACTATGCTCCCTTCCCTACATTTTGGAATGGTATCCTGTGCCATGTTATATTGGAAGTATGTGATCTGCTTTTGATTTTATATAAGATTACAGTTAAGAAATTAAATGAATTAAATGAATCTCAGAAGAGACTTTGAACTTCACACTTTTAAATAAGTTTGAGACTGTGATAGACTAAGGGGACTTTTGAAGTTGCACTGAATGCATATCTGCATTACTATATAGCTTCAAGTCTTTGACGACCAGAGAGTGGAATGTAGTGCTTTGAATAAAATTGGCTTCCGAAAGGAATAGCACTATAAGGAGATGTGGCTTTCTTTGTGAGAGTCTTGTTGGGTGAAGTGTGTCACTGTTAGGTGGGCTCTGAGGTCTCCTATGCTCAAGCTATTTTCAGTGAGACAGAGTACTTCCTGTTGCCTGGAAGTCAAGATGTAGGACACTTGGCTACTTCTACAGCAACATGTCTGCCTGCACATCATCATGTGGTACCATGATAATGGACTAAACCTCTGAAAATATGAGCTACTTAAATGTTTTCCTTTATAAGAGTTGCTGTGATCATGATGCCTCTTCACAGCAATAGAAATCCTAAGACATGTATGTCTTAACCACTGAACTATCTATCTCTGCAGCCTTGTTTTTGTTTTATTTTAAGGCATGCTAGAAAAGTGGCTCACTGTTTAAGAGTACTTCCTGCTCTTCTAGAGGACCAGAGTTCATTATCCAGCACCCACACTGGGCTCTTCATAGTGCCCTAAACCTCTTCCGGCCTCCTCAGCAACTGTACTCACAAAGACATACCCCACACAAGTTAAAATAGCAAAAAAGATAGACTATTAAAACAAAGATCTTAAGCCCTCTCATCTTGTCTCGGGCACCCACTGATGTCTACAGGCCCACTGAAGAGTCAGTGTTGGCCCCATGTTCTCATATGCCTTTAATCCCTGCATTGTGGGAATAGAGTCTGCCCATTCCAGTGTCAGAAGTTAAGGAGTTCCAGGCCAGCTAGGGCAACATAGTGAGACCCTGTCTTCAAAAAACAAAAATTGAGCTAGAGAGATGACTCAGTGTTTAAGAATTGCTGCCCTTCCAGAGGACTCAGGTTCAGTTCCCAGTACCCACATGGCAGCTCGCACCTGTAAGCAACAACAGTTTCAGGGTTTCTCACACCCTTAGACATTCATGCAGGTAAAACACCAATGAACATAAAGTAAAAATAAATTAAAAACAAAATTCCCAAACAACAACAAAAAATTCTCCCCCCACAAAAGTGTCCCTCAAGGCCATGGAAAGTGATTTAGATAACCATTATCATAACACATAGCAGAGGTACTATTCACTGCCAAGCATATGACTTACAAAATAACCCATCTTGCTGAGTGTGGTGACAGAAACCTCCAGTCTCAACGCTCAGGAGGCAGAGACAGGCAGATCTCTGAGTTCCAGGCCAGCCTGGTCTACAGAGCAAGTACCAGGGACAGCTAGGGCTACACAGAGAAACCCTGTCTCGGAAACCAACAAACAACTCTGAGGGGTATATTTAAGTTTGTCTGTAGTAACATGAAGGGGAAGAGACTAATTTTAACAGGCTGTGATTCTGTTCTGATGGGCTGCCTAACATCTGAGTTGATTCTGGATCGTTACTAAAAGCAGTTCATGGAATGAGATCCCCCACTGCCACCCCTACCCAAGTGACAGAACTCGGTGTTGTCTAACTATGTGAAGTGGCCATGTGTCAAGGTCTGACCATCAGAGATTGCGCATAGAGTAGGGTCAAGGCATGGGTGTGTGTTGGGCAGACTTAAGAGTTTAAACTTTGTAAGCTTCAGCAGTACAGAAATGTTCATACTACCCACTATTTTCAATAAAGAAGACCAACAAAAATCCAACTAAAACAATGTAAATGTACACTCAAAGAAGAATTTCCTCATTGACCAGAGAAAAATAGTTATCACATTTCTTAGGTTAGGAGCTTATTTAGCTATGAACCAAGAATGAATCCCAATGTTCTACAAACTGAATGGATTTAAACCTTAAGTAGCTATGAGGGTTAATATAGGTAGCAGTGCAGGAGTGGAAAGGAACGGATCAATGTACCAGTTATGTGGAATTTAGACAGTCTACAGTAACACTATTTGAGGGATCAAATAGACAGAATTTAAAAATGACTGAGTGTGGGGTTACCTCGGAGCCGTAAGAACTGGTGTGAGGTGGTGGGAATTACACAGCTCCACACACATGTAAAAGCAGATCTTTGAGTCTACCGCTGCAGCCTCTTGGCTTGACTGTGGGCTGACGTTTGAGAAAAAGTGCCAAGGGACTGTTGGCACGTTTAACATTCTTCCAAACTACTGAACCCTTTGAAAAAGCAAAAGCATGACTAATTTGAGAAAGGCATGGGTGGCTGATGGAGTGGTACGGCTGCTGGAAAGGGGGAATAGGGTCATTGGAGATTTGTTCTCCACACTGACAGAATCCATGGCCTGGGAAGCCTGAATGTTACGAGGAGTAGAGGAGCCATTGAGGGGAACCAGCAGCTGTAGAGCTGGGTAGGCTGGATCCATGGAGGAAGAGCTGGTCATGCGGGAGGGGTGAGGGTTCTGGAAAGCCTCTAACAGTTACGGGGTCTCTATGCATTTAATTAGCTGCACATACCCCAGAGGCTTAGAATCCCTGTGTTCCCTGTACAGAATAAAACTTAAAATTTGGACAGATAGACTTTGCAAGGCTCATCTGACTCCAGAGACCCAACTTTGTGTAGTGGAAGCAAGTGCTATCAATATTCCATTGCATGTATGGAAAAATAAGGATGCAGAGGCAAGCCACCTGTTGCTAAATGATCAAAACAGAATTAAATGTGGGTAATCAGTTCCAGCAGCTGATGGTGGCAGATTTTATGGAGGAAACTGAGTGAAGGCCAGGTGAATAAGGCAGGTGGGTTCATAAAAGGAAGCATGCAGGAATTTCTCCCCAGGAAGATTACTCAGAGCTGCATCTACTACTGCCCCCACCCCAGTAATTCCTCTTGTTCTCCTAGCATGCATCAAGACCTGCTGAATGTACTCATGTGGCACCATCCCAGGGGGCCAGGGGGCTGTCCAGGAAGCCTGGAACAGGTCCTGCAGGCTATCAGGCAGACAGAGCCTTCAGTCTAGTCCAGGAAGAATGGTAGCTCCCTGCTGCTCCCAGGACCCCATTTCCCTTCCCCCTCCCTGACAGGGACTCATGGAGCTCAGGCCAGCCTTGAGTTTTTTTTTTGTTTTTTTTTTTTTTTAACCTAAATTGACCTTGAACTCCTGATCCTTTGGCTTTTATCTTCCAAGTGTTGGAACTGTAGGTGTGTGCCACCAAGCCAGACTTTTTTTTTTTTTTTTTTCTTTTGAGACAGGATCTCACTATGTAGACCAGGCTGTTCTGGAACTCTCTCTATAGACCAGGCTGGTATATATATAAATATAAATATAAATATAAATATAAATATAAATATAAATATAAATATATATATATTTTTAGTGTTGGAAACCAGTTGTGTGCCACAGCCCAACACAGGATAGGCAAACGCTCTGCCAGGTTCACAGCTCTGTTTCCTCCTGAATATGACTTAAAGTGATGCACACCTGTGTCTCCTATAACAGAAAAGAGGCAGATGTGATTGCATGGAGAGAGCAGAGGCGTGGTGCATTCTGGGAAAATCTAAGGCCTGATTTACTTACTACACAGAGAAGCTGCCTCACTCATTCCAGGGAAGGTCCTACAAGCCCACTTATACCAAGCTCAGGTTCCATGAGAGCCTGGCTGTTCAGAAAGGGGTGAGGATGGTCTGGAGACCCATAGGAAAAGCTGGTGGGGCTCTCCCTTCTGGAATCCTACCTCAGGAAAGCAGCAGAAGGCTTGTGGTCTTGAAGTGTCTCTTTTTGGCTTCATGTCTGGGGCACTGCCTGTCTGCCTGTCTCTTTGTGTCTCTCTATTTTTGTCTCTGCCTATCTTTCCTGCTTCTGCATGACTTCTGTCTCCATCATACTTTTTTGTAGTATTGGAGTTTGATGGTGCTTGCCTGTATTTGTTTGTTTTTCTGAAGTTTCTGACTCCAGATGCCCTGATCCTCTAAGCTGTTTCTAACAGCACTCTATCTTTGGCCACATACAGTTCTATCATGGATCAAGCTGGAGATGAGTGCTGGACTGCCTGCCCTTTATGGGAGTGGGCCAGGTCTCTGAGGAATGTGGTTCCACCTCTGGTGACCAGAAGGGGGCAGTTAAGGACAGATTCAGCACCATTCCCAGCCTCTGCTGGGACTCTCACAGCTGAAACAGTCATTACAGGCTAGGGAGAGTAAGTTCATTATTTACAAATTTGTGCAAGCATACAGGAGATCTCATCTTATTGCTCCCCTCCCCCTTTCCTGAAAACTGAACTTCTTTAACTGAAATGTTAGCCTATTGTTTTGTTTTGGAACAGGGTCTCTCCATGTAACTCTGGATGGCCTGAATCCCACTATATAACCCAGGTTGGCCTCAAAGTCAGTCATGGAAATCCTCCTGAGTTCTGGGGTTACAGGTATGATTCATTACTCTCAGCCTTAGACTCCCACTTCTCGTGCTGTTGGGAAGGGTTATAAGGTTAATGACACACCAGCTAGGAAGGTTTGAGGCCTCGGTTTCCTTTACTCTGCTAAAATACTCTTAGGAGAATTTTCTGTTCAGACTCTAGCCCAGCACCCCGGACACAGAGAGCTCGGTGAGCCTTCCACACTGTTGCTGATGCATCCTTGCATTTCCCATCCATTCTTCCCACTGGTTCCTGCTTTCCCTTGCTTGAAGAGAGGCACAGGCTCAGTTTCCCCAAACGAGGATGAGGAGAGGACCACTCACTTGTTTGGAAGTCTTTAGTGGGAAAGGCATGTTTTTATAATGTTCAGGTGCCTTAACCACTAAACTTAACTAAACACAAGATATCTTGCTATATATTAGTTGAATCATGGTATACATTGTATGTACTAAGAAAGTAGGGGACTGGAAAATTGACTCAGCAGTTAGGAGCCCTTGTTTTTCTTTTTTTAAATTTTATGTGAATTGGTATTTTGCTTGCATGTATAATTGTGTAAGGGTGTCAGATCTTGGAATTACAGACAGTTGTTAGCTGCCATGTGGATGCTGGGAATTGAACTCGGGTCCTCTGGAAGAGCAGTCAGTGCTCTTAACTGCTGAGCCATTTCTCTAGCCCCCCGCCCTTGCTTTTCTTAATCTGAATTAAATTCCCAGCACCCCCAAGGTGGCTTACAACTATTTATAACTCCAGTTCCAGGGGATCTGATGTCCTCTTCTGACTACTATGGGTACCGTGCATGCATGGAGTGCTGTAGGCTGAAGTTTCTGTATTTCCAGAAACTCCCAGAAACCCAGCAACTGCTTCCCAAGTAATTGACTCATAATCTTTTTTTTTTAAAGATTTATTTATTATGTATACAGTATATAGGGTATCAGATGCCATTACAGATGGTTGTGAATCACCATGTGGTTGCTGGGAATTGAACTCAGGACCTCTGGAAGAACAGTGAGTGCTCTTAACCTCTGAGCCATCTCTTTAGTTCCTTGACTCAGAGTCTTAACATTATATTAACTGCTGGTCCAGGCTTATTATTATCTATCTCTTACACTTAAATTAACCCCTAATTCTCATCTATGTTTAGCCCTGTGGCTTGGTACCTTCTCTCAGAGAAGCATTCTCATCTTGCTTCTTCTGTATCTGGCTGGCGTCTGCTCTCTGCCTTTCCTTTTTCCAGAATTCTTTTCATCTGATAGCCTTGCCTATGCTTCCTGCCTGCCTACTGACCAATTAGCATTTTATTAAACCAATATGAATAGAAAATCTTTACAGTGTACAAGAACATTATCTTACAGGGTGCACTTACATACATTCAGGCAAAACACTCATAAACTCAAACTATATAACTCTAAAAAAAAAAATAAATGTATGGGTCCAGATGTAGTTCAGTAGTAGAGACCTTCCCTAGTGCATACTACACCATAGGTATCACTCTCAACACTGCTTTATTTATTTATTTGAGACAGGGTTTCTCTATGTAGCCTTGGCTGTCCTAGAACTAGCTCTGTAGACCAGGCTGGCCTTGAATTCACAGAGATCTGTCTGCCTCTGCCTCTTGAGTGCTGTGTTTAAAGGCATGCAGCACTACTGCCCTGCTCAGCATTGCTTTTAAAAGGTTAATATGTATATCTGCATATATATTGTCTTTTTATACAATGCTGATATAAGCACTATGGTAGTTTGAATGTAATTGGAACCCAGAAACTCAAAGGGAGTGGCACTATTAGAAGGTGTGGTTTGTTGGAGTTGGTGTGACCTTATTGGAGGACGTGTGTTACTGTGGAGGTGGGCTTTGGGGTCTCCTATGCTCCAGCTATGTCAGTGTAGACAGTTCACTTCCTGCTGCCTGTGGATAAAGATGCAGAACTCTCAGCTCCTTCTCCAGCACCATGTCTGCCTACATGCTGCTGTTTCCTGCTTGATAATAATTGACTAAACCTCTGAAACTATAAGCCAGCCCCAATTAAACATTTTTCTTTATAAGAGTTGCAGTGGTCATGGTGTCTCTTCATAACAAATAAAACTCTAAGACAAGTTCTATATTTATCTAGTCACCATATGCAAATGTATAACCTTACTAATTATAGATCAATATGCATATATTTGCACATCTCTATAATTTCTTCACTTAGAATTAATTTTAGCATTATTTAAATTTTTTCTTATTTTTTCAATATCTTTGTAAACACTGAGTTTCTCTGTGACTGAAAAAATATATATGTGAATGTTATTGTCTTATGATCTGGCTATATTCCAAGAGTCCATCATAAGTTTGTATATGTATATATTAAGACATATGTATGTTTTAATTACTGTTCTAGTATGGTGAAGAGATGCTATGACCAAGGAGATTTAATTGAGACTTCATGGCAGAGAGCATGGCAGCAGGCAGACAGGCATGGTGCTGGAGCAGTAGCTGCGAGCTTACATCTTATCTGAAAGATGGAAGCAGAGAAAAGGGAAGAAACTGAGCCGGAAGCCTCCAAGCCCACCCCCAGTCACACTTCCTGCAATGAGGACACACCTCCTAATGCTTTCTAAACAGTCCATTAGCTGGACCAAACATTCAAATCTATGAGCCTATGAGGATCTTTCTCATTCAAACCACAGTGTGTGTGTGTGTGATGTTCATGTGTGTGATTGAACCTAGAACCTTCTATATGTTGGCATTTTTTTCTCTTAAATCAACTGAGCTTTGTCCCTAAGCCCTTATTAAGTTCTTTTTAAATTTTATTTATTCTTTGACAATTTCATAGCCAACAAGACGGCTCTGTGGGCTAAAGCCTTGACTCTGATCTAAAAGGCCTATGAACCTTTCTAAGCTCCACCCTACTACTTCCTGTGTCTCTCTATATGTATCCTGGGTCCCCCAAGACATCTGGTCAGCTAGTTGCTAATCCTACTCTCTGATTAGAAGTAAACTTTACTGTTAGTCTCAATGTGTTAGTGTGAATATTCCACAACACACTGAGTCTAATTAGGGTGTAGTTCCTGGTGGGTCAGCCACGCCCCAGTGGAAGGGCCACACACCCAAGAGTATATGAGCAGCACAAATGGGTTACAAACTCAAACCCCCAAACTAGAGGACATCAAGTTGAGTAAATAGAGAGAAGGGGTGTGGATCTGGGAAGAGTTTGTGGAAGGGAGTGAAAATGATTAAAATACACTATGCAAAGTCTCCAAAGGACTAGTAACGAATAACTTTAAAGGAAAGAAAATGGCTTCCCCAAATAACACACCTGAAATCCCTAACAGACCCAAGTTTTAGACTTCCAGGCAGAAGAGCCTCTGGCAACCCTGTAACATCATGCTGAGAACTGTGCAGAGCCAGGCCCTGACCCAATAAGTGCCTCGTGGGCGGCTTCATCCTCCAAAGCCTCTCTAGGCCTTTCTATATGTCTTGATGCACGATTTACACCAGTGGTTCTCCATCTTCCCAGTTCTGCAACCCTGTAAATAAGTACTTTATGTTGTAGTGACCCCCAACCATAGATTATCTTGTTGCTACTTTATAACTGTAATTTTGATACTGTTATGAATTATAATGTAAATATCTGATGTGCAGGATATCTGATATGAAACCCCTGTGAAAAGTTCATTCATTCCCCCAAAGGAGTCGTGACTCACAGGTTGAGAACCAGTGGTCTGGACTCTAGGTCAGCCACTGGGTTACAACGTTCATTGTAGTCTGTCATTCTGAAGTGCTTATGATTATTTATTTATTTTTGGTTTTGGTTTTTTGAGACAGGATTTCTCAATCTAGACCAGGCTGGCCTTGAACTCACAGAGATCCACCTAACTCTGCTAGGATTAAAGGCATGAGCCACCATGCTCAGTACGATTTTTTTTTTAAATAGAAAATCTTGCTTTGTTTTTGTTTAATTTTTTTTTGTCTCATCTGTGGTTCAGCCATTAACTGCCCTAGAAGAAAATTCTTGGCCTTCTGAATAGCTGGGATTGCACACCTCTGTTGTGAGATGCCTTTCTTTACTCTGTGAATGTGTTATTCTCATTGGTTGATAAATAAAGCTGCTTTGGCCTATGGCAAGGCAGGATTCAGCCAGGCTGGAAATCCAAGCAGAGATACAAGAGAAGAAGGATGGAGTCTGGGAGATGCCAGCCAGCCACCCAAGGAGTAGCATGCCAGCAGACTGGTAATATCATGGGTACATAGCAATACACAGATGAATAGAAATGAATTGATTTAAGTTATAAGAGCTAGTTAGTAATAAGCCTTAGCAATAGACCAAACAGTTTGTAATTAATATTAAGCCTCTGAGTGATTATTTTAAAAGTAGCTGTGAGACCAGGCAGGACAGAAAAACCTCCATCTACACATTCCCATCTCTTTCTCCTTCTTTTTTTTTTTTGTATTTTATATTTGTAGATATTGTGTTATTGGGGATATAGGAGCACATGAGTGGCCAGTAGAAGGTTCTTCCTGGGCAGGCATATGTTTGAAGTGCCTGTCTTTGCCCCTCTACCTCTTCTTTGTTTCGAATGCACACTAAGGCTTTAGTCTGGTTCTTCTCTGCCATATCAGCCCCACCCATGTCCAGTAGAGGCTCACTAGTACCTTGAAAGGTACTCATTGTCTTCTGGATGTCTTGGTCCTGTGGCAAACACCTGGCTAGCCACGGCTGTGTGACTTTGCCACAGGAAGCCTCCTTGTTCAGAAAGATCTGCACAAATTCTCTTGGAGCAGGTGAGGCCCGAGAGGCTGGGATTACATAAAACAGGGCTGAATCTTACCCACCACCCTCAGCCCTTGCTTGAGAGACCCAGGCAATGTCTGGGCAAAGGCGTGGGGCCTTCAGATCATATATATTCAGGTCTTGAGCCTGGTTTGAAGTTACTATAATATACAATATTTATATATGAAAGCAGCGTTCGCTATGCCAGCAGCCTTTGCAGCAAATGCTGCTAACTGTGTAATTGTGTTAGGGGAGAGTTTCCATCAGGCTCTGGGTGAGAGATCTTTCCCCTTCCTGGGTCCTAATTATTTTTCTGCCTTTCTGACCCAGTCACTCACATCAGCCACCCGACCTTACATCTTCCAGCTCTTGAGCCATCCCCACCTCCCCCATCTTGTCCTGAAGCAACATTTTCTGCTCTTCCTTCGTCCTCCATAGGACCCTCGAGTTTTACTTTCTCTATCCTAAACACAGCAGCTGGGTCCCACCATTAAACCTTTCTTCTTTGTAATCTGTTCATCCTCCTAAAACGAAGTCACGGAAGCCAATGATTTAAATTCTATCCATGCAGACTCTCGGCCTTCAGCCCATTTCTGTGAACACAGGGCTCATATGTACCTAGCTTGGTGGCTGCAGCCATCTGAAACTGAACATGTTCAAAGTAAGTGACAATCACACATCAAGGATGGTGCTGCATGGCCAACATTCCCGTTCCAGACTTTCCCGAAGGCCCAGGCTATTTCTCTCTCTCTCTCTCTCTCTCTCTCTCTCTCTCTCTCTCTCTCTCTCTCTCTCACACACACACACACACACACACACACACACCACCACCACCACCTCCCCATTCCACTTCTGTTCTTAGGGTCTCACCTGAACTACTGTAAGATCCTGAAGAAGGATTCTCCTGCGACTCTGCACATTTTAAAGCAACCTGAGTCCATCACTGTGACCTAGGTGCCTGTCCTTACACAATTTCCCTTCCGCCCTTTGCCCCACCCCGTCTTGCCTCCTTCCCTGTTATGGCTGCAGTGGTTCTTTTTCTAATGGGACAAGCTCATTTTTGCCTGAGAACTTTTACCCTCTGTGCTGTTCCTACACAGCCACGTCTCAGGAAGAGATCCTGACCAGTGCTGCACCAGTGATGCAGGTTCAGCTTGTGATGGTGGGATGATGTTGGGAATGTGTCACTCTCTCATAGCACTGCGGTATCATAGTGAAGGGTGTGTCCTTCCTGCCTTGTTGACTTAGAGCATGGCAGGTTCATTCCGAGTCAATTTCTCTGTCATCAAAGAGTGGCTCTTGGTGAAGTCATTACCATTATCTCAGTTGACCTCCGGAACTGAGATGGACAGTGGTCACCAGAGCTCCAAAAGACAGTCTTCCTCCAAGTCACCAATCATAAGTGCAAGTGAGACCACACCGTGGGGTCAGCCACAGTGCTGTGCATGGCCTGGGCTTTTTGTTCACTGAAAATTTGCAGCAAGCTAGGCATGATAACACAAACTCTTAGGACTCAGAAGGCTGAGGCAGGAGGATTTCTTTGAGTTTGAGGTCAGCCTAAGCTACATAGTGAATGAAGGTAGACCATTCCGGATTATACAGCAAGGCTCTGTACCACTTATCTCCTCCCAAATAAAAAATTTAAAAATGAAAATTCACAAGCCAGAGGAGAGTTCTCTAGTCCTTGTTCTGGAAATAGGCAAAATGGGAGGGCATAGATGTCGGTCAGTTTGTGGCTGAGGTAGGGTCCGTTCATTATGTTCACGGCCTGGAGCCATATGGCTTTAACAGCTATTTCACTGATTTTCAGCCTGGCTGTCAAGTTTCTCTTCTCTCCTTCCTTGCTCCAGGGGCTGCTTTTACAAATCAGTTTTATTTTTAATTATCTGTATGTTGGTGTTTGTTTGTGGGTATGTACACCTGAGTGTAGGGGCCCACAAAAGCTAGAAGAGGTCATCAGATACCCTGGAACTGGAGTTACAGGTCATTGTGAACCAGCTGATGTGGGTCCTGGGAACTGGACCTGGGTATTCAGGAAGCAGCAAGGACTCTTAGTGCTGAGCCATCCCTTCAACAGGGACCATATGAAATGTACATTTTTTAAAAATTGATGGATAGGTAAGATCAGGCCTGAGGAAGAGATGTCCCTGAGGATGTGGTCTGCTGTCCATAGCATCCATGGGGGCAGGGGCTCAGACAGCAGGCACACATGCTTGGCTGAAACCAGTGTTCTCCACCAGAGCTACATTGTTGTTTGTGGTGTTTGGTGTGAGGCCATACTACCTGGAGACCTGTGACTGCTCACTTCAGCTGCACTGAAAGCAGTATAGTACTAATGCGCCATGTAACCACATTTGAGATCTCCTCCATGGATTCGCAGCCCTGGGGCCCTTGCCACTGCTGTGGTATTATGAAATTTTACTGGTTTATGTTCAGTTATCACTGTCCTAGGAGCCTACTCAGTCTCTGGTTGAGCTCTGAAGGTCATGATATTTGCTAGGAAGAGGCCTCTGCTAGGCGCTAGACAGATGTCTCACTTGTTCTTCCAGAGGACTTTCATTCAGTTCCCAGCACCCCCATGGTGGCTCACAACTATCCATTACTCCAGTTCCAGGGCATCTGATGTCCTTTTCTGACCTCCACAGGTACCAGATACACATGTGGTACACATATACACATACAGGTAACACATACATTTATCTATCTACCTATCTATCTATCCATCCATCCCTATCTATCTGCCATCTATCAATCATCTGTCATCTATTATCTGTCTCTCTTATCTGTCTGTCATCTATCTGCCCATGCTATCATCAGTTGGTTGCTTCTTGCTTGCTTTCAAGGGTCTTCATTTATATGCTCACACTGGTCTCAAACTTTCCTGCAATCAAAATTGTCCCCCCACCCCCGCCCCAGCCTTCAAGGTAGTTTGCACTGAGGTACATGCCACTATGTGTAGCTTACCATCGATTTTCTACCATATCACCTGCTGAGTACTCAGCCCAGTCCTTCCCACTCTGGCACTGGGATGACCATTTGTTGAAGATGACATTTTTTGGCTTGTACCTTTGAGTAGGGCGTGAAGCGGAGGCCTAATTCTATGGTAGAGCTCCTGCCTGGCATGCTTGACGCCTGGGTTCCATCTCCAGCACCAGGAGAAAAATGATGAAAGGGTCTTTTGGTGAGTGTGACATGACTGACCTGGTTAAATGCCTCCAGGAATCAGCCACTGAAGAAGAAGGGGAACAAGCAATCATCCCTTCTGGGGTTTGATACAGAACTATTTCATAACGACGTCCAGAGGGAGCAGAGCTGTGAGGACACTGACAGCCTGGGGCCCGCCAATCACCCTGAACAGTAAGAATTCTAGGACATTCTTATTAATACTCCATTCTATTAATACTCTGTACATTTTGCATATATAAAGTTAACCTTTGGACTTTAGCTTCACATTTTAGAGCATTCTTTTAGCCTGTGGACTAGATAAGCAGGCCAGCAGGTCAGCCTTTTAATAGTAAGCAGATCAAAACTGTGAACCTATGTAAGTGCAAAGAGTACCGGAGTACCGTCATGGTGCCTATTATTCCTAGGACTTCATTTGTATGGGATTGCCATACCATGATGGTAAGGTGAAGGACAAATCTCTGGGGATTTTGACAGTCTAGGAGCACTAAAATGGCTTAGAACAGTGGTTCTCAACCTTCCGAATGCTTTGACCCTTTAATACAGTTTCTCATGTTGTGGTGACCCACCAACCATAAAATTATTTTCATTTATAACTAATTTTGCTACTGTTCTGAATTTTAATATAAATATTTGTTTTCAAATGGTCTTAGATGGCCCTTGTGAAAAAAGGTCATCTGACCCCCCCCAGGAGGGTTCTGACCCACAGGTTGAGAAACATTGTTCCTCCCTCAATTTCATTGGTTTTCTCTCCCGCAACTTCAGTGTGATCGTAAGGAAGATACGAAAGTGCTTGTCGGAATAGACTGGACCCCTGGCAGAATCATAAGCATCTGAGAAGACACAAGATGGAGAGAGACACTAGTAAAGGGCATGCAGAGTCAGCCGATGTGTTCTTCAAGGGTATAACAATAGTGCTGGAACACAAAGGTAAGGGGGGGACACTATTACAGGTAGGGGTAAGCAGAGAGCTTAGGGCTGGGTCAATCTGTGCTCATCTTCAAGGTGGAGGGGGCTTGCTCCATCAAGATGTAGATTTAGGTACATAAGTTACATCAAAAGTCACAGTGTATCCTGCCTCATGTATTGAGTGCTTTTTTAATTAAAGCTTTGTGTATTTTTCCTTCATTAGTAATTTATTAACCAGGCCTGGTAGTAACACCTATAATCCCAGATATAGAGGAGGCTGAGGCAGGAGGATTGAAACTTCAAGACCTGGAGGCTCCTGAGTGAGTTCAAGGCTAGCCTGGGCAATTTAGTAGGATTATCTCAAAATAAAAAGTAAAAAAAGTGCTAGGAACAGTTAGATATGGTAGTGTAGCCTTTAATTCCAGCACTTAGGAGGCAAAGGCAGGAGGATCTCTGTGATTTCAAGGCCAGTCAGGTCTACCCCAGGACAGCCAGGACTATATAGACCCTGTCTAAAAAAAATGCTGAGAATTTAAGTCAGTGCTAGCCCTGCTCACCATGTGCAAGGGCCCTGGGTTTCTTAGTCTCCCTTTCATACACACATGCACATGTTTTCTTTTCTTTTATAATTTTGGGGATGATACCCAGTTCTTTACACACACTAGTAAGTCCTGAGCTATACCCCATTCTCTCTATGCCTTCCTTTTATAATCTTTTCTATATATAATATCTTACAATGTTTTGAAATTTTAAATTAATTTTTATTGACCCTTTGGGAATCTCACATCATGCGCCCCATCAGCTCACCTCCCGGTCTTCCCATGCCTGCCCTGCAAAAGAGAAAAAAAAATGACATCTGTTTTGTGTTGTTTATTTTTACTGGAGCATAGACGGTCAAATTAATAGTGGCCAGCCCCACAAGGGAGGATGAATATTTCTCCACCTACATCCAGAAGCAATCAACAGAGGAGAGCTGTGCAGTGACTGGAATAGGGTGGGACTAGCTCTCTGGTGGTGGTGGTGGGGGATGTACCAATTCTTGTGCATCCATGACAGGTGCCACCAAGGGTGTGGCCAGGTCTCCCTTGAGGTGAAGGGCCAACTTCCTCAGGTGCACCAGCATTAGCATAGCTTCAGGGCATAGCTCTGATAATAGGCATCCACATGGGCATAGCTCCGATATGGGCATCCCCACATGGGCTTTGGTGATAACATGGACTGCAGACATCATTAGAACCCTTGGTCCACTTGTGGCCCTTAGCGGCTGCATGGGCCATGAACTTTGACATGCCACTCATATCAGCAAGGCTCCTAGAGGTGGCAAAGCCTGAGGGCATGTGGCAGGTGTGCATACATCCACATGGATCTCAGGCTTCATCACAGCCTGGGACAGCAGCATGGACCACCAACATGACCTGTGGTGGCATAGCAGAGCACAGTGGCCCTTAGGGGAGATCCAAAAGTGAACCTTTCTTTATATAAACTCAGGCCTCCAGAGCCAAGAGGATCCTGCAGCCAAGTGGCAGGTTCAGGGGCTGAGTTTGTCTCTGTCTGAATAAGCTCTAGGCTGTAGTACATCATCCCACCCTGATGGGGCAATGTCACGTGGACCTCAGCCCTCTCACTTATCATGGCCATCATGTCTCAAGTTCCTCCTCTTTCCATGGTGCATGCACTGCTCCTTCTTTCTTCTGCCTTTCCCACCTCTCCATCACACATTTGTTCACTGCAGTGCCACACTGGCCCTGCCCTGGGGTTCTGAGGCCAGAGTGGAGCTTGGGTGTCTTCTTTGGCCCAATGTCTTCAATTTTAAGTTGAGAAAAATGACTGCATACAAAATTTGAATCACAACAAAGTCTATATTTTTTAATTTTGAGTTAGGATGTCAGGTATCCCAGGCTGGCCTTGGGTTCCATGTAGCCAAAAATGACCTGAAACTTCTGATCCTCCTGCCTCCACTCCTTGAGCACTGGGACTGGGATCACCAGTGTGTGTTACTATGCTTGGTTTATGTGACATTGCTGATCAAACCCAAGGCTTGAGCGCTAGTCTCTGAGAGCCATGCCCTCTGAACTCTGATGTCAAACCATGCCCTCCCCTAGGCTCTAATGTCATGTTAGGCTTCCTTTAAAGCAAGGTCTCCACGTGTATCTCTCTCTCTCTCTCTCTCTCTCTCTCTCTCTCTCTCTCTCTCTTTCTCTCTCTCTCTCTGTCTTGTCTTGGGAACTCCCTTTACTTTTTCTCTTCCTCCTTTCTTCATTTCCATTTCTCTTTCTTTTTGATTTCTCTGCCACTATAACCACAACCCCTCTGTTAATCATAATCATATACAATAAAGCTCTTTTCTACATAGAAACTGCTGTTAAGAGTCTCCTGCTATTTGCCGCTGCCTTCTGCCCCAATAGAAACCTGTCATCAGATAATTAGGTAAATGTGAACCATGCCAAATCATGCTCAAAGCCCTAACGTTGAGCATACTGAGCAAACATTCTACCAACTAGCCTACAAAACATATATGAGTCCACAATATGCACCCACCTCACATTGCCTCCAACACAGTTGTCCATGAAAAAACTTTCCCTTAAAGATGAGTCATGGGAGAAGAGCAGCGAAGGATGTTTCTGAATAGTGCCTGCCCAAGAAGCAGTGGAAGAGGATGATGAGTCAGAGCACTTACTGTAGGTGTTGCCGTGGGGAACCATACAAAGCAGGGCCGGCAGATCTGTCACTGCTACAAACCAGAGGTGCATTTGGAGGGACAAGAATGAGGGAAAACGGTCACAGTGGAGTCCTGCCTCTCTGAGCTCAGACATGAGAAGTAGTCAGTTTCCATGATCAACCAAGCCTTGGGAAGGCATTTGACTCCTCAGCCCTTGTATTTTATATATCTGTGATATGAAATATTTACTACAAGCCTCTTTCCTCATTGTCGCCCTGTGACTGAGACCCCTGGAGTGATTCCCAGCAAGAGGGCCAAAGGCACCACTGTAGGACCACCCTGCACTGGACAGTCTTCCTTAGGTGAAGCTCTTCTCGATCCCAACAGATCCCCCCAGCTATGTTTTCTGGGGATCTGTTTGCCTCTTGGATTTCTAGCTGTTGTTACAGAGCAAGGGGAACACTCCTCTATTTGTTAGTGGGAATGTAAGCTTGTTCAGCCACTCCAGAATGCAGTATGGTGGTTTCTTAGAAAACTAGGAGTCCATCTCACCAATGATCCAGCGATACCACTACTGGGCATATACCCTAAAGATGCACATTCACACTCCAAAGGCATTAGCTCAACTACGTTCATAGCAGCATTATTTGTAACAGCAAGAATAACGCAAATTCTTTAAATCTCCAACCCATTATTTCTCTGTGTAAGCATTCCCAAGGCCAGCATTCACCTGGGACGGAGCAGAGCTGCTGCCACGCCCCTGGGTGTGGCTATGCAAACATGGGCCCACCTGCCCTCTTAAAGAAATTCTCATGCAAGATTCTTTCTCTTCTGCTTCTCCTGCATCCCTGCTTCCCTGTTAATAAACTCTAGTGTGGTACTCCTGGTGTTGAGATTTTAATCACGTGCAGAAAACCAACACACTGGGCACTATGGCCTTGGTCCATTCCTAGGTACATTCCATTCTTGACTTAGGGATGACCCACTCCAAAGGAACCTAACCATCTTCTCTAGGACCTGGTCTGTTGCTAAGTCCTAACAGTTCCCTCAGGGGAGGGGGTGAGAAGACTCAGAGTTAACGACACAGAGACACAGACCCAGGGAGTCAGTTGAAAAGGACCAACTCCTTTACTCAACAATGGGGAGAGCCTTATATGCCCTCCTCCCAGCACCCAGGCCATGTCATGATCTGGTGATATTGCATGGCTGTCCCTAATTAGCTGGGCATGTTCAGGAGATCTGACAGCATCTGTTGCTAGGCAGATTCTGAGCAATCATGGATATTAGACAGCGGCTGTTGCTAAGCCCTCATGAGGGCACCAGGTTGGCTCTTAAGTACATTATGTATATTCCTTGGCAACTGGTTTGAGGCAATTTCCTTGGCTCCATGGGCCTGTCCTACTATACTATACTGATCCTCATTTGCAGATGTTTCTGAATCATTGTATCTGGACCTATAAGACTATTGGGGATGGGATGTGGGAGCTTGAAAATTATGAAAAAACAGATGAGGAGAATCTTGTGTTCTGGTGTTGGCTTCAGTGTAAAACGGTGGGAGGTGACCTTGGCTAGTTGGAGCCGCGGACCCTAGAAAGTCACTCACAACATGGGTCACTGCTCATTTGGAGCAACTATTGAAGGAGAGCAGAGAAGAGGAGGAGGAGGAGGAGGAAGAGGAGGAGGAGGAGATCAGAGGCATGCAGGGCCTGCCTTTTAAGAGGGGACAAAGCACTTGTACAAATGTGCTACATAAATATGTTATACAGGATAACATTATCAGGACCCAGAGTGGGCCAAAGTACCACCTGCTTACTGACCAGGTCTCAAAGGGCTGGTCAGGTAATGCTTAAACACTAACCTTCCTCCTTTTTGTTTATTATAAAATGGTGAGTTAGGGGTGGCAAGTGGAAATGAGGGTGCTGAGTTCTCAAGACTGCTTCCTGCTGACTTGGGATGGAGTGGGAATCGGGGTCACACACAGTGGGAGATGTGAGTGAAGAAGCACTTAGTTAGCTGCCATTCTGGGGACCTCAGAAACCTATTTCTTGAGGAGACAGAGAAGGCAGGTTGCTAGGAGGAAAAAATAGATTATTAACACTGGCCCTGTGAATGGGGCTAGCCATGGGAGGAGTGATGTGCCTACCAGAAAGAATGAAACTGAGATGTGCCCTGGTCATACAGAAGAGGCAAGGGTGGATGAGTCAGAGGAAAGAGCAAATATGATCTTGAGTCTGGAGAGCGGGTACTAGATGTTCTAGAAGCTTGAGGGAATGGTTCACCAAACCAAATGATGATGTGTTCTACCAGTACCGAAACCATCACATCTGCTGTTTCCCTGGAGGTTGAGAATGCATCCATCCTGTAAAGGTGTCAATAAGAGTTAAAAGATGACAGAACTTTTCTTGAGTGAAAAACTTCTTATGAGCAAGGACGTGGGTGAAGTTAACCTTTAGTACTTGCCTGGTTGGTATCCTTGGAGCTGGTTTAGGGGCTGGTGTATCTGGAGGATTCTCTGTGGGTTGGCCTTGGCACAAGTCTGGCACAAGGGGTGGACCTGTGCAGTAAGCTGCAGGTGTCTGTAAAACAACTGGAACAGATTTATATCTTAGTGTCATCGCAAAAGGCTATGGTGTTGGGTTAAAAAGTCACCAAAATTTAAGGACTCCTGAAAACTGTTTGTAGTCAGTGCCCTATCACTTTATCAAAACTACATTTATCAATGCTAAAACTTCAAGCCTCTGAAGTTATATCTGAAGTTAGTTTATTCTGTACTGTGAAGTCTGTGAATAAGGCATACCTGTCTGTATTTTTAACAGGAAACTTACTAATAGCTACCAATGTGCTTGTCACCTTGGGGTTGGAGGGGCATTAAACTGTCAAATCTATTAGTACCCTGGTCATCACACACCGTCAGATCTGAGAAGGATAAGTAACTGAGCAGAAGTTAGACAGCTTTCCAGCCACTTAGGCAGTCCCCAGTCTCTCTCTGTGTTTGTTGGGAGCAGGCAAAAGTCCCAGCAGTACTTGTTCAGATACCAAGCCAGAAAATCTGGCAGAATTTTTGTATAGTAGAAATCTGGGGAGATTGGCCAGCCTGCCTTTTCAAGGCAGGACAATGGATCCCCATTGCTTCACTTCTCTAGTCTGGACAGGGTCTCAGCAGCAGTTAAATTTTTGCTGTGTGGCTGGCTTTCCTACATTTAAAGCAAGCCTCCAGGTAGAAATTCTTTGGCCATCCACCTTTTTGGAGAAGTTGCCAGGAGTTGGCATGTCTCTGTTATAAAAAGCTTTTATATTAAATGCCATATTCTCAGATTTCTAAAAGAGTTTGAGGATAATGGGAACAAATCTGTTAGGTATATCTAAATTAGACAAATGTTTATGTCTAACTTTAAAGGCATATGTAAATTAAGTCTGGACATAAAGTTTTCCCAGTTAGTTAGAGTTTACCAATGTTAGTAAAAGCAAGAAAGTTAGGCATATATTTTTAAATTGGTCTTTGTTAGCTTGGATAGACCTTAGGTAAGGAGAGACCCTTTGTCAGACTGTTAGATATCACCAAATAAAAATATCTTAGTCTCTGATGTTTAGCTGTGGTCCTTAGATATAAAGCATAGTCCTAATCTGTAGATGATAGAACCAAAACTTTAACATTGTTAGCCATTTAGTGTTTTTAAAATCAATTATCAAAACCTGTATTGGTTTAAATCCTATCTCTTATAAACCTTATCTTGGGGCTGGAGAGATGGCTCAGTGGTTAAGAGCACCGTCTGCTTTTCCAGAGGACCGGGGTTCGATTCCCAGCACCCACATGGCAGCTAACAACTGTCTGTAGTTCCAGTTCCAGGCAAAACACCAAGGCAAATAAATAAATAAAGTTTTTTAAAAAAATAAACCTTATCTTTAGGACAGAACAGAAATTATATAGAAATCTATCCAATCCAAAATAAGTTGGAGACCTGATGTCTCCTGGTGGGCCCATCTCCATGTGGTCACTTTTACTTTATAAAAATGGCAATGAAGTCCTGACTCTCTTTTTTAACCTTGGCCAAGATGGTGATTGTCTACATGGTCACCCTCACCATGGCAGACCACCTGGTGTTTTCCAGAGCAGTTTAAATCTGGAATTACAAGTTTTACAGATTTTTAAACCATACTCAATTTCTGGTAGAACAGCATAAAGTAACTTTCTCTGTCATCATATCAGATTCAGCAAATTCTGAGCCCAGACAGCAGGTTGTAAGCATAGCTGAGACACAGGAAACACATAAATTCAGGCATTCAAACCAGTCAAAAAAACAAGCATACTGTGGCCACATTATTCACACATACATTCCAACAAAAAGATGAACAAAACTTTTCCCAGGAAACTGTGTCAGTTGACCAACTTAAAAATCCTAAAATAAAAGTTTACAGTATAAAGTGGTACAAGAATAAAACATGCTTCCCGGCCATGGCACGGATCCCACTGGGTCAGGGCAGCAGAGCCAGGAGGAATTGCTTCTGGAGGGAAACTGAAAAAAAAAGTAGCAGTATAAGCTGCCCAAGACTGAAAGAGGCTGAATGAGCAGCGGATGAGAGCGAGATAAGATGGAGCAGTTTTAGCACTGTAGGGAAAATGCAATTTAGCAGGCCTCATAGCTAGTTTCACAGCCCCAATGTAAAATGGCCGGGGGGGGGTCCTGGATGGGTTGGGGCTAAGGGGCCCTAGAAAGTCACTGACACCACTTGACAGCCCCCACACGGAGAGTTTATTGGTGGAGGGAGGAGAAGAATTGAGAAGAGAAGAGGAAAAAGAAAAAGAGGAGACTGGAGGCTGAAACACAAATTTCAGTTGGTATTTAATGAGAATCAAGAGCCAGATATTGGGGAAAGGCTGGAATATCGGAGAGAGCAAAGACACCAGTCAATTCTCACCCAGCCAACTTCTCAGCATAAAAGTTATCTTCCAGAGTTCGTTACTTCTACAGAATACCAACCACACGTCAGCCTATGCCTGCCTTAAATATCTTCTTTGCCCAGTTGTTTTATTTCCAGGTTCAACTCTGCACCATAATCCTAGAGTTAGGATTAAAGGTGTGAGCTACCACTGTTTGGTTGTTAGGCGTTGAACTCACAGAAACACTGGAGGATCTCTGTCTTTGGAGTTATGAGATTAACAGGCTAGGTCACTACTCAGTCATTCCCACGCAGAGATTAAAGGTGTGAGTTACCAACTGTTGGTCCTGCGCTGGGACTAAAGGCATGAGTTACCACTCTCTGACCCTTTGTGGCTTGACTATGGGTGACTCTGTTTTTTTGATATTTTAGGCTAATTTTACTAAATATAAAATATATCACCACAGGAAGCCAGCAAGGTCTGCCCTTTATGAGGGCATGTACCACATGCACAAATAAGCTATGTAAAATGATGTTATCAGGACCCTGAGAGGGCCAAAGTACTGCCTGCTTACTGACCAGGTCCCCAAGGGGCTGGTCAAGATAATGCTTAAATGGTAACATTCGGGGTGGGGCTAGAGAGACAACAGGAGGGATGCGGGGTTCCATCCCCTGTGTGGTTGACCCTTTCTTTCTCCTTCCCTCCCTTCTATCCATCCTCTCGTTCCTCCCTCTCTGTGTAATACTGGGAATTGAATCTAGAGCCTGAAGTATCTAAGTGCTTTACCAGTGAACCTTGTTTTTTCTTTTGAAGAGAGTGGGATCTTAATTCAGCTGGTCTTGAACTCCTGGGCTCAAGTGAACCTCTTGCTTTGGCCTCCACAGAAGTAGAGACTATAGGTGTGAGCTACTCCATCTGGCTTCTTTTGATATTTCTGAGTGGCTTCTCTTCTCCATGCTGTATTAGAGGCTCCCTGTGAAGCATTAGGTTCCTGTGGTTAGTATCAGACAGGCATCTCTATGATTGAGGGATGCCCACTTCTGGCTTAACTTGTGAAGGAGTTCTGTATAGGAAGTGTAGATTCAGTCCTCCATCCATGGATCCAACCAATCACAGATAGAAGAACATATTTTAAAATGTTTCTTCTGCACCAAACACATACAGGCATTCTTGGTGTATTACACAAATAACAGAGTAATAATGACATTTGGGTTGTTAAGGTATTATAAATCACCAGAATATTCTTATCAGACTGTGGAAGGTATATGTAGGTTTTAGGCAGATGCATGTCATTTTTTGAGTCCTGAGTACATTTGTATTTTGGGAGCTCTGGGGAGTCTTGGACTACAGTCTCTCTAGATACTAAGAATGGGTCCTGAGGACAGAAGATTTAGCATCAGTTTCTGGCACAGAGCTCCCAATCCTGAGTAAGAGTGTCCTTCATTGTTCATAATAAGTGCTTATTCTTTTGTCATTTTTGTATGCATGTATATGTGCATGCATGCATGTAAGCCATGGCCTACACGCAGAGGCAGAAGATAACCTTTGAGAGATGGTTTTCACCTTCTTCCTTCTTGTTAGGTCTCTGTTCTTTCTGCTGCTGTTTGGTGTACCTCAGGCTGGATGGACCATGGGATTTTGATGTATTCTCTTGTCTGCCTCCTACTTCACCATGGCAATGCTGGTCTTACTGCATCTGGCTTTTATTTTTGATAGGACCTCATTGTATATTTCTGTCTAGCCTGAAATGTATATAGTCTAGGCTGGTCTTGAATTCAGAGATCCATCTGTCTCTACTTTCTGAGTGTCAAGATCAAAGCATGTACCACCATGTCTGATCTGCCTCTGGATTTTAACCTGGGTTCCAGAGAGCACACTCAGGTCATCAGGCTTGCATAGCAAGCATTCTTCCCTACTGAACCATCTCTCTGGTAACAAGAAGCTTTTTTTGACCATATCCAAGTATACTGAGATGACTCTTGGGGATCCCCACAGAGCTTCAGGATGGGATTTATCAGCAGAGGAACCAACCATCTTAACGGAAGATGGGGACTTTCCACTTCCTTACCCCATCTTACCCCATCATAGTCACTAATGACCTGTAAGTCATTCAGTGTTACTGCTTCAGTCAGTGTTCTGTTGCTGTAAAGAGACATGACCACAACAACTCTTATCACAGAAGACATTTAACTGGGACTTACAATGTCAGAGGTTTAGTCCATTGTCATCATGGCGGCACATAGGCAGACACCATTCTAAAGTAGTTGAGAGTTCTACACCCAGACCTGCAGGCAGCAGGAAGAGAGAGACTTTGGGCTTGAAATAAAATACACAAAGCCACCTCTAGTAGCACACTTCTTCCCACAAGGCCACACCTTCTAAATCTTTCAAATCCTTTTATCCCTGGATGAACCTGAGGGGCATTCTTTCTCAAGTCATTACACTACCTAATGAAACCTCTATAATGATCCCTAATGCATGTTTTTGGGAAGTTTCTGAGTTGTTGAATACATGGAAATTATGGAGGAGGGCTGTACCCATCAATACCCAAAGCATTTGGTATGGTTGCCTTCTAATGAGACTAAGTCCTTGACCTGTAGGATCTGGGCCACCAGCAGGATGTTAGTGTCAGGTTGGGATTTAATTGTGGGGTACTTAGTGGTAGATAATCAGAGGACTAGTTGTGGGCATGATGTGGGGATAGAACAAGTGCATGAAGGAACCCAGAGAATGACTCAGTGCAGTAGGGCTGGTAAGCAGCAGGGCCCAGACAGGCATGCTCCAGAGAGGATGTACACAAACAGGTCTGGGAAGACTGGAAGACTGCTGTGGGTCCAGAAACTAATGCTTTTGACTTGACTCAAGAGAGTCCCAGGCTTTTGTGGGGGAAGGACAAGGCTTTTAATGAGATACCATTTGCTAAGAAAGATGGTGGAAGGAAATGATCCCCAATGACAGTGGCACTATTAGGAGGTGTGGCCTTTTGGAGTGGGTGTGGCCTTGTTGGAGGAAGTGTGTCACTATGGAGGTAGGCTTTGAGGTCTCCTATGCTGAAATGTCACTCCTATGCCCAGTATCACAGTTCACGTCCTGTTGCCTGTGGATCAAGATGCAGAACTCTCAGTTCCTTCTCCAGCACCATGTCTGCCTATACACCGCCGTGTCTCACCCACCATGATGATAATGGACTAAACCTCTGAACTGAAAGGCAGCCCAATTAAATGGTTTCCTTTGTAAGAGTTGCCATGGTCATGGTATCTCTTTACAGCAACAGAAACCCTAACTGAAGCTGAGTGCCTAAAGTCATATGACCCCAAGTCTTAATTTGGGTGTTTATTTGTATAAAGAGGCACCATGACTGTGGCAGCTCAAAGAAACATTTAATTGGGGTGGCTTGCTTACAGTTTCAGTGATTCATTTCATTATCATTATGTTGGTGAATATGGTGAAGTACAGGCAAATGTGGTGCTGGAGCTGAGAATACTACATCTTGCAAGTAACAGGGAGTCACACTGAGGGAAGCTTGAGCAAAATAGATCTCAAAGCCTGACCCCCCCCCAGTGACACACTTCCTCCAACAAGGCCACACCTCCTAATAATGCCACTCCCTTTGGGAGCTATTTTTTCTTTTCAAACCACCACACCTGATGATCCATGGTCTGGGCCATTTTTATTTTTATTTTAAAAATATCTATTGATTCAGTTTTCTTTCCTTTCCTCCTTCTCCTCCTCCTCTTCTTCTAAATTTTCTTCTTTTTATTCAAGACAGGGTTTCTCTGTATAACAGCTCTGGCTGTTCTGGAACTCACTTTGTAGACCAAGTTGATCTCAGACTCACAGAGATCTGTCTGTCTCTGCCTCCTGAGTGCTGAGATTAAAAGCATGAACTATATCACTTGGATGATTCAGTTTTCTTTATGTTAGAATATACACCTGCCATGGCATAAGTGTGGAGGCCAAAGAACAAACCTCATCAAGTTTTATATGGTTTGCAGGGATCCAAATTCAGGCTTGCTCTGCATCTGCAGGGCCATCGCCCAGGCTCAATGTTTTCAATCCAGGGTTTTATTTTGCTGACCACATGTGTCTTCGGAATCCCTCTGTGTTAGCCTTTTATTGCCTGACATAAGAATTAAAGGAGAAGAGATTAATTTCAGTGCTGAGTTTTGCTTCTAGGTTCATGGTGTTAGAAGCCTATTCACTTCCTGGCAGGATGGAAGCAGGGAAGGAGGGGGAGGGAAGAGAAAGGAAGACCCCAGCCCAGTGACCTAGTTCCTGAGGCTACTCCCATCTCCTAAAGTGCCTAGCATCTCCCCAAATAGCACTTCAGTGCATGAGCCCCACCGAGGGATGCTAAATTTTCAGACTTGAACAGCAGTACAGAGATTTCCTGCATACTCACTGAGTCCCCGTATGCACAATCCCCTCCTGTTATCAAAGCCTCCACCAAGAGGGAATATTTGTTACAACCGATAACACTGACATCTCACTACCATCCAGACTCCTAAGTCCAAAATAGGGCACATCATGATGTTGTATGTTCAGTGGGCTTGGGCTAGTTTATTATGGCACTTATCTATTCGTATCACAGCATATTGTTTACTGCCCTAATGATTGGTATTTTGCATTATTTGTTCCCTACTTCTCCCTAACCTCTGGAAATTCCTGTTTGTTTGTTTTTTTTCTGTCTCTAGATTTTTGCCTTTTCTAGAATTCTGTGTAGGCTTTCAGATCAGCTTCTTTCCGTTAGGAAGCCCATCTAAGTTTCCTCTCTCTCTCTCTCTCTCTCTCTCTCTCTCTCTCTCTCTCTCAACAGGGCCTTACTATTTAGTTCTGGAACTTACTGGAACAGGCTGACTTATAACTCACAGGGATCTGCCTGTGTTTGTTTTTGGGATTAAAGACATGATCACCACATCAGCGCAAGTCTTGAATAAACAAAACCAAAAACTTCTTTTTTTAAAAAAAATAATTTATTTTTTTTTATGTACATTGATGTAAATGTTTCAGATCTCCTGTAATGGGAGTTACAGACAGTTGTGAACTGCCATGTGGGTGCTGGGAATTGAACCCAGGACCTCTGGAAGAGCAGCATTTACTCCTAACCCCTAAGCCATCTCTCCAGCCCACAAAAACTTATTTTCATTCATAAGATCTAGTAAAATGAGAAAAAAGTAACCTTCAGGCAAGTAGAAATGTATGCTTGTGGCTCCTCCAGATGCACATACAAGGATGAGAAAAGTGTGTATTCATGATAGCTCATGTGGGGCCATTTTCTGATTGGCTTAAGCTGGAAAGATTAATAATTCTGTGTGTGTCCAGTCCACAGGAGGAAAAGGTCAAATTCATGCCCCTCACTAACAAACCCAAAAGCTCACAAGAGCCAGAGAAATGGTTTTAGTGTCTCTGGAATCTATTCATTTTCCATTAACATGCTTTGATAATGGAAAATTCAAGGACCAATGAACTATCTCAGTGACTGTTTTTAATCTTTTATTTTAAAAGATGTAAACCATCATTGGGAACAGATTTCTAGGCTGAATAGAAGATAAGAAAGCCTATTGCTTAGTTCAGATCTGACACATGCCAAGATTCCTGTTCTGGCAAACTCAGATACTCAAATGCCACGTGTTCTGCCAGCTTGTCCCTGTTAGGGCCTAAGGACTGTGTTAGAAGTGAGAGTGCCTTAGGATATCAGATATCTATACTGGGGTGAGCAGACACATGAAAGCAACCCCCATTGTCAGTGGGCCCAGGCATCAGAGAAGCCAGTTTGTAACCTACACACAGTGACTTGAGTGCTTGAGGTAAAACCCTGGGGGTGAAATATACCAATGTTCAAGACTATTCAGTAAGAATGTACTTCCTGTAAAAAGGAAAAGATGAAGTCAGACTGGGGAATGCTGTGCTTTTTGATCCATGAAAGACTGTTTTAGGGCTGGGAGGCTCAGTGGTTAAGAGTAATCGTTGCTCTTGTAGAGGATCTGGGCTTAAGCTCCCATAAACAACTGTTTGTAACTCCACTCTCAGGGAGAGCTGATGCCCTCTTATGACCTTCACAGGTACTAGACATACATGTGGTATACTCATATTTACTCATACACATAGGATAGATAAATCTAAAAAAGTTTTATTTTTAAGTGAAGACATAATAAGAAGAGGTAAGTGGAGGAGGAGAGCAGGGTTTTCTTGTGGACTGTGCTCCTGTACACTGTAAATATTTGTCCCTCCTACTGGTTTAATAAAATGCTGATTGGCCAGAAGACAGACAGGAAGTATAGGTGGGGCAACTAGACTAAGAAAACTCTGGGAAGAGGAAGAGCAGAGCAGAGATGCCAGGCAGATGCAGAGGAAAGAGGACAAAAATGCTTCTCTGAGAAAAGTTACTAAGCCACTTTGCTAATCATGGGTTAGTTTAAGAGTGAGAGTTAGCAAGTTACATGCCCGAGCCACAGGCCAAACAGCATGTAATTTATATAAGCCCTGTGTAATTATTTGGGACTGCTGGTCCAGATCTTGGGGCTAGGCTGGACCAGAAACTTCTGACTACACTCTGTCCTGTGAATCTGAAAACACTACAGGGGTTTCCACCCTCCCTTTCTCATTTTTCTTCTTTCCAAAATCAGAAGTAAACAGTAGGAGGATGTTCAGATCAACTAGGAGAAAGCTGGAATGCTAATAGAGAGGCAGACTCAGAAGAGGCTTCAAGAGAGTGGGAAGATTAGGAACAGGACAAAATTGCTTTTTATGAGGAGGGGAAAATATCTCCAACAGCAACAACCAAATGACAAGATGGCATGTTGTAGTATGAAGTTATTGGCCTATCCTAGCCCTAAAGTCCTGATCTGCAGACCCTTAGTCCCAAAGAAATACAAAGGCTTATTTAATTACATGGTGCTTGGCCTATGGCTCAGGCATATAACTTGCTAACTCTTACTCTTAAACCAACCCATGATTAGCAAAGTGGCTCAGTACCTTTACTCAGAGCATTTTTGTCTTTTTTCCGCTGCATCTGCCTGGCATCTCTGCTCTGCTCTTCCTCTTCCCAGAGTTTTCTTAGTCTGGTAGCCCCACCCATACTTCCTGTCTATCTTCTGGCCAGTCAGTATTTTATTAAATCAGGAGGGAAAAATGTTTACAAAGCACAAGAGCATAATCCCACAGCATCATGTTGCATGTCTAGCATGTGTGAGAGCATTGATTTACCACCCTCCCCCACACACACACAAAGGAAGAAAGATAATAAACAGGAAATGCTACCAATACTGCCTACAGCATGGGCAGACCATGGGCAGACCTTGGAAGCATTACACTAAGTCTGATGTGGCAAATGCAAAGGACCACATGTTATCTGTGTAGCAATCACTCAGCAAAGAAAATACAAAGAGCCATAAAGGATGAGTTCCTCAAGACAGATCAGGGGTAATAAGGAAGGAAATCTAGGTGACAGATGGATTCTAAAGTTGAGTTGTGGTGTTGGTTGCTCAACTCTATAAACTAACCAAACATGATTAACTTTACTCCCAGTATGAGTAAATTTTATGGAGAAGGGAGGTGCAGACACCTTCCCTTCCCCAGGTATGACTGGCCCTGGTGAGATTACACAGTAGAGGCAGTTGTGGCTCTTTGGGGGGCTGTGTGGTGGCAGGCTGGGTCTGTACTGGGTTCCACTGTCCCCTTGTTGGACCTTTCAGAAGGCTCTTCATTTTCAGAGATGGAGATGAGTTCCCTATTCCAGACTTCACAACAAATGCAGCACCCTAGCGGGGCCCTGCCTAGCCTGGCCTCAGACCGCACTGGGGCTGCCTGGATCCACAGGAGCCAGCTCTAGTCGCCACATTTAGAAAGCAAAGAAAAGCCTTTCATTCTAGGATTTCACTCACCTAACTAACAAGACAAATCTTTTGTGGCATTCAGGCTCAAAATCATGGTCTTTAGCATCTACTCAAGTGTTCTACCACTGAGCCACATTCCAAACCCCTTTAGTATAACAATTATTTGATTAAACAATTAATGTTTTCATTAGAAATTAGAAATGTTTTTATTGGTTTACACAATCCATGTGGAAAAGTCTGTGGCTGACTGCACATTGGAAAGGCTGAGCAGTAGTAGCTGCTGATACATAAGGCTGGGAGGATTTCTGCAGCGTTGCTGGCCTTCAGTCTACATGAGAAGGCTGAAGGGAAGGATGGTAACAACAGTGTCTGCAACAGAGTAGATGCACTCACAAGCCAGGAGTGAAAGTGGGCAGGCAAAATCAGCCTATTTATTTATTGATACAGGGCCTCACATTGTTGCCCAGGGTGGCCTAAAACTTTACAACCCAGCTGCTCTAGAACTTGTGACTATTCTCCTGGGATTACAGGCAAGAGTTACCATGCCGGGTTCAATATAACAATAATAATATTATTTTTGTGCATTTATATTTTTGTATGTATATGAGTGCACATGTGTGGGTGTGTAGTAGTTTCTTGTCAGCTGCCAGCCTGAAAATGATGATATGGAGACTTCTTATTAATTATAAAAGCTTGGCCTCAGGTTAAGCTTTTCCCACTAGCTCTTATACATTAAATCAAACCATTTATACTTGTAGCTGGAAGTTTCTCAATCTCACCCAAACCCTACAGCTGCTTATAAAATAATCACTCTGAGGCTTAATTTTAATTTTAAACTGTTTGGTCTATGTCTCAGACTTACTGCTAACTAGCTCTTTTATTTTAAATTAACTCATTTTTATTAATCTATGTTTTGCTATGTGTCTCTTGTAATTTATTCCATTACATCATGCTTCCTCTGGTGATGCACAGTCAGTGTCTGCCCTAACTCTGCCTTTCTTCTCCTCTTATCTCTTCTCAGTTCCCTCTCTGGCTATATCCTGTTTTTCCCTAGACAAAAGCAGCTTCTTTTAACCAATAGTAGCAACACATATTCACAGCATAATAATATGTTAAAAAGATAATAAGATAATCCACAGCATATACTAATCTACATTCTGTCACATGGCTCATCATCTCACCTCTCTGTACTGCCCATGATGCTTCCTCTGCAGCTGGCTGGTGACTCTGATGTCTTCTTTCCAGTGCTCACTCTGAAAGTCCCACCTATATCTCCTATTGGCTATTTAGTTTTTACTAAACCAATCACAGTGACATATCTTTACACACTGTAATTAAATATCTTATAACAT